>SJYX01013833.1:0-24468 GCA_006410675.1 Oreotragus oreotragus | reverse complement strand
AAATTTCATAGTCACATTTATCTCTTTGGGAGAGAATCTGTTACTTGGCTGAAGCTTAGTGTTCAAAATCATCAAGCAGTTGGAGTGTCAGTGGATTATGCTATGAGCTGTGGCTGATTAATTACTTACACAAACATTATTTAGGAACATGTTACAAAATTGAATTCTCAGGCCCAACCTCAGAACTACTCCATCAGAAACTTTGGGTGGGACTGAGAAATCTTCAGCATCCCTCTAGATGATGATATGATGCACAATGAAGTTCGAGGGCCCCTGACTTAAGCTTGTATTTGTTGAGGTCCCATTATACTTACTCTGGGTAATAGGGAGAGAATCTGAACACAATAGACTAGATGCTCTAGAGGACATCCCTTATGAGGACAGGCACATAAGAAATATATGAAGAAGCACTAAAAAACAAGAATTTCAGGTGATAAAAGTGTGAAAAGACCAAAACAAGTAAGTGATGCTGGTGAATGATTGGGGGTACAAGGGAACCCCTTGGAGAGGCTCTTCTTAGAAGATCTGTGGATATGACAGCGGAGGTTAAACTTAACATTGAGAACCATAAATAATAACGAGATGAACAGGCAATCCTAGAAGATGAAACTCCTAGTGCAAAGGCTGTATGATGGAGAGGCCTTAAATAAGGCTCTATTCCTAGCCTTCTATTCTATTCTATTCTACAATTACAGAACTGTAATTACAATACTGACTTATAATTTTATGTGCAAGGGGAAAGTTTTCCTAAGTTTAAAACAAGTTAATTATTTTAGATTTAGAAAAGTGAAATTACATTATTTCAATATTGTGTATGTTATAAAATAATTGTAAATAATTAAATTTAACTTACACTGTGGCAAGACTGATAATAATATGTAAAAGCTTTCCTTTTTTAATCTTTACATAATAAAGTGGATAAAAGGTAAGGAAAAGCATGTTTAAGGTGACTATATACTAGGTAAGGAAACGCATAGTTTTGGAAGAATTTGCACTCAAATCTCAGCTTCTCCACTTATTAGTGTTACCAGAATTGAGGCAGTCACATTTTCTGGGCCTTAATTTTAGTGTCTATAAAGTGGTAATATAAAATCTATCTTTCTAGGTTTAGTAACCCAGTTTTGAGATAGTAAAACCATTTAAACAAGTGAACAGGTGACCAAAAAGTAGTGATTTTTATTATTTCATATTTAGTTTTTGAAAAGTCTGAATTAATAGTCTGTGAGCCAAAGAAAAGTCTGTGGTTCCATCCATCTTATAAATATAGACTCTTACTATTTTAAAAGGTCGTGACTTTTTGAATACTTAAAATATTTTTTTTAAAAAGTCATGGAACCTTAGGAACTGCTCTTAAAGTCTGCTTCCTACAGTAATTTCCTCCCACAGTTTTGACTTCATCTTGGAAGTCCTACCATGTGCCCTTGGCAGCTTGTGTGTGCCCTTGAGACATTTCTTTTCTAGCTTCTCTAACTGACATGTTTAGTTCATGCATGCTCCTGACTAGTCTTTATTGCAGTGCATATTGAAGGAATATGTCCTTGAGCATATTTTGGAGAGTTTGAGTTAAATACACATAATTCAAAAACAGTGAACACTGGAAGACGACCAACATTTCAGCACATATTTATACAACTTGGGTGACAGCTTAGCAAGTTAGGGAATGTTAAGATAATTTAAATGTACTTAACAGATATAAGACCAAAGTTATCTCCTCAGTTTAAACTTTTAGTATTTCTTATATCAGTTTTCCTGAAAGTATTAGAAGGGGAGAATATTAGGTGCGTAAGGCACATGTCGGAGAAGGCAATGGCACCCTACTCCAGTACTCTTGTCTGGAAAATCCCATGGATGGAGGAGCCTGGTAGGCTTCAGCCAATGGGGTCGCTAGGAGTTGGACACAACTGAGCAACTTCACTTTCACTTTTCACTTTCATGCATTGGAGAGGAAATGGCAACCCATTCCAGTGTTCTTGCCTGGAGAATCCCAGGGACAGGGGAGCCTGGTGGGCTGTCGTCTATGGGGTTGCACAGAGTCAGACACGACTGAAGCAACTTAGTAGCAGCAGCAGCAGCAAGGGACATGTTTGGCTTCCCTTGTGACTCAAACAGTAAAGAATCTGCCTGCAATGCAGGAGATGTGGGTTCGATCCCTGGGTTGGGAGGATCCTCTGGAGAAGGGAAGGGCAACCCACTCCAGTATTCTTGCCTGGAGAGTTACATGTACGGAGGAGCCTGACAGGCTATAGTCCATAGGGTTGCAAAGAGCTGGGCCCAACGGAGTGACACAAAACACATACTGGGGCTTCCCAGGTGGCACTAGTGGTGAAGGGCCCACCTGCCTGTGCAGGAGACGTAAGAGAAGTGGGTTCAAGCCCTGAGTCAGATTATCCCCTGGACAAGGGCATGGCAACTCATTCCAGTATTCTTGCCTGGAGAATCCCATGGGCAGAGGAGCCTGGCAGGCTATGGTACACAAGGTCACAAAGAGCTGGACACGATTAAAGCACCTGAGGACACACACACAAGGCACATTAACTGAATGCCTATTATGTACCAAGTATAAGTGTAACATATATGATTATATGTTACTCTGATACATATATGATTTTTGACTTCTCAAAACCCTGTGAGTTATGTACTACCCTCTCCATTTTATAGATGAAGGTAGCAGGGATCAGATACTGAATAACTTCCCCAAATTTACAGCTCATAGACTTTAAAACCCTATTGTCTCTGATCCAAAAGCTCCAGTTCACTGTCTCCTAGTCAGTAAAGGCTGTATACTTAAGAAAATTAAATTTGAGATTGAGGAAGCTGTTACTAACATATTGGTGTGTCACTGTACTTGGCACACTGATTCTGTTTCACATGCTGGTTCTGTGGTCTCACAGGAGTATATGTTCTTGGGAATAGAAGCTTATGTTGGACTCCACAGTGTACGTGGGAGATGCTGGAGAGGGATCAATAGTTGCTAACCCTTTAGCCAAAAATATGGGGGAGAACAGGAAAGGCAGAGTTCCTGTTTGCTCTATAGCGGCAGATGGAGACAATGAAGGGCTTGAAAAATTGAAGTAATTATCAAGTGTTTAGGTACTCTAAAGGAAACAGCCCGGGGTTGGGCAGAGGCCAATAGGGTGAAGGGATAAGATGCAGGAAATAGAAATGGCTTATGTAAAGTGGTGACGTTTAACCTGAGCCTGAAGCACTGAAGAGCAGGTCATAGAGTTGATTGCGACCCTTGATTATCAGGACAAGCCTGAGTTGGCCACTCTTCTGCAGAGATGGGCAATGAGCCCCAGGCTTTCTCATCACTGCAGCAGAATGGGCACCATAGGTGGCTAAGAGTAGACTCTTCAAGGTGACTAAATTCTGCAAAGCTCTGAAGAGAGGATTTTCTTATGTATCACCTTAAGTACATCTCTTTCAATCTAGAACTGTAAGGCACTTATACTTAATCTCTGAAAAGTAAGCTTTTTATTATAGAAAATGACAAATACACAACAAGCAAGAATATAGAGTAATGGATCTCCATGTTCTCATATCTGGAGTCAACAAATATTAAGATTTTTTCCAATATTATTTTATCTAAAGTTATGACCAACCTAGGCAGCATATTAAAAAACAGCAACATTACTTTGCCAACAAAGGTCCGTCTAGGCAAGGCTATGGTTTTTCCAGTGTTCATGTATGGATGGAGAAGGCAATGGCACTCCACTCCAGTACTCTTGCCTGGAAAATCCCATGGATGGAGGAGCCTAGTGGGCTGCAGCCCATAGGGTCGCTAAGAGTCGGACACGACTGAGCAACTTCACTTTCACTTTTCACTTTCATACACTGGAGAAGGAAATGGCACCCCACTCCAGTGTTCATGCCTGGAGAATCCCAGGGACGGCAGAGCCTGGTGGGCTGCAGTCTATGGGGTCGCACAGAGTCAGACACGACTGAAGTGACTTAGCAGCAGCATCAGCAGCAGCATGTATGGATGTGAGAGTTGGACTATAAAGAAAGCTGAGCACTGAAGAATTGATGCTTTTGAACTGTGGTGTTGGAGAAGACTCTTGAGAGTCCCTTGGACTGCAAAGAGAACCAACCAGTCCATCCTAAAGGAGACCAGTCCTGGGTGTTCATTGGAAGGACTGATGTTGGAGCTGAAACTCCAGTACTTTGGCCACCTGATGCAAAGAGCTGACTCATTTGAAAAGACCCTGATGCTAGAAAAGTTTGAGGAGAAGGGGACGACAGAGGATGAGATAGTTGGATGGCGTCACCGACTGGATGAACGTGGGTTTGGGTGGACTCCGGGAGCTGGTGATGGAAAGGGAGGCCTGGCGTGCTGCGGTTCATGGGGTTGCAAAGAGTCGGACACGACTGAGCAACTGAACTGAACCTCTACTTCATTTTTTTTTTCCCCTTTGATACTTTCCAGCAAGTTTCAGACATGGATTCTTTACAGTTGTAAATACCTCAGTGTGCATATTTCATTGGTGAGGGCATTTTTATTTACATAGCTGCCCAGGTGGCTCTAGTGGTAAAGAACCTGCCTCCCAATGCAGGAGACATAAGAGATTCAGGTTCGATCCCTGGGTCAGGAAAATCCCCTGGAGGAGGGCATGTCAACTTATTCCAGTATTCTTGCCTAGGAAATCCCATGGACACAGAAGCCTGGCGGGCTATGGGCCATCCAGTTGTAAAGGATAGATTACAGAAGTGACTTAGCATGTACACGTGCAGAAAATTATTATTCTTAGAACTAACAATGATTATTTAATCTTCTGATCTTTAAAGACATTTAATACAGAAGCTTAAGTATGACTCATTAAAAAATTATGATGAAATTGACATCTATGAAAACATGTACCTGGATCTATGTCTAGGTTTCTGTTTCCTTTTAGACTATTCTCAGGCTCATGACCTGATGATCCAAAGGCTACAGTTTCTTACTCTTTACAAAGGGACCAACCAAACTTCATCAACTTCCTGCTTAAAAAAAAAAAAAGCCTGAGAGGAGCGTCTACACTGCAACTCACTTGAAAAGTTACTTGACAGAACCTCTCTTTATTGATCTCTGTGGTGGCAGATGGTATTAAATCTGTACATGTGTCAGAAACATTATTTTTCAAAAGTTTGCTCTGATGTTTTTTTCCCCAGACATCACTGAATGTTGATTCTGTCTGTGTAAAATACAAGTAGAATTGAGTGTTGGGTAGACTTTGGACAAACTTCTATCACTCAGCAGGCATATTCTTGAACTTCCAGGACTGGCTGCTGGGCACCCAGCACTGGAAATCTAGAAAAACATGTATCTATGAAATAATTTCTTTTGACAGAGAAAGAGGAAGTCCCAGTGACACCTCTTAAAACCATAAAAACCTGGCACACCAACTACTTTCACTTTAAAAACAAACAAACTATGCAGTCTGAGTTTGGCTTGAAATTCTCTGCTCTCCTCATTCTTTATTTAATCTTATTTTACTTTGTTCAGACAAGCAATCTGCCTATTGTGAAGCTTCACACAGCCAATTACCTCAAGGTGTTTAGTTCATTTATTATTTAAAGCATAAATCTTGTACAGGTTGTCCATTGACGACCCTCTGAGTAGCTGTAGTAAGTGCCTTTCATCCTTGCAGCCTCAGTCAGTGCTCATGGACCTACCTGCTGAGCTTGGCAGGCCAGGCAAGGTGCTGGAACATGTAAGATACCAGAGGTTATTGCACTTCCTTTTCTGTTTAAGTGTGCATGTGAAAGATGTGCTGCTGCTGCTAAGTCGCTTCAGTCATATCTGACTCTGTGCGACCCCAGAGACTGCGGCCCACCAGGCTCCCCCGTCCCTGGGATTCTCCAGGCAAGAACACTGGAGTGGGTTGCTTGAGGTTGAAATGTAAGGGAAATGAATCTTCAAGCGCAATCTTCCCTTCTGTAGAGACCTTATTCGGTATTTTAGGTATTGTTATAGGCTGAATATTAAATTTAGAAGTTTGCTTCAAGTATATCTAGTGACATCACACTTAAAAATATTTTTATGGAAATATCAGTCTTTCATATTTGTTGTATTTGTCCTTGAACCCATTTTCCTTTTCTGTCTTTCTTTCAGTCTTGTGTCATGATACCAACAATGACCAATATGAATTACTTTCAAAAAGGCTAGCTTAAGTATTGTGCAGGTTCTGCTGATGGGCTTATATGCCATTAAGAGTCTATCCTACACAGAATGTGCCAGGTGTTTAACTGGGGACTGGTACTAATTTCAGAACTAATACTGAGCTGTTCCACATCAGTGCTTTCAGCAGGTGGCTTGAACTGACAGTGTAAAGAAAAAAGTGAGAGAAAATTACCATTGTATTTTAGAATTTCTCTGATTGAATTGACTGATTATACTGTCAAAGGAGCATTGGGAAGCTGGCAGGGTTATAGGCAGTGAAGAAATGACAGAATTCTTTCAGAAAGAGCTTGTCTGTTGGTTTTTGCACAGCCAAATATTTCAAAATGATAATAAGGTTTGATGTGAGGTTTGAATTCAGCACTTGTGAAAATCCATGTGATCTCTGATTGGTATTTTAAAGCTTGGATATGTATAAGGAGAGCCAGTGGTATTCTTATTACCATTTTCTCTTATAAGACAAAATATTAAAACACTCTGAAGTCCCATCAGTAAATGTTAAACTACTTTTAATATTTGCAATAGAGTTTTATAAAGATTTCATTTTTGTTAAGTTTCGCTTATTAGAAAATGGAATAGAAAACTTACCAAGTGACTCAAGATAACTGCTGACTTTCCCTGGTGACTCAGTGGTAAAAGAATCTACCTGCAGTGCAGGAGATGAGGGGTCCATCTCTGATTTGGGAAGATCCCCTGGAGAAGGAAATGGGCTACCCACTCCAGTATTCTCGCTTGGAGAATCCCACGCACAGAGGAGCCTGGTGGGCTACAGTCTGTGGGGTCGCGTCAGAGTCAGACATGACTTAGTGACTATATGACTGCAACACAAGTTGAAAACATGTGTTTTATGCAATCAGTCTTGAATTATGATTTAAGATCGTCTGTTTCAGAAGAAATTCTTAGTAGTAACATGTTACTCCTGGTTGTCTCTTAAATTCATGTTCGTTATTCTAAAATGTTATTATTTTAAAATATTCTTTAAATTGATCATTTAAAAAATTAGAGATGCCGTCTCCAGCTTTTAGTAGAATAATGGTAATAGTAGCTAGTACTGAATCGTTGCCATCTAACAGGTACTTTACGGTGTCTTACTTTATCTTCACAGTAACTCCATAAGGCATCCCCATTTTACTTAGAGGCCAATCAAGGCAGAGAGAGGCTGAATAACTACCGATGCCAGAGATTGTCAGGGCAGAGATGGGATGCTGACTCTAAGAACCCCAGTGCTCATTCTCTACTGGAACAGAGCACACAGAGGAGACAAACTGGTTATACTTGACTTTTTTTTTTTTTTTTGGAGCTGTCAGTGCACTCACTGTCCTCTATACTGGTGACAGGGACTTAATACAATAATTTTCCTTTTCATGGTGATCCCATTATGAATTTAATAGAACTTTTGATACAGAGTCATGAAAATTCTTAAGGGAATTGTTTTAAAATGTGGAAAAAACNTTTTTTTTTTTTTTTGGAGCTGTCAGTGCACTCACTGTCCTCTATACTGGTGACAGGGACTTAATACAATAATTTTCCTTTTCATGGTGATCCCATTATGAATTTAATAGAACTTTTGATACAGAGTCATGAAAATTCTTAAGGGAATTGTTTTAAAATGTGGAAAAAACATATTCAGAGTGTTCTGTAAAAGACACAAGAGCGGCACATTTAGCAGAGTAAGTTAGGTTTGGGGCGGAAAAAAATCAATCAGGATAAATGGGTCAGCATTCATCATTTGTACAACAAATACTTATTGTACTGGGTGCCAAGCACTGGGCTTGGCCTGTCGGAAAGCACTGGGTGATTTATTTTTGTTGAGCCGACTCCCTGGTGGGATTATTCACAAACAACTTTCGATGTAAATAGGAAGCTTTAATTGCAGGAGAGCAGGGTTCCAGTCTCTCTGGGTGGACCGTGGTGCGCGAGTTTTGTTCCGTTGCATAATCTAGTAGGCACTCCTCGTATTCTCATTATTCTGCTGCAGTGTAACAAACCAGCAGGAAACTGCATTCCATGGGATTTCTATGGGGACTACGGAGAATTCGTTCCAATGCTTACAGAGCAGCCGCTTGTAGCTCAGAGTAGCTCCAGGGCTAATGTGAGGAGCTGTGTAGCTCTACTTGCTGCTAAACTGTAAAACTGACAGCATGTGTACTGTAAATAAGACAATGTCAGTAGAACTGTTGCTCATCTGGAGGCCTTATCAGAGCATTGGTTGATAATCTCTTATTGTTGAATGAGAGGGGAAAAAGGGAATTTGAAATATTATTCCATGCTGATAATGTGAATACCTGTTTCTTCACTCCCTTTAAAACTTACTCCCTCTAATTTTTGTTGTATTTCAACTGGAGGGAAATTGGAAAGAAAGAGAAATTGCTCTTCACTCCTCTAACTCCCTCACTCCACAACACAAAATAACTGGCAAGGGGAGCGATACTTTCAGTAACGTCTCTCCACTTAGACTTGTAGGGGTTACAGGAATCCCTATGCTGGGGTGATGATGTTGTTTAGCCGCTCAGTTGTGTCTGACTCTGCGACCCCATGAACTGCAGTCCGCCAGGCTCCTCCATCCATGGGATATCCCAGGCAAGAATACTGGCGTGGGATGCCATTTCCTTCTTCAGGAGATCTTCCCAGGGATTGAACCCGTGCCTCCATCATTGGCAGGCAGATTCATCACCACTGAGCCACCAGGCACGCCCCTGTGCTGGGATTGTTTTGTTTGCTTCCCACATTCTGTCTGCATCCTCTAAGCACCCGATTTCCTGCATCCCCTGGCGTGGTGAGAGGGCCTTGATTCTGTTTGTGGAAGAACTGTCCAGGCTTTAGTCACGTCCCATGTTTGGTGGCTGCCATCCTGGGGGCCTGTTTCAGTAGGACTGTCAGCCATCTGCCAACCAGGCCTCCTCTGTCTCCACCAATGCAGCCTTGGCTACGGTGCTGCCTGTCTGCAGGGCCTGCTTCATAGGCCAGGCCTGCAACCTGTGAATGAGAGAAGGCCCTGCACTGGGTTTAATCCTCTGCTGTCATTCCCTTCAAATTCTTAACGATGATTAATCAAAGGGCCCCACATTTTCATTTTGCACTGGGTTCTTCGTACAAATCGTGTAGACAGCCCTAGCTGTATGAGCCTCTTCTCCCTTGCTACTCCCAGCACCAGAGAAATTGCCTCCTTCAAGGACCAGCTCAAGTGCTGCTTCATGCGTGAAGCTTTCTGATTCCTTTGTAGATGTGAGCGTCTTTCCCCTGTGTGTCCCTCAGTTACAACCTGCATGGCACCTTCCTGAGCTCACTATGTACACCTGTCTCCTTCCACCAAGGTGGGCTCTTGGAGAGAAGGCGGGTGCCCTCAGCGAATCTTCCTATTCTTCTCCCTCCATATCCTAGCCTGATGGCTTTCAGTGTTCCATAAATGCTTGTTGAATTGAAGTGAATTAAATAATTTGCCCTTTTATCTGAAAGAGTAAAGAAATTTACATTTAATATAAGGCCCCTTTGATAGACATACTGCCTTCATTTCTGCTCTCTTCTGATGTTGAATTACGGTGCTGGCTTCCATCAAATGGCAAATGTGATGAGATGGTACACATTTGATTCTGCCTCACTTATAAATGTGGGGTGGAGAAAATAGAAATGAAATCATTTCACTAATTTTAAGACATTTGAAGAATATGGAAATTGAGCTTAGGAGGAAAAGGTTAACTAAGGTTAAAGTGAATGCTTTTCATTTCGCTTAGCATATCACTAAGTGGAGATTTAAAGGCAATCCTCTTTTCTCACCAAACTTCCCCGTACTGCTCCTGGATTTCCTTTTAGCATAATTTGAGTAAGATGTTGTAATAGTTTAAATCATTTTAATTTTGCATGGTTCACAAGTGCTATTTTCATACAGGGAACATTTCATAATATGGTCCCCTGAACCTCTTAGAGGAATAGAATTTGCAGTGCTTGTTGTCTGCACAGGCTGTGGAACCCTAGCAGTTGCACAACCCATATAGATATTCAGGGGGTTGTTGACTGAGCACAGAAGAGAACACAGTTTGCTGTGCTGCAGGCATTTTTAGCAGAGGGGCCATAACTGACTTTGGATGTCCTGTACACTCTTTCCAACTGTAGGAAAATGTGTCTTGGGGTATTTGAATTTCTGGACAGAGGGCTCCCAAAGCATCTTCCCAAAGCATTCAAGACAAGTTAAGAACCAATAAATGAGAAATAGAAACAGGAATGAACATATAACACAGCCACACATTATAAAGCTAAATTTAAAAGCCAGCCTATAAGAAAACCAAATCTTATTGAACATGCATTGGTACTGTTGAAATATAAAATCTCTGGGCTATAAAATACATCTGTTGAGTATGATGCTGTTTTTCTGAAAATCGATTTATGTATTTACATACAGATTAGGGTCTTAGGTCCTGAGCTTGTCCACTTTTAGATGCATATTTGTGAGCAGAGTTGGACATGACTGAAGCATCTTAACACACACATACACATTTGTGAGCAGTGTGACTTTGAGAAGAAGAGTTAGACAAAACACAGTTTGCCACATGGTTATAAAAGGGAATACCTAACTGCTACATTTAGAAGTAAAGCCCAACTTCTAGCCAGGGTTATTCTTTTTTTTCAGATTATTTTTAATTGAGTATAATTGCTTTACAAGGTTGTATTTGTTTCTGCTGTAGAACAATGTGAATCGACTGTATGTATACATATATGCCCTCCCTCTTGAGCCTCTCTCATCCCACTCCCTCGGTCCTCGCAGAGCACTGACTGAACTTCCTGTTACACAGCAGCTTCCCGCTAGCTATCCGCTTAACACGTGGCAGTATATATGTGTCAGTGCCACTCGCTCAGTTCATCCCACTTCTCCATCCCCCCACTGTGTCCACACGTCTGCTCTCTATGTCTGTGTCTCTATTCCTGCCCTGCAAATGGGTTCGTCTGTACTACTTTTCTAGTTTCCCTGTGTATGGACACACCAATACACGATACTTGCTTTTCTCATTTGACTTCACTCTGTATGACACTCTGTGTTCATCCACATCACTACAGATGACTCGGTTCCATTCCTTTCTTATACCCTAATAGTATTGTATATCTGTACCACATCTTCATTATCCATTCCTCTCCTGAGGGACATTTAGGTTGCTCCCATGTCAAAACCAGGGTTATACTTGAATATGGGAAGTCTAAGACAGTGGTTGTGCCATGCATGTACAGGGGATAACATGCTTTGTGATTGTGAAAATCTTTGCTTAAAAGTAGGTGAAACAGCTCTGGGAGGATGCCACATCCCGGGAGTGTGGTTGTCTTACCCAAGCTTCACACTCAGCCTCAGTGGCTCCTACCTCCCCCAGAGGGCTGGAGGGCCGTGATTGTCTTGCCTAATTTCTGTGGCTTCTTTTTTCCGTTTAGCATTATTTTCTTTACATATTTTCTCTTCTCATGGATTGCTCACTGGACTCTCTGAGCACACTTAGGAGAACACAGCCATGGAGGAGCCCACAACTGCTTACAGAGACTCAACTTGGACTGTGGTGCTCATTTGGGACCCATTTGCCTCTAAATATAGTCATTAAAGTTGGGATGAACTCAGATACCAGAAATCTTGAGACAATGTCAGCTCTCCTTAGTATATTTTAGAGACCAGTTGCTATATACAAGACATAGTGTGAAGCCTAAAGGGTGTTCAAAGGTTAACAGGACTGGTCTTTGCCTTGAGGGGAAGTTCAGACCACAAGGAAAACAAGATGCCAGACAAGTGGCCTGGGAACTCTCAGATGAAACAACTCAACTAAAACTCTGAGAAGTGCATTCTTATAAAGACATGAGTCTCGCCAGAGAGGGGAAGTGTTTTACAATTTTTAAGAAGGACTTTGCGCTTACTTGGAATCATTTCCAAGTTGGAGCCCTGAAGAGTAAATAGGGATCGCACTAAGAATCATGCCACCTTCCGGCATAGGTCTCCAGCTGCTGTCCCGTTTCTCTGTCCCGTCTGTGTGGCTGGCCTGCAGTTCCCTAGTGGGACCCAGCTGGCGCAACAGGACACCTGCAGATTGCATTTGCCTCTCTGGGTCCCTTCTGTGTCTCAGCTCCTTCCTTCACTGATTCCACACCCTATTTCCCTTTTTCCTTCTCACCATTTACCTTTGCTTCTCTCCTGCTTCCTCTCAAGCATGAATTCCTGCTGATAATCTTGGAACTCCTAGGCAGTCCCAATTTTAATAAAGTAAAAATTGGGTTCTTCCCATTGCACTCTGATTGAAGCTACGTTGTAATAGAAGACCTTTCCTCTAAAGAATATTTATATATTTCCAAAATCATGTTTTCAGAAAAAGGAATACTTAACATACAATTGAAAACTTAAAAACTTTGTAAGAGAGCATTTTGGGAGTTTGTAGCCCTCTGGTGGAGTGTCAAGAGAACCATAATGGAAATATTTGATGACTATAGATTTTAACTGTTTTCAATATAACTGAATAACCCACTTAAAATTTTTTTCACTCTTTGATTTGAGGGCAGTCATTTTGTTCAGAGATTTGTGATTAAGTAGCTCAACATTTGTTTTTAATGCCTACATTTTTGCAGTGATATAAACAACTCTGGTTCAAATTCAGGGAGTGAATATAGTATACAGTATTTATTAAACATTTGCCTATGTTTTCCATTTTTGTTACAATTTTATTAAGTGATTAATCACAGGAATCTAAAATGGAGGGGGCAAGTGAGACATCTGTGGGCTCTGAATACAGAACGGCTGCTAGGATTTCAGAGTGCTGCTTTGCATCTATGCTATGCAAATGAACAGTCACAAGTCTTTGTATGATAGCAATTTGACATTGAGGAAAGAACATTGAATTGAAGTCAGACCTGAGTTTTAGTCTGTTTTCTCACCCTGTAGATACATGATTCTGGAGAGGTCACAGCACCTATTTGGAAGACTTTTCACATCAGTGAAAGGTAGCGCAAGACATAACTTCTAACATGTCTTGTAGTTCTGTGGTTTGGGCATTTTTTTCACATTATTAAAACAAAAAAATTCCAATACTGTTTCTAGGAGTGTTACATTGTTATTGGAAAGATGAGCTTTGTTGAATCTTTGGAAGAAAATACACATTTATGATAATTCTAAAATTATATAAATTAATTTAAAAGATAAAAGCTCATTGGTGTACTGAGACTTACTTGAGGGTAGAAGTTTTTTCATTTCTGTATTTTCAGTCTGACTTAACACTTGGTATATAGTGGACATTTCAAAAACTAATTTTTTTTACACGAACTAAAAAAAAAAAAAATACAAAAAAAAATAAAATAAAATTAGTACATCTCAAAAAAAAAAAAAACCAAAAACTAATTTTTTAAATTACTTTTTATTGGCATATAGTTGCTTTACAATGTGTTAGTTTCTACTGTACAGCAAAATTGATCAGCCATATATATATACACATATATCTTCTCCCTTTTGGACTTCCTTCCCATTCAGGTCACCACAGTGCCTTAAATAGAGTTTCCTGTGCTATTAGTATTCTGGATACATTTTTAAAATTTTTGGATAAGCCCTTAGAAATTGAGTGAATGAAAATCAATGAATGGACATTTAAAAACTATTGATTTATTTTCATTCATTCATTCAATTTCTAAGGGCTTATCCAAAAATTTAGATGCATCTAGAACAGATTTATTAAATGGAATTCATGTTATCACAAAAGTTGTCTACTTAAGTAAACCTACAAATAATTTTGTTAGCAGAAACTATTTGCCTAATAGGCCTTGGGTAATAGTTTGGGTCATATGTAACTACTTAATTTCTTAAAAAGGATGTTGTTATTAATCATGTTATATAAAAGTATATTTTCCAGATAGAAAGATTTTTTTTAATATGGAAAGTTTTAATGTTCTAAAAATTGCTTGTTTTGATTTTTCTATAAACTGGATTTTAAAAAATTGAGGAAAAGAAATTAGCCTGATGATATTGTAGTATTCTTAGTAATTTCACATGTATATGAAAGGATTTAAAAATATTTCAGATATATTTGGACTTGGAAATTATTAGATTGCATTTTGTTTTTTCTCTTGAACAATTTTTCCCAGACAGGGTTATAGCAAGATAAGTTTCATCATCATCTAGCAAGTTTTATATGCCAAGTTATGAACTCCCAGATATTATAGCTTAAATAGCAATGATGCCGCTATAATATTAATGATAAATGGCATACATTTGAAACATTTAAAAATGATCATAGCCTTACCACGTAAAAGACCTGGAAGATATTAATGGTAAAGAAGTTATTTCATGTGGATCTGAATTATGTATAGCAGAGAAAGACAGAAAGATAAATTATATAATAAATCAAAGTTCACATGGTATATTGTTTATTTTTTTAAAAAAACTACACAAACTTTCTGTTTATGCAATATGTCAGCTATTTGAAAAAAAAAGATGAATAGTTCCAGATTCAGATTTATTCCAAGAACTCTTGGAATGTTTTAGCATCCAATTGTGTCATACTGAATGTAAGAAAATAATTACAGTGTATATTTAACTATGAAGAATTCTAGAAAAGCATTGACTTCTTACACTTTGAATGTGCTTTTATTCTCTGATAAATTTGTACCTTTTGTGCCTTTTTGATTATTAAAGTCCTTCCAGAAACTGTAGCAGCAATATATTCAGAAGTGTGTATAAGATTATATTAAGGCAATAATTAACAGGAAATGTTTCTTCTTGATTGATTATAATAAAAAAGATTACAGAGCATTGCTAACATCGGGAAATGCTATTTGATGAATATATAGAAATTACCTGAAGAATCCACTGGTGATCAGGAAAATTTTGTTGGGCTTTCCTAATATTTTAAGATTCTGAGCAAATGCCTATGTGGGCGGGGGAGGGGGACTTAAGTGGTTTTTATATTTTTTCAGACACAGTTTATTGTAAAAATATTAATACTGTGTCACAGACTTTTTAAGAGGTTACAACTCATAGGAGTTGTAGGTGCAGGTGCTATCACAAGCCATCCACTTGTCTTATTTTGTACATTATGCTTCAGTATGCTGCTAACCAAAAGAATTAAAGAACTACTGTTGTATTTGCGTAGGATTCTAATGTAGGATTTTAAAATGTCCTTGTCTCACAGGTGACAGAGCCCTGGTATGGTTATCCTGGTGATTACTCCATCTAAAGTGTTCTGCATGTATGCCAAGTAATTTATTCCTGGGATGATTTTGAAAATGGTACCATAGATCATACATGCATGTGTTCATTCCTTTATTTAACAACACTTACTACAAGGTAATACCCAGGGATCTAGAGAAAGAGACATAAATGTTCTTGTCTGTAATCTCTTATTTTTCCCTGTGGATTTGGTTAGTTTTCTGTCTCTGCTAATGTCCTAACATGCACAATCACCATCCTGTTTCATGGCCCCATCGATTTGTTTGCTGGTCACCGATCCAAGGGTCTGTTGATCTCCATGGAATGTCTTTACAGGTAAATCAGAGGCTGAATGGAGGTTATGGAAGTGAGGTACAGAGATGATTAAAGATTCTGGAGAAGAGAGGGGAAGCAAGAAAGAATAACCAGGATAGAGTGACCATAGAGGGCCTTAGAGACAGCTCAGGTGAAGAGCTTGCAGGGATGGTAGGATCTGAGGTTGTGTGTCAGGAGTGTCCATGGAGAGGAGATGCAAGAGAAGCATATGGACTGTAATGGCCACAAATGCTAAGCAGGGAAATTTGGTTATTTCACTGGTCATTTCATGTGACTTATATGTAGATTGATGTGGAAAAGGAAACAAGAAACATTTGGGGAAAAGAATTCTGCCTTTGCTGATACTTTAATGATCCTAAATTATTGAAGTTTTTCTCTGATAGTTATACAAATTTTTAATATCTAAGAATCAATAGAAAAAGCCATAATTGATCTGATGTGTTTGACAGATGTTGATTTACATAATTTAAAATGTAGATAGTAAAGGCAGAATCCTTGTATATTATCAGATTATGCCCAAAATACATTTCTAAAAAGTTCTTCCTGTGCTTTTCCAGAATTTGAAGGGTTGCCATCAGATGAGATACATATTGCCTAAAATTTTAGAACTTACATAGCCTGTTTTTTTCATTTCTGAAAATAATCTCATTAAAAACTGTTTGTACAAAAACTATTCTTTATTTTTTTGACATAATGACCAAGTTGAAACTGAAATTTGACCATTCAAAGATTTCTTTCCTTTAGGAAGCGTGTCTACTTGTTTCAATGGGAAGCAAAATAAAATGGAAAAGATGTTTAAATGGTTTTTTATTCATAGTTGTTAACAATGTAACAAGCAATTAACTTTTTGGCATAGTGATAAATCTGCTTCTCTTCAAAGGTGTTTTGTGTTTTAATAAGTGGCAGTACATGCTAGTATATTCATTTTTATTGAATAGTTGAGTGAAAAAATGGAATTTAATTCATAATGTATTGCCTTGGGCTTATTGAGATCTTATGTGCAATATCCCAATGGGATGGCATCATATTCAGCAGAGTATTATCTTTAAAAAGTAATTAGCAACAAACCAAGGTAAAGTATCCTAGTACTTGTGGAGTGTTATCCTTGATTTGGGCTTTCCTGGTGACTCAGATGATAAAGACTCTGCCTGCAATGTGGGAGACCTAGGTTTGATCCCTGGTTCAGGAAGATCCCCTGGAGAAGGGATTGGCAACCAACTCCAATATTCTAGTTTTAAGAATTCCATTGACAGACAAGCCTGGCAGTCTACAGTTCATGGGGTCACAAAGAGTCAGACATGGCTGAACAACTGACACTATCATCTTTGATCTACTCGATCTCTAAAATAAATTTAAAAACAAATTATTTGACAATGCTGAATCAGCATTATTGGAATATGGTTTTAGAAGGGCAACAAAATCAAAGCTTGGTATAATTACCAGGAGATAGCACTTACAAAGTTCTCATCATCATGTGTTCACTCATTTATTTATGAATTTGCTATTTGTTCATTCACTTAATTTTATTACGTATCTATCCTATTTTTAGAGGGAATAGATAAAAGGTCTTATTTATCTAGAAACTTACCAACATAATTGTGATTTATACATGCTTAGTGAAGACAAACGGTACCTACGTTGCAAATGCCAAACAATAGCACATTTTAGCTGTATAAATTTTTTTAAATTGTGGTATGATTATATGTGTGTGTTCAGTTCAGTTCAGTCGCTCAGTCGTGTCCGACTCTTTGCGACCCCATGAATTGCAGCACACCAGGCCTCCCTGTCCATCACCAACTCCCAGTGTTCACCCAGACTCACGTCCATCAAGTCAGTGATGCCATCCAGCCATCTCATCCTCGGTCGTCCCCTTTTCCTCCTGCCCCCAATCTCTCCCAGCATCAAAGTCTTTTCCAATGAGTCAACTCTTCGCATGAGGTGGCCAAAGTACTGGAGTTTCAGCTTCAGCATCATTCCTTCCAAAGAAATCCCAGGGTTGATCTCCTTCAGAATGGACTGGTTGGATCTCCTTGCAGTCCAAGGGACTCTCAAGAGTCTTCTCCAACACCACAGTTCAAAAGCATCAATTCTTTGGTGCTCAGCCTTCTTCACAGTCCGACTCTCACATCCATACATGACTACTGGAAACACATACACACATAATATAAAAACCATTTAAGCCATTTATGTACACTATTTAGTGGCTTTAGTTAAATTCACAGTGTTGTAGAACCATTGCCACTATGTACTTCCAAAATTTTGTCCTGACCCCAGAAACTCTGTACCCATTCAACAGTAATTTCCCACCACTGCCACCCCACTTTTTACTCCCTGGTAAAAAGTTCTTCCTGTGCTTTTCCAGAATTTGACGGGTTGCCATGAGATGAGATACATGTTGCCTAAAATTTGCGACCCCATGGACTGCAGCCCCCCAGGCTCCTCTGTCCACGAGATTTTCCAGGCAAGGATACTGGAGTGGGTTGCCATTTCCTTCTCCAGGAGATCTTCCCAACACAGGATCAAACCCCTGGTTTCCTGCACTGTAGGCAGATTCTTTACCAACTGAGCTACTGGGGTTGTAGCATGTATCAAAACATCATTTTTTTTTTTATGGCTGATAACATTCTACTGCATGTCTATTCCACATATTGTATGTTATTTATTGTGTTGATGGACACTGGGTTAATTCCAACTTTTCTCTATTGTTAATAATGCTGCAATGAACATTGTATATTGGTGTATAAGTATTTGTTTCAGTCCTGTTTTTAATTCTTTTTAGTATACACCTTGCAGTAGTATAGCTGGGTCATGTGGCAATCTTGCATTTAGGTATTTGAGGAACTGCCAAACTGATTTCCATAGCAGATGTACCATTTTACATTCCCACATGAAAGTATTAGGCTTCCAGTTTCTCTGTATCCTCACCAGAACTTGTTATTTTCCATGTTTTGTTTTTGTTTTGATTATAGCCATCCAGTGTGTGTGAAATGATATCTCATTATGGTTTGAATTTACATTTCCCTAATGACTAATGATTGTGAGCATCTTTTCTTGGGCTTATGGACTATTTATATCTGTTTTCATAGAAATGTCTATTCAAGTTCTTTGCCTTCTTTTAAACTGGGTTGTCTTTTTGTTTAGTTCTTTATGTAGTCCGCATATTAAACTCTTATCAGATAAATGATTTATACATATTTTCTTCCTTTTTCTAGGTTTTCTTTTAACTATTATGATATTTTTATGATAATGTCCTATAGTTTGTGAAATTTCTTGGTTTTGAAGTCTAGTTTTTCTAATTTTTCTTTTGTTTCTCTTGCTTTTATTGTCATATTTAAGAATGATGCCAAATTGAAGGTCATAAAGAATTTCCTTTGTTTTCTTTGAACAGTTTGATAATCTTAGTTATTATATTTGGGTTGTTGATCCATTTTGAGTTCATTCTTACATGTGGTATGATAATAGGGCCCAACTTCTTTCTTTTGCATTTGGTTGTTCTAGAACCATTTGTTGAAAACACTGTTCTTTCCCCGTTAAGTAGACCTGTCACCCTCATCTGGAATCAGCTGGCCAGAGATGAACGGGTTTATTTCTGAAATCTCAGTTCTATTCCATTGGTCCATATGTCTATCCTCATGCAAGTACCTCACTCTTTTGATGTCTATGCTTTATTGTAAGTTTTGAAACCAGGAAGTGTCAGTCTTCCAACTACTATTTTGATCATTTGGGGTTCTTTGACATTCCAGTGAATGTTGGGATTGGCTCTTCCATTTCTCCAAAAAAGGCTGTTAGAATTTTTATAGAGATTGAGTTGAATCTGGAGCTCACATTGGGTATAGTCATTTTTATACACTTTTGGATTTGACTGGCTAGTATTTTGTTGAGGACTGGTTATGTGAATTTTATTGACTGCCAGACTGGATTTTCTTGGATGCATGCTTCAACAAAACATTATCAGAGTGAATCAAAACAAATTTTTACTTAAATTTTTATAACTGGCCTTTATATTTAAATAATACAAAAACAGTTTCATCTGTGATGTTGGAAATGCCTATGAAGTATCTATTAGGTGTCAGATGATGGATTAAACACTTTATACATTGCTTTAAAAAGTAGTAACTATCGGTGTCCTTACTTCACAATGTGCACATAGAAGCTTGGAGCTAGTAAATGGTGAAGCAAGGCATTTTAGCTCCTGCTTTTAGTCCTTGATTCCTGACTCCTAACTTTATAATGTCTAACCTGAGACATGAATCTGATTCAACAGTGCAAAGAAAGAATAGTAATGCCTGTAACCACAGAATACCTTATGATGGGTTTGCTTACATGTCTTCATTTACCCTAGTTCAGAACTCTTCAAACACAGTAATAACTGAATGCAGCAGAAATTCACGGGACTAAAGTAATTATTGTGCTATATTCAGATACTATAGATGAGTGGATGAATTGATGGAAAAATATTACAAGAAATTCAAGAATGGCATGAATAAAATCTTTATAATCTAAATGCTCATGAATCAGTCTTTATCATTTCTAAGCATCTTAGGCATTTTAAAGGACAGCAAGATTTCTCAGTAAAACAACGTGATTTTTCTATGTAAATGTTGTGGCATAACAGGTGTGTTGGCTAGTGATAAGATAGTCTGCCAAGCAACAAATAAATAATTGTGCATGAATCCCAGGAAGATGTTAGCCCTGGGGTATATTTGAATGTGATTTTTAAAATGGCATTCTATTTTTCTCTCCGCATCAGAAATAGCTGCATACCCTATCTTGAATAGTGAGACTGACACTGCTTTTCATTGAATGAATCTTATTTTTAATATTTTAAAATATTATTGTACACTATATCATGAACGCACCTCCCCCACCCCCCAGCCCCTTTACCTGGATAATGCATTTAAAATCTCTTTGGTCATGTTTCCATTAAGAAGTCTTCCTAGGTTTTCTAAGCCTTCGTCCCTGACTCCTAAGTCCTTACGTGGCACCCTGTTCTTACCCCTTTGTGGCAGTATCAACTGATTTGCAATTTTTTGTTTACTCAAGTAGAAGTCGTTCAGTTGTGTCTGACTCTTTGCGACTCCGTGAACTATGCAGTCCATGGCATTCTCCAGGCCAGAATACTAGAGTGGGTAGCCTTTCCCTTCTCCAGGGATCTTCCCCACCCAGGAATCGAACTGGGGTTTCCCACATTGCAGGTGGATTCTTTACCAGCTGAGCCACAAGGGGAAGTTACTAGCCATCCCTTTAAGACCATAAGTTCTTTGAGGGCAGAGAATGGATTTTGTTTAACAGTGTAACCTGTGCACACTCTTCAATGGCTGGCTCTTAGGAAATGCTCAGTATTGAAAAGAGATAATAAAGTAAGTTTGTGTCACTTGCAAATATTTCAAGCGCCTATTTCAATACCGTCTACCCCAACTCTAACAGTTGCTTTTCTTCACTTGGGAAAGTTCCTGTTCTGTAATCAGCTTTGTTACCGTTTCCAACTGGCAAATCTTAGGAGGTTCATGAAGACGCTTCATAGAGGAAATTCCCTCATGGTCCCTCGGTTGGTACTCGATGTTTTCACCTGTGGGACCTGGGCTCGATCCCTGGTCAGGAAACTAAGATCCCATGAGCCAGGTGACCTAGAAAAAAAAAAAAAGCTTCAGCTGTATACCTGAAAATATTACATTTTCATTTTCACTGGAAAATGATATACACTTTAATGTTTTCGTGTCACTGACCAGTTATTCCAGAGTAGAGTATGGGGGCTGCTGGACTGTGACATCTGCCACGCCACTGATCATCAGGCTCCATTTCACTGCCAAAACTAGTTCAGCTTCTCCCTTGTTGATCTCCAAATAGTAACACATCTGGTTGAAGAGCAGGCCCTTCCCAGATGGGAAGACACTTGTCTCCTGGGACGGGATGTTGACAGCCTTAACAATAGGGCATTGGATATGATTCCTTTTATACTATATTGAAGTGAAGTGAAGTGAAGTCACTCAGTCGTGTCCGACTCTTTGCGACCTCATGGACTGTAACCTACCAGGCTCCTCTGTCCATGGAATTTTCCAAGCAAGAATACTGAAGTGGGTTGCCATTTGCTTCTCCAGGGGATCTTCCCAACCCAGGGATCAAACCTGGATCTCCTGCACTGCAGGCAGATGCTTTACCATCTGAGCCACCAGGAAGCCCTTATACTATATTAAGAATAGTCATATTATGAGTACTGAAAATTGGCAAAGTTAATCAGCCTGAAGAAGCCTTTTCTTGCGTCACCATCCTTGTGAATGCACCCCTCTGTGCTGAGCACTGGCACTTGGAAGTGCTGAGTTTTCTGTTTGCTGAAGTGGTGGTCTTCATAGAATAAAGGGTCAGGTAAAAGATATGGAACATACTGATCTTCATTTTAAAATAAATTAGTGTCTAAGATAAAAGACTTGCATCAAATCCTATTCTTTATTCTTTTTTTCTTTCTCTTTACACTTATCACTTCTGTGCTGACCATATGCAAGTTTTGGGTGACATCTTTGGTCCTAAAAGGAAATAGAGTAGGGAAGGTTGAAATCAAAATATCAAGTAGTAAATGTGTAGAATCAAATTTGAGCTTTAAAAGAGTGTGTTAATGGGACCAGTTTGGGCCTGAATTTGTGTTGGTTGGTGGAAGACAGCTAAAGTTAATTAAGGAAACATCCTAGAAGGACTGTCCTTTACATGGACAATGTCAAAATAGCAGATTTGGAAGATAATAGATGAAATATAGAAAGTGGAAAAATAGGCAAGGATTTTAAAAATGTATTGCCTTCTGATTGAAAAATGGATTATTTCCATCCATGAGTGATGTTCAAAGGTTTAACAACAGACTAGCCTGGACACTGGACTTATCGAAACATGGGCCACAGGAGGAGTGTCCTAGGCCCTTCTAAGGTGTTGCACTAGGTGGAGGCAGGGATGAGATGAGTTAAAAACTGGTATGGAAATATAGCAATATTTTATTAAATTTATGAGTCTATCTAGAGTTTTCTACACTCCTGCGTTTCCAGTCATGATGGCACTGTTTGTTCCATCATCCCAGAGATGTCGCTACTCTGATGTTCCAGAGTACTGACGTCTTTGGAAAGGAGAAAGATGAAGTATTCTTTTGAAATTTATTTTGTGTAGTTGAGAGGCATGAGGGTATTCCTTTTTAATAAATGAAGCATTTCAATAAACAAACTTATGTACTTTTATGAAATATACCTGTATTAGGTATTATATAGGCATGAAGCCACCATTTTCCCAATGCACAGTGAGTCATCTTTTTGAGTAGCAGAATTGGAGAAGGCAATGGCACCCCACTCCAGTACTCTTGCCTGGAAAATCCCATGGACGGAGGAGCCTGGTAGGCTGCAGTCCATGGGGTCGTGAATAGTCAGACACGACTGAGCGACTTCCCTTTCACTTTTCACTTTCATGCATTGGAGAAGGAAATGGCAACCCACTCCAGTGTTCTTGCCTGGAGAATAGGAGCCTGGTGGGCTGCCATCTATGGGGTCGCACAGAGTCGGACACAATTGAAGTGATGCAGCAGCAGCAGCAGCAGCTCTACGGGAGACCCTGATGCTGCAGCTCTCGTGCAGTCACTCTCAGCCTGACCTCTTGGGTTTCTATCCTGGTCTCTATGTCCTGCTGGATATGGTTTGTGGATTGGTGCTGATAACCCAGAATAAACTGCAGTGAGTCACTCAGAGGGGACTAGAGAGAGAGGAGGAAACAAAGCAGTTAAGATGATAAGGGAACACTTTGAGGAAAGAATCTGCCTGCCAAGGCAGGATATATAAGAGACGCGGGTTTGATCCTTGGATCGGGAAGATCCCCTGGAGGAGGAAATGGCAACCCACTCCAGTATTCTTGTCTAAAAAATCCCATGGACAGAGGAGCCTGGTGGGCTACAGTCCATGGGGTCAGAGTCAGACCCAACTGAGTGTCTGAGCACAGCGATGTTTAATATAGTTCTAGATGTCAGGGGAGAGCATGATGAGCATCAGCTGCACAGGACAGTGAGAGCCTGAAGCAGACACGTGGATAGTAGTTTCTGCAGTGAAGCCCCAACGCACAGTATACTGAGGCACACCGTGCTTCTCACAGAGTGGGGAGAGAAGAGAGAAAAATGAGTAGAAGGTACGTTTTCTTAGATTTGATTCCTTGTCATGTCCTGGTTACCTTAACTGTCAGTCTTACGTAGGCAGAAGTACTGGGAGCCGGATTAAAGGACAGGGAGGAAAGTAGTAAGAGGAGAGAGTGGCTGAACATTTGATGGAAATTTGTCTGGAAGGAAGATGGGAGCTAAAAGAAAAGTCAAAGCTGGGGATTTTGAGAGATGGTCAGAGAAATCAGAACACAGAAATGGAACAGAGGCCATCTGGTGAGTTGGACATTTGCGGAGAATACTTTCTAATACAAGACTGGAGTGAGAGTAAGAGAGAATTCTTGATGGTTTTGGCATCTTAAAATCTCTTATGCAAACTTGGTTTAAAATATGGTCCTCTCAGATGAGGCTGAAGTCTGGGTCACTGAGTATGACTGACAGGTATCAATTTTGTTGAGAAAAGGGAGAGAACTGTTTTACCTGGAGGTTGGGTTATCTCCGTTAACAACGCAGTTAATCTTTGTAGTTGATTCTTACAGTTTATAAGAGTGTACGTATTCTCAATGTAGCTAATAACCTTGCACATTTTAACCCTCAAGTAAAGGACAGGGGAGGGGTCAGTGAAATGTTTTATTGAATTCACCACATCCGCTGGATCATGGAAAAAGCAAGAGAGTTCCAGAAAAACATCTATTTCTGCTTTATTGACTA
>SJYX01013832.1:192789-230279 GCA_006410675.1 Oreotragus oreotragus | reverse complement strand
ACTCTGATGCTGGGAGGGATTGGGGGCAGGAGGAGAAGGGGACGACAGAGTATGAGGTGGCTGGATGGCATCACGGACTCGATGGACGTGAGTCTGAGTGAACTCCAAGAGTTGGTGATGGACAGGGAGGCCTGGCATGCTGCGATTCATGGGGTTGCAAAGAGTCAGACACGACTGAGCGACTGAACTGAACTGATTGATTAGATTGACCCTGTTGTAGTATGAAGACAATGATTTCTCTCTCCTCTCCAGGCTCTGGATCGCCAAGCTCGAAACACCAAGTCTAGGTGGTACTTAAAGATGTATAGTGCCAGTTGTGGCTGAGAGAAGATAAGGTCACAGTGAAAGGAAGGATGTTGTTAAAATATGTTGGAATGAAACATCAGGTGCTGGGCCTGTCTAGGAATACAGTGTAAATTGACTTTACATTCTGTGTTCTGCATGTTAGAAGGTTGTGATGTTTAGAACCTTACATTTTGATACTTATAATCCCATAATATAAGTTTATATCAACTGAATCCAGGCAATTTCACCATCCACTATATTAGTAATTCCAGATAAGAAAATTTATTAAGGTTCAAATTTTGTTTGAGGCTCAACTGTTTCTTAAATTATTATTACAATTATCTATTTTATTATCTTCTTTTTTTTACAACTGATGGGAAGGGAAATTTAACAGCTGTGTGATTAGCAGGGCGTGAAATTAAAAATGTTATGTACAGAGTCAAGAGGTTGTTTACTAGAGAATTCCTCATCTGAGAATTAAGTATCATTTACATTGGCCATAAGATGTTCTCCTTCATCATTTAAGTTGGATTTCTCACATCCAGTCATTTGCTAAAAGTAAAGGGCCTTTCATCTTTTCTGGAAGGAGAATACTGGCTAGGTTATCACAATGCATCTCTAACATTGTCAGTCAAGGTTAACAGCCCCATTTCTTTCACTCATAAAATAACAGTGCAAGGAAAAAGAAGTTCAGCCTCGCTGCTCTTAGCAAAGAATGAGTAAGTTCCAGTTTGAGGAAGTCAGGTAAGTTAGAGCTACAGCTTTAAGGTGGCTTTAGTTTTCTCCTTTCAAACCCCAAGAGTGTCACCTTTCTGTGAGTGTGACATCTAGAATGTGCTGTTGATCCTTAAAGTTTCCTTTAGTGGTATGCTGTTGTTTCTTGGGTCCTTTTGCAAAAGTCCCTCTTTTGACTGAGTTCTAGAAAGTACCACCCTCCCTCTTCCTTTTTGCAGGATGTGCTCAGGCTTCTGCAGAAGGAGGAGAACATGGTGGCCAAGCACGTTAGCAGGAGTCTCTTTGCTGGAGTGTGAAGCTAGTTCATCTATTTGCTTGGGCAAGTGGTGTTCGCTCTTTGCTGTGCCTTTGCCTCATACCCTTACGGAATGGAGGTAAAAGGTAGTGCCTGCCTCCAAGGTTGCTTTGAAGATTATGGGTATTAATAGCTGGAAAATGTTTACGGCTCTACCTGCCTCATAGCCGGTGCTCAGTTAATGCTGGCTGCCTGCATTTGTGTAAGACAGTGTACTGTCCTGTGTGTGAAGGTCTTTGTTAGTTCACATCCACAAGGACTTGCTTCACTTCTAGCCTGGGATACTTCCTCTATCCTGCTGCTTTGTCTTTCATAGGATCATTCCTGTATGATAATTATTTTATTCTTGTCTTAATTCTTTCTTTAGATAGATTTTATTGATAATCTTTCAGTTTGCTGAATTCAGCAAGACCCAGTCTCTGCCCTTAAGAGATATTTTGAAGGGGAGATTGGGATTGATGAAAGTTAATGCAGATGACTCTTATTGGAGATAGACTAGAGATAATCCCAATCTTAACTCCAGAGTTAAGGTATTTGAATAGTATCCCTAATAATTCAGAAGTCTAGTTTAAGGAATCTGTGGTCCTTAGAGGAGAGAGACATTAACTTTGGTTTGGATTGAATGCAAATGTCGCAAGTCTTTCTGGAAGAGGAGGGGTTTGATCTAGGACCTGAATGCTGGGTAGAATTTGACCTGACCAAAAAGGGTTAAAGACTTCCCAGGCTAAGTGAAGGGTGTGAGCTACACTTAGTTTTTCCATATTTGCCACTATCCAGGTCCTTTGGACAGCTGTTATTGCAGGTGGCACCTCAGTTTGAAACCCAGAGTGTGTGAATGAGGCTTTCATAGTCCCCAGGTCCTGTATAAAAAATGGATGAAGGAACCAGCCCCCTGGTGCAGTGTCTTTTAAAGAGGATATGAGAGAGGAAAAATAGGAGAGACAAACACAGAAAATGTTGGATGTCTATAGAGGGATTATAATCAAGACAATTGATTGTTCTTTATCTTTTCTTAGATCATATTTAGGGAAGATATAGATGCTTTTGCATGTATTTCCAAAGCTCCAATACTTTGGCTACCTGATGTGAAGAGCCGACTCATTGGAAAAGACCCTGATGCTGGGAAAGATTGAAGGCAAAAGGAGAAGCGGGCGGCAGAGGATGAGATGGTTAGATAACATCACTGGCTCAGTGGACATGAAACTGAGCCAACTCCAGGAGACAGTAGAGGACAGAGGAACCTGGCGTGCTGCAGTCAGTGAGGCTGCAAAGAGCTGGACCTGAATTAGTGGCTGAACAGCAACAACTCTAGTTATATGTACATATATGTGTCAGAGTGTCCCTTTTTTTCTCCTTGTTTCCTCTTTTTTTGGTAGGGGCCAGTATTAAAACCACTCAATCCTTTGCCCTTAAAAATAAATCTGGGTGGGGGTTAGAAAAGAGTATTTCCTGGAATACATTATATGCTGGGCGATAGATGTGGGTAGTTAAATGCCTTTCCTGTAGAAGAAAGTCATTATACGTCGGGATGCTGCCAGCAGCTCTCTGGTGGTTGGTGAGTGTGTTTCCACACTGTGGCTGCTCTCCGTCAGTGTGTCAGAGTGTCCCTTTTTTTCTCCTTGTTTCCTCTTTTTTTGGTAGGGGCCAGTATTAAAACCACTCAATCCTTTGCCCTTAAAAATAAATCTGGATGGGGGTTAGAAAAGAGTATTTCCTGGAATACATTATATGCTGGGCGATAGATGTGGGTAGTTAAATGCCTTTCCTGTAGAAGAAAGTCATTATACGTCGGGATGCTGCCAGCAGCTCTCTGGTGGTTGGTGAGTGTGTTTCCACACTGTGGCTGCTCTCCGTCAGCTCTCTGCCATGTAAAAGTGGTTTTAACCTTACTGTCACTTTTAGCAAGTGACCTGACGAGGCACCATAATGTGCGCTGGCCAAACATAACATGGCATGGTTGCAAAATAGAGACTGGTGTTTTAGCCAACATCCTGGATGTAGATGCAAGTAGTAGAGACATCTAAGCAGTGCTCCCTATGGGATGCCATTCCAGCACAGGGAGCTCATGGTCCTAGGTTGCTTCCACTGCTCGGCTCAGAGCATCCTTGGGATTGCCTTCTGAGATGATGATGAGTGACCCTGAAAACCATAGAACCATGAGATGGAGCCTGTGAAATCCGCTTCACTCATTCTGGATGTGAGAAAACTGAGGCCCTGAGATAAAGACTGATGTGTGTAGTGGGCTTTTTTTCCTTAGACGAGGAAGCATCAGTTCTGAATTACTTTGTTAGCTCTCTCTGCCTGTTATTTTCTCTTTGTTTCTCTGCCTTAAGGAAAATTGATTCTGTGTTAAATCTGTGAATAATTAGAAAGAAAGTAAAGATGGAAAGAGGGTAAAAAGTTCCCCTAGTCTTGCCTGGCATCACAGAATGTATAGGTAGCATAGCGAAAACCCAGCCCTCCTAGGATGAGGCTCCTATATTTTTAAGAAAGCCTCAAGAGGTACAGATCACTTTGTCAAAGTTTTCAGTTGGTTATAGTTACATCTATTATCAAATCAGGTGTAGATAGATATAGTTAAACACACAAGATCCTAATTGAATTGTAGACCTTACCTTTCAGGGGTAGGGATCCTGTCAGGGGTAAAGCTACATTCTTGTCATAGCCTGTTGGCAACATTTCCTAAAACGTCCTCCCTGGGATACTAGCTCCAAATGTTCAAATCAAGTGGGAATCAGTTGCTTTTTAAAAATTAAATTATTTAACTGCGCCAGGTCTTAGTTGTACCATGTGGGATCTAGTTCCCTAACCAGTGGTGGAACCCGAGCCCCTTGTGTGGGAGTGTGGAATCTTAACCACTGGGCCACCAGGGAAGTCCCAGGAATCAGTAGCAATCTCCATTTTGGAGACTCTTTATGAACCTGTAGCAAGGTTAACTCTGAGAACACCTACAGATAAAAAAATAACCACACCATTCCTTTCTGTTTTGTGAAATTCAAGTTTTGTCAAATTTATTTTATCATGGAACCATTTTGTAGATGATTTTCCAGACTAGTGTTTTATGGAACATTCTTTGGATAACATGATTTTATTGTTAAAATTCTTAAGATTCACATCTGTTGTCTTGTAATAATCTTGTGTGAAAAATAAAATCATTTGGGTTAAACTATAGACCTCCACTTGCCCTACCTTCTCCTTAGGAGAAATTACAGGTTTATTTCAGGATCAAACACTTTTCAAATGAAATGTTGTGAGGAAAAGAAAAAAAAGCCAACAACAAAAAAACCCTTTTAGAGACTAATAATTGCAGAAAGAAGACAGTGTTATACCAGCCAAACCCAATTTTGTGAATTAGGGCTTTAACTTGGAGAGTTATTCCTGAAAATAGCTTGTTTTTAAGCAAAACTTTATGGCTTTTGGTGGGGGCCTTTCTCACCATCAAATGCATGAATATGGCTGCTTTTAAACTGACATGTTTCTTGCATTCAAAACCAGGGCTTGTGGGGGAAACAACACTTTCTTTAACTTTCTGAAATAGTTGGCTTGACCATCATGACATTTTTTTCCTGCTTATTTAGGATATTAGCTTAAATTTTTTTTTTTTTTTTTAAATGTTAGAAGGCTCCTTGTTGATCTTGTCCAAGCCTGCACTTGACCGATGAGGAAACAGAGGCCCAGAAGGCTTTGGTAACCTTTCTAAGTGTCTTTAGTAATTAGCGACAAAACCAGAGCTAAAATCACGAACTCTCACTTACTTACTGAATTAAGTTTAGTACCTTTTTGTTTATTGTACCCTCTGCTACAGTCCATGGGGTTGCAAATGGTTGGACATAGCACCTGAACAACAGCTGTTAAAAAGGAAGGAGTTAATTGCTCATCTTGATTAGATAGTAGATAGATAAGCATTATACACACATCAGTGACAGATTGTTATTGTTTAGTCCCTAAGTCGTGTCCAGTTCTATGTGACCCCATGGATTGTAGCCAGCCAGGCCACTCTGTCCATGGAATTTCCCAGGCAAGGATATTGGAGTAGGTAGCCATTTCCTCCTCTACGGGATCTTCCCAACCCAAGGACTGAACCCATGTTTCCTGCACTGGAGGTGAATTTTTTACCACTGAGCCATGTGGGAAGCCCTCAGTTATGGATAAAAGGCTCCTAGTTAGAAACTCTTTTACCCTCAAGGTAAGAAGACCCTCCATTGTCCCTACGTTGTCTCCTTTTTTTTTCTTTCTTCTTTTTTTTTTTTAATAAAAAGAACTTCACCCACTTCAGGCTAGTTCTTTGATACTGCTTACTTGAGAAATTAAATTACTTCAACAGAAGAGATATGTGTGAAAAACAGGGTTCTGTTGCACATTTTAATCTCCCTTGTTTCAGGCTGAGATATTCACTACAGCAAGGTGATGTTTAAGGTTTGCAGCATAAGGAGAACTGGCTCATCAGCAAGTGCTTGAGGGCTATAGCTTAGTTATACACCGTCCTGTGGCTCTTCCTGGCCTCCTCCCCACTCCCCGCTTCTACGTCATCCTGTGGCTCTTTCTTTCCTCCTCCCTGCTCCCCACTTCTCCCAGTTGCACCCACTCCTTTCCCCACCTCCTGTGTCTTCAGCCAGAGGGCTATATTGCGTCAAAGACAGGAAAGAAGCCTCTGATCCAAGGGAGACGAGGCTTTGCCCTAACAAAAGCAAAATCAAATCCTCATGCCTTTGAGTTTTATCCTTTAGGTAGAAAGATTTGGTGGCTAGCGATCTTAAGAAGGGCTTCCCTATTAAAGCGCTACTGTGGAATCTGTAGTCTGGTGCTTGCCATAACTGTGGTGTATGAAGAAGGTAAGGGCGTTAAACTCAATAGTGGAAAATATGGGTTCTGGGCTGCACTTCTCTGTTAACTAGCTGTGGGATCTTGGGGAGACTAAAAAACCTCTCAGTTAGAACAGTTAGAACTGGACATGAAACAACAGACTGATTCCAAATAGGAAAAGGAGTACGTCAAGGCTGTATATTGTCACCCTGCTTATTTAACTTCTATGCAGAGTACATCATGAGAAATGCTGGACTGGAAGAAACACAAGCTGGAATCAAGATTGCCAGGAGAAATATCAATAACCTCAGATATGCAGATGATACCATCCTTATGGCAGAAAGTGATGAGGAGCTAAAAACCCTCTTGATGAAAGTGAAAGAGGAGAGTGAAAAAGTTGGCTTAAAGCTCAGCATTCAGAAAATGAATATCACGGTCCCATCACTTCATGGGAAATAGATGGGGAAACAGTGGAAACAGTGTCAGACTTTATTTTTTTGGGCTCCAAAATCACTGCAGATGGTGACTGCAGCCATGAAATTAAAAGACGCTTACTCCTTGGAAGAAAAGTTATGACCAACCTAGATAGCATATTCAAAAGCAGAGACATTACTTTGCCGACTAAGGTCCGTCTAGTCAAGGCTATGGTTTTTCCTGTGGTCATGTATGGATGTGAGAGTTGGACTGTGAAGAAGGCTGAGCGCCGAAGAATTGATGCTTTTGAACTGTGGTGTTGGAGAAGACTCTTGAGAGTCCCTTGGACTGCAAGGAGATCCAACCAGTCCATTCTGAAGGAGATCAGCCCTGGGATTTCTTTGGAAGGAATGATGCTAAAGCTGAAACTCCAGTACTCTGGCCACCTCATGTGAAGAGTTGACTCATTGGAAAAGACTCAGATGCTGGGAAGGATTGGGGGCAGGAGGAGAAGGGGACAGAGTATGAGATAGCTGGATGGCATCACGGACTCGATGGACATGAGTCTGGGTGAACTCCGGGAAATGGTGATGGACAGGGAGGCCTGGCGTGCTGCGATTCATGGGGTCGCAAAGAGTCGGACACGACTGAGCGACTGAACTGAAAAAACCTCTCTGAGCTTCATTTGACCCCATCTTTTCATTGGGGCTCAGGGAATCATGATTCTTGGAACTGTGTGGATCAAAAGAGATAATGGATATGAAAAGGCCTTATAAACTCTAAAGCAGCCTATAAACAGTGTAAACCTGTTTATAACAATCAAGTAAATGATAATAATGCAGACACATCCACGCTGATGATTTTGCGTCCAGTACCATTTTACACCTTGTACATCTATTAGTTCACAGTTCTGACCATAGACCTGTGTGTTTGTAAATAGCTCCCAGCATTATAAATCACCAGGCCTGGCTGCTAACCTGGATTGGCTGGTGATTTACTCCGTGGTAGTGGGCACGTTTCTTTGCTCCTTGAGCCTGAGATGTATTCTTTGTAAAGGAAATGCTTGGACTCTGATTGAACGTAAGGGTGCTTCTGTTCTGCTTGGAAGTTTTTTTTGTTTGTTTGTTTTTGCAATCTCGCCAATTCAGTCACTGATCAGTAATCAGAGCTCACATTTAAACTTAGGGTTATCATCATTTTCGTTTTACAAATGAGGACACACGTAAGCACAGAGATCTCAAGTAACTTTCCCAAGGCTGCACAGCCAGTGAGTGGAGCTGGGATTCAAACTCTGCTCTGGTGCCCCAGAATGACCGCAGCTAGATGAATTTGAAGGACTCTCCACAGATCCCAAATGGGTCATGTTGTCAGACTCCTCAGCTAATCAGCTCCATGGTTATCATTTAGCTGTTGAGGTTTTTGGTAGTAGTTTAGGTTTTAACTCCACAGTTAGATTCTCAGCGTCCTGATCGCAGGTTTTTGGTGCTGGAAAGTATATATCCAGTGTCCAAAGCAGGCTCTGGCACATGGTAGTGTCCCCTGGTATGTGCACCGTTTGTTTTCTGGCCAAACTTAGATTCTTTGAACCCCTTAGGGAGGCCTGCCATTGTCTTCTCCCCAAAGTGTGCTGGACAGGATGGCCTCTGCACATCAAAAGCCAGTTGAGGTTGCTGTGGTGTGACTCTGGACAAGACTCCACAGGGCAGACAAGACAAGTTGCAGCCCGCATGGCTTGTGCACTCCAGTTTTCTCATGGCTGCTTAACTTTACCATAGTGAGTTCTGGTGGAAGTTCCACCAGAGTCTCCCAGCTGCTTCAGCCTGTTTTTGCTTTGCTGTTGTTTTATTTTTCTTAAGACCTGATTTTCTTGGATTCTGCTTGGATGTAACCCAGGGTTTGTAGCCCAGTTGTATCTGAGAAAGAGTCACACCCATTGAAATTGGGAGAAAACTGACTCTTAGAGCCCAAGGAAATCAACATAAATTGTAGATGGCAGATGTCTTCCATCTCAGAGGCTGCCTTTCTTTCTTTGTGTGATGCTGTTCCAAGACCTTTTACTGGGACCAGCTTTCTTGGAGGGTTGCCTTTAACTCCTAATTCATGCAGTGTGCTTATTTTACCATTCACACACCTTTTCAATCCCCTAAGTGACTCACGCTGGCATTCACTTATGCCTTCATCTACATATGAATTATGTGATATTTCCTACCTATCAGACATAACAGTGATACCAAAATGAGTTTGACACAATCCTTGTTTATAAAGATCTAATTCCCTTGTGGCTCAGACAGTAAAGAATCCGTCTGCAATGCAGGAGACTGGGGTTCGATCCCTGGGTCAGGAAGATCCCTTAGGGAAGGGAATGGTGACCCACTCCAGTATTCTTTCCTGGGAAATCCCATGGACAGAGGAGCCTGGCTGGCTTCAATCTATGGGGTTATGAAAGAGTCAGACACCACTAAGTGACTAACACTTTCACTTTCTTTCAGTTCTTTGGAGGGGAAGGATTCACTTTGTCAATCAACAGTTAGTTCTAGAGTGCCACCATGACCAAGTACTAGAACAGCGGATACCAGCTGATTCAAGCCCTCTCAACACAGGACTTTTGGTCCAACCACCACATTTATAGTTTCTCAGATAATTATATAATTATGACTATGATAGGTACCACAGAGCAAAGGTACAGGGTGTGACGGGAATATTAAACACTTTTTTTTTTCTTGGCCTAGTTTGTTGGGAGGTATGTTTCCCCAAAGAGTTGGAATTAGGGAAAGATGAGAACAGGGGAGTGGGCTTGGGCAGACACATCTCATACAAGGTAGAAAATGGTCAGTGCTCAGCTCAAGTGCTGTGGAAATTGAGATAAGCAAGAACGTCTTAAAAACTAGGTTGATGATAAAACTCCTTTCAGGGTATTTTCTTGCTTTTCACTCTATAAATGGTGGGCTTTTGTGTATCATGATCTGGTTTAGTAGTTGTAAACTGACTTAAGAAAAAAACTTCTCTGTTTTCCTTACTACTTTCTAGATGTGTTAAAATAATTAACTGTATTTCATATGTACACCCAAGATCTTTGAATCCAATTAGTAAGAAAAACACTTCTCATGTCATTGTAAGTAACACAAAAATAAATAACAGGTAGAGAAAAAACTGAAACACCAATGCCTTGAGCTTTTTGCTGGAATCTGGGAGTGCCTTATCATAAGAAATGATTTCAGATGTATCATTTTCTTTCTGCATGTATTTATCTAGTCAGAGTGCCTTCCTTGGGTTACGTATTTTAATGGACTGTTGGAAGTGAGAAGCGGAAGGGTGGAGGCAGAGCCGCTCATCCTGCCATTTGAATTCTGTCCTGCTTCCGGGCAGGAGGCAAGTGGGACTCAAATCCTGGCCCCTCCTTTATTGGTCAAGCAGAAATTGGATGTGATTTTCTGATATGAGCAAAATAACCTAATGGTTAGCAGAGGCCTGGGTATGGAAAGGTCTGACACAGGTTGTCTTTCCCTGAAAGCCCTTGTAGCTTAGTGGGGGAGGCAGACATGGGAATGACTGAACATAATTATACTGCCAGCCAAGATGAAGTACGCTAACCAGAGGAACAAACGACGTGTTGAGGGGCTTTAATTGAAGGATTTTAATTCTGACAGGGTAGGGAGAGTAAATTTATACAGCAATTGAAAAGCCAAGTTGGATGGATAAGTTTCTTCTTCTTTTTTCTTTCAAATAGTAGCTTTATTGAGATCTAATTCATATGTCATACAACTAACTCTTTTAAAGTATACAATTCAATGTCTTTTAATGCATTCACAGGGTTGCACAACCATCACCAAAATCATTCTGGAACATTTTCATCACTTCCAGAAGAAACCTTGTACCTTTTGACAGTCACTCCTTTCCTGCTCTATAGAGTTGCCCAGTCCGAGCATTTCATATAAGTGCAGTCATACAATATGGGCTGTCTTGTGACTGGTTTCTTTCATTTGCTGTAATATTTTTCAGTTTCATCCAAGCTGTGGCATGATAAGTAGGTTTTTGATTACTGGAGAATGGAAGGAAGTTCACCCCAAAATGATGCATTAAGATGAGCTGAGAGAAAGACCTTCTTCAGACAGTTTGGGCTGTGTTTGAGAGGTTTGAGGTAGAATTTTATGTCTGCAGAGAAGGGCCTGCTATCAGAGATACTATGGTAAATATAGCTGGAAATATAATTTGGAGTAGATTGTGAAAATTAGAAGTAAGTTTGGATTTCTTTCAGAATGCAGATATATCATGACTCAATAGATAAAAGATGAAGACAAATGATATTTAAGACTATAAGATCACCCAGGTCAGTTGTAGAAAGGCAGTTGTGAAATCAAGAACAGTTACCTCTCAAGTAATTTTTTCTCATATTTCATTGCTTCTTAATATTTATGTTTGTTAGCTGAAGTGAGTAAAAAAAGCACAGATGACTTTTTATGTTATAACTATTAGAAACATGTAAAAAAAAAATTAAACCTATATAGAGTTTTGCCAAGAGAACGCACTGGTCATAGTAAACACCGTCTTCCAACAACACAAGAGAAGACTCTACACAGGGACATCATCAGATGGTCAATATTAAAATCAGATTGATTATATTCTTTGCAGCCAAAGATGGAGAAACTCTGTATAGTCAGCAAAAATAACACCGGGAGCTGCCTGTGGCTCAGATCATGAACTCCTTATTGCCAAATTCAGACTTAAATGGAAGAAAGTAGGGAAAACCACTAGACCATTCAGTTCAGTTCAGTCCAGTCCCTCAGTCGTGTCCAACTCTTTTCGACCCCATGAATCGCAGCACGCCAGGCCTCCCTGTCCATCATCAACTTCCGGAGTTCACTCAGACTCACATCCATTGAGTCAGTGATGCCACCAGCCATCTCATCCTCTGTCGTCCCCTTCTCCTCCTGCCCCCAATCCCTCCCAGCATCAGAGTCTTTTCCAATGAGTCAACTCTTCGCATGAGGTGGCCAAAGTACTGGAGTTTCAGCTTTATCATCATTCCTTCCAAAGAAATCCCAAGGCTGATCTCCTTCAGAAGGGATTGGTTGGTCAGGTATGACCTAAATCAAATCCTGTATGATTATACAGTGGAAGTGAGAAATAGATTCAAGGGATTAGATCTGATAGAGTACCTGATGGAACTATAGACGGAAGTTCGTGACATTGTACAGGAGGCAGGGATCAAGTCCATCCCCAAGAAAAAGAAATGCAAAAAAGCAAAATGGCTGCTTGAGGACATCTTACAAACAGCTGTGAAAAGAAGAGAAGAGAAAGGCAAGGGAGAAATGGAAATATATACCCATTTGAATACAGAGTTCCAAAGAACAGCAAGGAGAGATAAGAAAGCCATCCTAAGTGATCAATGCAAAGAAATAGAGGAAAACAATAGAATGGTATGGAGAAGGAAATGGCAACCCACTCCAGTATTCTTGCCTGAGGAATCCCATGGACAGAGGAGCCTGGCAGGCTACAGTCCAAGGGGTCATAAGAGTTGGACATGACTGAGCGACTAAACCACCACCATAGAGTGGGAAAGACTGGAGATCTCTTCAAGAAAATTAGAGGTTCAAAGGGAACAATTGATGCAAAGATGGGCTCAATAAAGGAGAGTAATTGTATGGAACTAACAGAAGCAGAAGATACTAAGAAGAGGTGGCAAGAGTACAGCAAAGAACTGTACAAAAAAGATTTTCATGACCCAGATAATCACGATGGTGTGATCACTCACCTAGAGCCAGACATCCTGGAATGGGAAGTCAAGTGGGCCTTAGGAAGCATCACTACAAACAAAGCTAGTGGAGGTCATAGAGTTCCAATTGAGCTATTTCAAATTCTAAAAAATGATGCCACGAAAGTGCTGCACTCAATATGCCAGCAAATTTGGAAAACTCAGTAGGGGCCACAGGACTGGAAAAGGTCAGTTTTCATTCCAGTCCCAAAGAAAGGCAATGCCAAAGAATGGGCAAACTATCACACAGTTGCAGTCATCTCACATGCCAGTAAAGTAATGCTCAGAATTCCCTAAGGCAGGCTTCAACAATATGTGAACCATGACCTTCCAGATGTTCAAGCTGGTTTTAAAAAGGCAGAGGAACCAGAGATCAAATTGCCAACATCCGCTGGATCATGGAAAAAGCAAGAGAGTTCCAGAAAAATATCTATTTCTGCTTTACTGACTATGCCAAATCCTTTGACTATGTGGATCACCAGAAACTGTGGAATCTTCTTAAAGAGATGGGAATACCAGACCACCTAACTTGCTGCTTGAGAAATCTGTATGCAGAAAGGAGTATGTCAAGGCTGTATATTGTCACCCTGCTTATTTAACTTATATGCAGAGTACATCATGAGAAATGCTGGGCTGGATGAAGCACAAGCTGGAATCAAGATTGCCAGGAGAAATATCAATAACCTCAGATATGCAGATGATACCACCCTTATGGCAGAAAGTGAAGAAGAACTAAAGAGCCTCTTGATGAAAGTAAAAGAGGAGAGTGAAAAAGTTGGCCTAAAGCTCAACATTCAAAAAACGAAGATCATGGCATCCAGTCCTATCACTTCATGGCAAATAGATGGGGAAACATTGGAAACAGTGAAAGATTTTATTTTGGGGGGCTCCAAAGTTACTGCAGATGGTGACTGCAGCCATGAAATGAAAAGATGCTTACTCCTTAGAAGAAAAGTTATGACCAACCTAGACAGTATATTGAAAAGCAGAGACATTACTTTGCTAACAAAGGACCATCTAGTCAAGGCTATGGTTTTTCCAGTAGTCATGTACGGATGTGAGAGTTGGAGTATAAAGAAAGCTGAGCGCCGAAGAATTGATGCTTTTGAACTGTGGTGTTGGAGAAGACTCTTGAGAGTCCCTTGGACTGCAGGGAGATCCAACCAGTCCATCCTAAAGGAAATCAGTCCTGAATATTCAGTGGAAGGACTGATGTTGAAGCTGAAACTCCAATACTTTGGCCACCTGATGCAAAGAACTGACTCATTTGTAAAGATCCTGATGCTGGGCAAGACTGAAGGTGGGAGGAGAAGGGGACGACAGAGGATGAGATGGTTGGATGGCATCGCCTACTCAATAGACATGGGTTTGAATAAATTCTGGGAATTGGTGATGGACAGGGAGGCCTGGCGTGCTGCAGTCCATGGGGTCGCAAAGAGTCGGACACGACTGAGTGACTGAACTAAACTGTATGCTGCTGCCGCTGCCAAGTCGCTTCAGTCGTGTCCGACTCTGTGTGACCCCATAGATGGCAGCCCACCAGGCTCCCCCGTCCCTGGGATTCTCCAGGCAAGAACACTGGAGTGGGTTGCCATTTCCTTCTCCAACTGAACTATATAGGTTATAATTAAAAATGCTGTTCCTTGGACATTAGGGATGAGGTGATATTTTCAGCCTGCTAGGTACTTATCACGTCCTGAGGAAATGCTGTCTGCTGGCCCGTTTGTCTGTCTGTACAGTTTGTCATGTGCTGTTTCTGATACAAAGTCTGTATTAGTTTGGGCTGCCATAACAAAATACCATAGACTGGGTGGCTTAAACAGCAGAAATTTATTATTGTTATTTATGTTTCTGGATGGTAGAAGTCTGCAATAAGGGTACCAGTATGGTCAGGTTCTGGTGTGGTATAACTCCTGGTTTGTAGAAGACCAGCTTCTCACTGTGTCCCCACATGGAAAGGGGAGGGAGAGCAAGTTTGTTGGTGTCTTTTCTTATAGGGGCACTAATTTCATATTCATAGCCCCCACCCTCATCAAAAGCTAATTACTTCCCAAAGTCCCTGTCTTCAAATATCATCATATTGGATGTTTGAGCTTCAGTACATATATATGTAGGGAACACTATTCAACCCATAGTAGGGTCCTACTTTGTTTTGATTTCCTTTGAATTTGTGGCCTTGGCTATATTCCTTGTATTAATTTGATAGATTTCTTCCACTCAAATGAACGTTAAAGTATCCCAAGTGTAGTTGGCAAATGTTTTGTTGTCTTAAAGCCCAACAGACATCACTCATCGTGTGTTTCTGAGCTTACAGAGCATCTGGTTCATGGACTATTAAGCTAAGGGTTAGTGGTCCATGAGCATCCTGAAATTGTTTGCATAATTCTCTAAACTTATGTGGGGGCATATCCCCATTCCCCCAATGTCTGTAAGATTCTTAAATGGTTTGTGTCCCTCCAGAGAGGAAAAATCTCTTATATGTACTAAGGTATGGAGCTCCTCTGCTTAGATCATTGAATTTTTACAATTCATTCTCATGGATTTTGAGCTGAGTCGTACAGCAATCATCACCGTGCCCAAGGTCACGGAGCTGGTTGGTGACCGACCCTGCAGTGTTTGACCCAGAGCCCATACTCCTCTTGCGCATGGTCACCCTGCATGTCCTTTGCCTTCCTCTCTTTAACCTGGTTTAGATTCTGGAGTTGATTGACCCTCCTTTGATACATGTGTAGAAGGAGCCCAGAGAGAAGTGAAACACGTTCAGTGTGAAGCTGTGATTAAATCACATAGCTGTCAATGTGTGACAGTGACACAAATAAACCCAAGATCCCACCACGAGGCTTGAGCACAGGTTAAAATTGAATTCAAGATGCCCCCTTTGGCCTTTGGTTCTGCTTCTGATTCTCATCTTGCCCGCACCCCTTCTTGCCTCCCTTTCTTCTTCCCTCTCCTGTCTGTTCCTCTCTCCCCTTCCTTTCTTCCTTTGAGTATTAGTGCACACTGACCTCATTGCTCTCAGATGGAATCGTTAGTGACTGAATGGTTCCATGTTCCTAGGTTGGTTTTATGTAGGGGACCTGGGAGCTTTCCTAGTCCTCTGTGGTCAACACCTTGCCATCCCAGCAGGTCCTTGGTGGAGCTGCCACACAGGAAACAGTGTTGAGGGAAAGCAGAGTTCCTGAAGCCAATGCCTTACCCTCCTACAGAGGAGGCCCCCTGACTTCTGATTTTGGAGACTAGAGGGTGCCAATCGTCGAAATAGGCATGCTCAAGGGCGCTCCCTGTTATGTGGGTATACAGCAGAATGGGAGGTGGGTTTTTTTTTTTTTTTCTTTAGCTTTTCTGATTTGAAAGTATGTTATGGTATCTTCAAGACTAATATTTTGAAGAAATGTCAGGACTAAAGTTGGGGACTGTCAGGATACAGTGAACACAGAGCAGCAGATGCGATGGGTCATGGAGCTTTTAGAGAGAGAAAAAAGTCCTCTTTCTCCTTTCATTCTAAAGCCCCATTTGCCTAGATAACCCTTTTGTTAATAACCTGGCCATTGTCTACCAGACCCTGATCTCCTGTAAATTTCCTTTTGTGATTTAAACATGTGTTCATCCAGGTCACTTGTATATTTACTAAAACTGGAATGGAGGTGGCACAATGCGGTGGAACTCTATTTAGAAATCAACAGAGCTTTTCTTTGAGTCCCGGCTTTGTTATTCTTTATTTGTGTGATTGATTGATTGATTTTCTCTCAACATCAAATTCCAAGTCTATAAAATGAAGTTAACAATAACCTACCCGATCTGTGCCACACAGTTGGTGTTCACTTTTTGACTATGGTGATGGATATGAAAGCTCTTTAAAAGGAATCTTTAATAAATCACGTTTATCCACATTTATAATACAGTAATTGTGATTTTTTGTTGTTGTTTGTTTTGTTTTCACGTTTCAGGTAAACTCCTAAGCTCCTTTGCATTTAGATCCACTTTTCCTTTTTATATGAATTTTTTTCCTTATTAGCTTCATTATTACCCATATACGTTGGATGTTCATTGTACAATGATGATTAGCCTTATTTCTTCTACTTTCTTTTTTATGTAGCATTTATTATGAAGAGGTTTTCCCTGAATGTTAGTACAGGGTTCCCCAAGCCCCTGGCCTTAGACTTCTGCTGGTCCCTGTCCTGTTCGGAACCAGGCCACAGAGCAACAGGGTGAGCTGTGAAACTTCACAAGCCGTGAAGCTTCAGCTGTATTTACAGCCACTCCTCTTCATTCTCATTACCAGCTGAACTCCACTTCCTGTCAGATCAGCAGTGGCATCAGGTTCTCATAGGAGCACTGTCGATGCAATGTGCTTGAATCCTCCTTAAACCATCCCCAGGTCCATGGAAAAATTGTCTTCCGCAGAACCGGTCCCTGGTATCAGAAATGTTGGGGACTGCTGTGTTGGTGAGATGTTAACCTCTCCACTTTATTGGTCCCCTCCCCCTTATCTTCTGCTGGTATACTGTCCTCATGCCATCAGGCCGGTCTCTCTTGATAGCTGGATGTTCTTTCTCTGCCCCAGAAATGATGCCAATAGCATCACTTAATTCCTGTAGGGACGTAGCATCCAACTGCTTCATAGAGAACTGAGGCCCAGAGAAGGTCCTTCTATATTTGGTTCAGGTCATTGTGGGTCCTGGTTTTGAATCAGTGCCAATTTTGTACTTTCCACTCAGGTTTACTGCTGTTTGTTTATCTTCTTGCCTTTTAATTTCTTTCTTTTCTTTTTTTTAGCTTTTAAGATGAAATTACTGACTTTTATCACATTAAAATTTCATTAGGATTCTATTTTTGAACCCACTTTCATCCTATTCTACCTTGAATTGCACTCTCCTTTTCACTTTTTTGTACTGCATTTGTTCCTAGACATAATCAGGAATGACACCAGGTATAGAAGACATTTTTCCATGTGTTAGTGGAAAATTTACTTTGTGTGTTTTATTATGTTGAATGTTGACAGTATGGATCCATATAATCCATTTAAATTGCTTTTTAGGTAAATATTATTCTCAGTTTTCTATACTTTTTCCTCATCTCCTTAGCATGGTTTGCCACTTAATTTTTTTTTTTTTCAATCAGTCATTGCGTAAGATACTCTAGGACTTGAGACCATGGTTAAGGTGTAGTTCCTGCCCTCAAGGAGCTCTGTGTCTGGTGGAAGACACAAGCATGTTAACAGGAAGTTTCTAGTACTAGCTGGGCTAGGATACTTTCAACATTTAAGGTGCAAAACTATATCGGAGTATATGAGAAGGAAAGATTAAATTTGAGTGGGGATTCTCAGGAAGTTGCCAGTATCCTCATTTTTTATTGTATATTTAACCCTCACGTTCCTCTTGCTGAGGTGATTCTTCTTTTATATAATATAAAATTTTAAAATTAAGCTTAAAAGTAATAACTATACACACAGACACGTATGTTCTTTATGTGTTATACAGAATTGTACCTGGCTTTTGCCTCATTCCAACATTCAATCTTTTAATTTTATTATGATTTGAATAATGAAGGCAGAATGAAAGATTTATGCCTTTTTTTTTAAATTTCAGAAGATGAACAAAAAATGATATGAAGATGATTGATATGTATCTCAATGTTTGGAAAACCATAGGGATTAAGGAGAGAGATCTGTAACACATCAGGAACTAGAAAGCCATCTCACCAGGTGCTGGAAGTGGTTGCTCAGCTTCTTGAAAAGTGTGCCTTCGATAGGTGATCCTTAAATCATAACGTGTGCAAACACACAAGCGTGCACACAGTCTCTCTGCCTCACCAGCCATTTATTCTTGACTTTCTTTTGTTTTATGATTTCTTTTACCTTGTTGCTTTCCAAATATTACCTCTGCTGGGACCTAATTAGAACCTCTCAAAATTTACAGAACGTTAGAATACATGTGGGCTCCAAATGTTATCTTTGGGCATTATGGAATATTAGAAACTAATTATGGTTATCCGTTGTGTATACAGGTATATAAATACCTCTTCTGCCAAATTTTTGTCAGGCTGCACTGAGAAAAGTTAAGGAACTAGTTCTCATTAGCCTTTGAGTTTTGAAGGAATTTTTTCCCCTAAAGTAATAATACTTCAGGTTTAGACTTTGTGGATTCTAAAGGAAGTATCCAAAGAAAAAATTTACCTTTTTATCAAGTTAATGCTGAACTCAGCACTGAAATTGCTCTATGACTTTATGCGGAAATGATTATTTCTACTAAGCAAGCTTTTGTAGAAAAGACATACTTTGATACCCTCTACTGTGCTTAATTGGGGAAGGCATGGCACCCCACTCCAGTACTCTTGCCTGGAAAATCCCATGGACGGAGGAGCCTGGTAGGCTGCAGTCCATGGGGTCGCTAAGAGTCAGACACGACTGAGCAACTTCCCTTTCACTTTTCACTTTCACGCATTGGAGAAAGCAGTGGCAACCCACTCCAGTCTTCTTGCCTGGAGAATCCCAGGGACGGGGAGCCTGGTGGGCTGCCATCTATGGGGTCGCAAAGAGTCTGACACAACTGAAGTGACTTAGCAGCAGCAACTGTGCTAAATAGCCATGTTTAGAAAACAAATTTGATTCAGTCTCTAGTTCGTCAAAGCATTTTGTAGGATTTTAAAAAGCAGTTATTCTTTTAGAGAGGTAATTAAACATTGTTATTTTCTACTTATTTGTAATATAAAAATTTTAAAATGACCTCAGAGTTGGTTTGAGAACAATGACAACACAGAATGCTTTGTAGGAAAGAATATTGCCTCATGAGTCTGAAGACCTGGTTTTAGTCCTAATTCTGCCTGTGACTGAATCTGTATGCCTTAGAAGAGTCAGATCAGATGCCTCCCTCTCATGTTTCCACCTTAAATATCAAAGGAATTGCAAACTTTAGATCTAAAGTTGGTCCCCTCTTTTAAAAAATTTTGTAAATAATGTTGCAACATTGCATCAAAGTGAGATCCTTTAGGAGGAAAAATGTCACCCATAATTCTGCCACCTTGATAAAGGTATTAATACAACTTAACATTTTTGTACATTCCCTTCCAGTCTTTAGCTATTAGCAAAAATTACCGTAGTACTATTATCATATATGGCATCATATGGTAAGCATTTTCTGTATTGCTGCATATTCTTAAAAGATTTTAATTTTTATAACTCTTTAATAGTTCATTGAGTAGTTATATCTATTATTTTTATATATTGCTGTGATTGACATTTTATGCATAAATATAGCTTAGTTCATCAAAAGTCTTAAACATGTTGGAGGGTTGAGACCTCAGGATCAGAGGTTAGCATTTTATAGTTATTCAGATCCACCAATGACTTGTGTTTTACAAGGAATGCTCCTGTAATTGCAGCAGTAATGTGTGAGTGGTTCAGCATCTCCCCAGTGCTGCCAGCATTTGATATGTTGTCTTCTTGGTACTATTATATTTTTTGGTTATTTTTAAACATGTTGGAGGGTTGAGACCTCAGGATCAGAGGTTAGCATTTTATAGTTATTCAGATCCACCAATGACTTGTGTTTTACAAGGAATGCTCCTGTAATTGCAGCAGTAATGTGTGAGTGGTTCAGCATCTCCCCAGTGCTGCCAGCATTTGATATGTTGTCTTCTTGGTACTATTATATTTTTTGGTTATTGTGAGGTTAAACATGTATCCTCATGTCTCGTTATATTTTGTTTATGGCATATGAAAATTATTTTGTGATCTGTGGAAACTTATTCACAGCAAAGCAAAGAGTCAGTATTTTAGTCAGGACTGTGCATGACTTGTACAAAGAACTTCCAGAACTGTTTGAGTCTTATGAAGGAGCCCTTGAATAAATTTTAAAAAGCCCCTGAATTAAGTATGAAAGACATACTTTATTCCTAAATGGAAATATTAAAGTTGTTAAGTAGTCATTTTCCCCTCCATTTTATGTAATCTCAGAACAATTTTTAAGTTAATTGTTCTTGAATCTTAATTCTAACATGGACTTGGTAATAAACAGGCAAAATAGCTAAGAGAAATTTGAAAAACAGGAGTGATGAGGGGCAGGGACCAGCCTGGCCAGATGCTAGATCATAAGGGAACCATAACTGAAGTGATGGAGTGTTGGTGCTGGAATAGATGATGGCCATTGTGGTGAAATGACCCACCAAGAAACAGAGCAACTGCAGGTCAAATTGAATTGGCAACAAAAGGACCATCTTAAAACAGTCTGAAAAGGGAGAGTTCTTCTAATGGCCTTGGGATAGTTGATGTGTGCATGTGCGTGTGTGATCAGTTGTGGATTGTAGCCCACCAGGCTCCTCTGTCCATGGGATTTTCCAGGTAGGAATACCGGCGTGGGTTGCCATTTCCTCCTCCAGGGGATCTTCTCAAGCCAGGGATAGATCCCCAGTCTCCTGCATCTCCTGCATTGGCAGGCAGATTCTTTACCCCTGCACTACCTGGGAAGCCTGGGATAAGTGGTAGGCATTAGCCTGGCGTGCTGCAGTTCATGGGGTCTCAAAGAGTCCAACACAATTCTGTGTGACTGAGTGTCAACCATGAAAAAGAATTGTATCCAAGTAGGTCTTGTTATGCATTAAAGGCCACGTTAAAAAAAAAAGAAAACTAGCAAATAACTTTAATGAAAGAACAGATTGATTATATCTTTAGTAATTGGAAACAGTAACAGTTTTTAGTTTAGATCTGGGGTTTGCAAAATTTTTCTGTAAGCGACCAGATAGCAAATATTTTAGGCTTTCCGGCCAGTGTCTCTGTCACAACCACTCGAGTCTGCCACTGTGGCTCCAAAGGAGCCGTTAGATAAGTGACACATTTAATAAAGAAATAGAGGATACAGCTGTTTGTAAGAAGAAACATAATATTGTGTCCGTTTCCCCACACGCTCTGTTCCCAGAGTGAATTTTATGTCTTTTAATTTTTCTGCCAAGCTATGTGTGAAAAGTAGTATCTCCTTGCTGTTTTAATTTGCGTTCCTCTACTATCGAAGTTGTGTCTGTGTGTATTTTTCTTCTTCTTCTTTTCTATATTTGTTTTCCATTGAGTCTCCTCTTCAGTGGATTACAAGCAGAGTTAATTTATGTCACTTATTTCATCTTCTTGTCACCCGATGTCCCATCGCCCTGGAGACCTGTGGTATCTCAGACCAGTGCAGACCAAGAGGGCGCCATTTTACTTTCATGAATTATAACTCTTCCTCTAACTTTTTGCTCAAGACCCTGCGAACTGATTGTCAGTTGATATCTTACCTATGTGCTAGGCTGGCTGCTTGCCAATAGACTGAGGCTCGGAGGACCACTTGTCTCCCCATCCTGAGCGGCACTTTACTGCCTTCAGCTCCTATAGAGTTAATTGTCTGTATGTTACCTGAACCCACCTAAGCCCTTTGGGCCTTGAAATCCAATTGTGGGCAAGATCTACCTTTGCATTTCTGTTCATCCTAGTTGAGAAGCCCTAGACCTTGAGCTGCGTTCCCTCCAATTGTGCTTTATTTATTTTTTGACTGTGCCATGTGGCATAGCATGCAGGATCTTAGTTCCCGACCAGGGATTGAACCCGTGACCCCTGTATTGGTAGAGTTCTAACCGCAGGACCGCCAGGAGAGTCCCTCAGATTGTACTTTAAAGAATGATCAGAATTATGCTTCACTCTTGAGTGATGATAGTTGTTTCTATTTTCCAAGATATATGACCGAGAGTGGTAAAGTCACTTGCGAGGAGCCACACAGAAATTCTTAGAGAATACACACTGTGATACTATGATAGTAATTGAGGTGGAGGCGTCCTTTTCTTGGTCCAGGTCTCCATGTCACGGATGAGCTGCCCTCACAAAGGCTGCCCCTGCCCCTCCCTGCAGTCTTTCCATTGCTCTGTGAGGTACAGGAACTGAGACCATTATGACAGAGCCGAGCTGGTTTCTGTTCTCTTTTGGATGTCATTGTTTGTCACATTTCTGATCACCATTTCTTCTTCCAGATTATAAAATTGTAAAGTCTCAGCTATATTTATATTTCCTTTTGCTGCCTGAACTTGCGAACTGCCATTCACAGCTTTCCTTTGAAATGCCTTTCTAATAATCGTTCTTCATATATTTGTGTCATCTGCTATTTATGCAATAGTCTTGTGTCCAGCATTTCGCTTAATCCGCACCAACACCTATGAGGTCAGCAGGGCAGAGATTGTTGTTTCTGTTTTACAGATGAGGAAACTAAGGCCCAGTGAGGTCTGGAAAACCCTAGCCTGAGGCCGCCCTCAGAACTGGCAGCAAAACTGCCTTAAATGCAGGACCNCCACCAGGCTCCTCTGTCCATGGGATTTTCCAGGTAGGAATACCGGCGTGGGTTGCCATTTCCTCCTCCAGGGGATCTTCTCAAGCCAGGGATAGATCCCCAGTCTCCTGCATCTCCTGCATTGGCAGGCAGATTCTTTACCCCTGCACTACCTGGGAAGCCTGGGATAAGTGGTAGGCATTAGCCTGGCGTGCTGCAGTTCATGGGGTCTCAAAGAGTCCAACACAATTCTGTGTGACTGAGTGTCAACCATGAAAAAGAATTGTATCCAAGTAGGTCTTGTTATGCATTAAAGGCCACGTTAAAAAAAAAAGAAAACTAGCAAATAACTTTAATGAAAGAACAGATTGATTATATCTTTAGTAATTGGAAACAGTAACAGTTTTTAGGTTAGATCTGGGGTTTGCAAAATTTTTCTGTAAGCGACCAGATAGCAAATATTTTAGGCTTTCCGGCCAGAGTGTCTCTGTCACAACCACTCGAGTCTGCCACTGTGGCTCCAAAGGAGCCGTTAGATAAGTGACACATTTAATAAAGAAATAGAGGATACAGCTGTTTGTAAGAAGAAACATAATATTGTGTCCGTTTCCCCACACGCTCTGTTCCCAGAGTGAATTTTATGTCTTTTAATTTTTCTGCCAAGCTATGTGTGAAAAGTAGTATCTCCTTGCTGTTTTAATTTGCGTTCCTCTACTATCGAAGTTGTGTCTGTGTGTATTTTTCTTCTTCTTCTTTTCTATATTTGTTTTCCATTGAGTCTCCTCTTCAGTGGATTACAAGCAGAGTTAATTTATGTCACTTATTTCATCTTCTTGTCACCCGATGTCCCATCGCCCTGGAGACCTGTGGTATCTCAGACCAGTGCAGACCAAGAGGGCGCCATTTTACTTTCATGAATTATAACTCTTCCTCTAACTTTTTGCTCAAGACCCTGCAAACTGATTGTCAGTTGATATCTTACCTATGTGCTAGGCTGGCTGCTTGCCAATAGACTGAGGCTTGGAGGACCACTTGTCTCCCCATCCTGAGCGGCACTTTACTGCCTTCAGCTCCTATAGAGTTAATTGTCTGTATGTTACCTGAACCCACCTATGCCCTTTGGGCCTTGAAATCCAATTGTGGGCAAGATCTACCTTTGCATTTCTGTTCATCCTAGTTGAGAAGCCCTAGACCTTGAGCTGCGTTCCCTCCAATTGTGCTTTATTTATTTTTTGACTGTGCCATGTGGCATAGCATGCAGGATCTTAGTTCCCGACCAGGGATTGAACCCGTGACCCCTGTATTGGTAGAGTTCTAACCGCAGGACCGCCAGGAGAGTCCCTCAGATTGTACTTTAAAGAATGATCAGAATTATGCTTCACTCTTGAGTGATGATAGTTGTTTCTATTTTCCAAGATATATGACCGAGAGTGGTAAAGTCACTTGCGAGGAGCCACACAGAAATTCTTAGAGAACACACACTGTGATACTATGATAGTAATTGAGGTGGAGGCGTCCTTTTCTTGGTCCAGGTCTCCATGTCACGGATGAGCTGCCCTCACAAAGGCTGCCCCTGCCCCTCCCTGCAGTCTTTCCATTGCTCTGTGAGGTACAGGAACTGAGACCATTATGACAGAGCCGAGCTGGTTTCTGTTCTCTTTTGGATGTCATTGTTTGTCACATTTCTGATCACCATTTCTTCTTCCAGATTATAAAATTGTAAAATCTCAGCTATATTTATATTTCCTTTTGCTGCCTGAACTTGCGAACTGCCATTCACAGCTTTCCTTTGAAATGCCTTTCTAATAATCGTTCTTCATATATTTGTGTCATCTGCTATTTATGCAATAGTCTTGTGTCCAGCATTTCGCTTAATCCGCACCAACACCTATGAGGTCAGCAGGGCAGAGATTGTTGTTTCTGTTTTACAGATGAGGAAACTAAGGCCCAGTGAGGTCTGGAAAACCCTAGCCTGAGGCCGCCCTCAGAACTGGCAGCAAAACTGCCTTAAATGCAGGACCTTGACTCTGCCGACATGTTTCCCCTGTCCACAGAACTGCTTTTCTTATATGGGTCTCAGGGGTTTTCTTGTCCATGACACAAAGAAATTGGTGACTTTTCTTGAGAGATCTAAGCGTTATTCATTTGCCTGATATTTCTTTCACTTTACTATTGGTCTGAGGACTTTCAGAGAAGACAGTTACATGTAAATATTCCCACCTCCTCCGCACCTTTCTCCAGACAGCGAGGCAGNACTTTTCTTGAGAGATCTAAGCGTTATTCATTTGCCTGATATTTCTTTCACTTTACTATTGGTCTGAGGACTTTCAGAGAAGACAGTTACATGTAAATATTCCCACCTCCTCCGCACCTTTCTCCAGACAGCGAGGCAGACCTTTTCAGAGAAGAAAGAGGCCCTGAAGAAAATGTGTTTGTTCTCTGGTATTAACAACCACTGCAACCATGAGTTTAGAGATTTTTCTCTGAGGTTTTCTAGATTTAGGCTGCCACAATGCTTCATATTTGGGGGTCACTGATTCCTGTTCCTATTTTAACTCTCTGAGGTTTGTGTGTTGTGTGACCTTTGTGTTCTGACCTTAAGATTTAGGGAACTGAAAATTTAGGAAGTTTTGTTAGGATCTGAATCCAAGTAAATTCCCTTACAAGTACAAAGACTCATAGAATTGTGGAATGTTAGAGTTTAAGGGACTTTCATCCATCTCGCCCCCTTGATTGGAAAAGGTGGCCAGTTAGTGATAAAAGGGAGCTAGGTTGCTGGGATTAGATTAGACTCCCTGCTGCCTCGTTCCATGTCACTTCATAGTTCCCCTGCTGCGTTGAGCCTCTTCCCACCAGTCTCTGAGCTCTGAGATGGCTGGGACCGTGTCTGCTTCCTAGTGAAGATCAGAGGGCTTGCACGCACTTCGCACAGTGACTGATCTGAACCTGTCTCTTGTTGATGAGGGCTTTCCAGGGGGCCCAGTGGTAAAGAATTTGCCTGCCAAGTCAGCAGATGTGGATTTGATCCCTGGAAGGGATCGGGAGGATCCCCTGGAGAAGGAAATGGCAACCCACTGCAGTATTCTTGCCTGGAAAATCCCATGGACAGAGGAGCTTGGTGGGCTATAGTCCATGGGGTTGCAAAGAGTCGGACTTGACTGAGCGTGCACACATGCACGCTTGTTGATAAATTCTAACAGAAACATCATTACTGTCTATTGGCAAATAGAATTTTAAGGATATGGAGGTGGGGTGAGAGAAGTTAGTCAGAGTTTCTCTTGGGAGACAAACCAGTCTAGATATCGTAAGCAGAAACGTTTTAATGCAGGGTGTTGGGTGCTTCAGAATCACTGGGAGAATTATATAGAGCAGTGTGTTGGCTGAGCTTCCAATGTAAATCTCAGAGCCACACAAAATTACTGTGTGTAAGACAGTAGAGATTCATGAGGCTACCACGGAACTGTTGTGGTCAAGGATACAGCACACTGCTTGTGAACCAGAGATTAAGAAGCCACGATCAGAAAGTAGTAACTGGACCCTAAACTTGGAGTCCAGCTGCTCCCTCTGCCACAGTTGCTTCTTGATAACCACAAGGCTGAAGACTGAACGTGGGAATGTGGATACAGAAAACTCCCTGTCTCCATGACCGTGCTTCCAGCAGAAAGTCCGCCAAAGTGGCAGAGCATGGCTATCACCTTACTGCTGTCTTCCAAGTCTCAGGCCAGTACATATGTTTGGGTGGAATCTCTTTTGCAATCAGTCCCTTGCCTGAGAATCAGCCTCTGCACCATGGCAAGACTGAGTGCCTCTCCACCATTTCCAACACAGTCAGGGCTATTGGTGTCACATTTGGGCATATCTTCCACGAGGCTTTGTGTGTAGCTGATGCTAAACTGAGGATGGATTCACGATTATGTTCCATCAGATCTCTATTTGTCAGTGTAATTAATTACATAACAGAAGGGAAGGCACGAGTTTTATTTTACGGAGTCCCTAAGGGGAATTCCTGTTTATCAGAAAAAATGCCATAAGGAGGGAAGAGTCTGAGCTGGGGGAGTGTTCTAAACTGTTTTGGTTTCAAACATCTTGGAAAGTACGACAGGGAGACATGCGATTTTATGAGTGCTCACCGAGTCTGGGGGGAGTTCCGTCTCTGGCAAGGGTTGTCAGCCTTCCGCTTTGAAGGCTTTGCCTCCTCCCCTGCCCCTGTGGCATATGCCTTTCAAACTTCTAAGGGAAATCAATATAACATAGTTAAAGTAAATTAAATAGACATATAAACTGTGGGCTGGCACGGAATTCTTTTGACTTCATTTCCCTTAACTTTTGTGTAACCTCTGCTTAACAGTGTAAAACGTTGATAAATAATCCCTCCGTCTTTACTCTTGTATGCTAGGGAATACATTTGGACACATTTTATTCCTGTTTCTTGCCCACTCCCTAATTTTTCCTGTTCCGATTTCAGAGTTAGTCAAACCTGCTGTCCTATTTGAAATGAAGTAGACATAAAACTTCTTATAATACTGATGGTTGTGGTGACAGGAGTGGACAGGCAGTAAAGATTTAATTGAAGTTAATAATCTGATTTTCTTGGAAAAGGTGATGTTCTTTGCTTCACAAGAAAGAGGCTGAGTGAGGGGGTAGTCTCTAGCTTCTTGTAGATTTCTGCTGTATCTTGTATTTTTCTACTCCTGCACGATCATTCGGGTACCTTCTTCCCCTCTTACTGGAAAGCACATGCTTCTGGAGCAGGGTAGCCCCCAAGATCTCCTCTCCTCACTGCTGATTGTTCTACCCTCTTAACAACTGCAGTAATAAGCTCCAAGCCCAAAGCACGGGAGGTCTTTGGCCAGAGGTAGCCTTTGTGAGAGGATCCTAACGCGTTCAGAATTCTCTTGGATTCACTGACTCTCGTTATTACTATATTATAAGTAAAGTGACTATATATAAGGGATTGTCTAAACTGGGACTCTTCCAAGAGTGAAAAGGGCACTGTTAATAATTACACTGAAACAACAGCATAAATTGGATGCATGGTCACCCTAATTATAAGAAATTGTGGAGAACAGTGTTTGAAATGTGAACTGACATGATTCAGAACCAGAATTTAACTCTTCATCTTCCCAAATCTTTCCCTTCTCTTTTATATAATAATTGCGTGCTGAGCCCTGATGATAGGACAGGTTCTGTATTAGGTACTAGGAAAATAAAGGAAGACACCATCTGTGTTCTTTATTTGCTACAATCACTGTAATATTCTAAAGCAGAGGGTTGTCAGCCTGGCTCAGTGCAGAGTTCGTATTGGAGGTAATTAGGTTTATACTTCTTCCTCCCCACTGCACCCCCCCGAACCCCCCCACCCCCATACAACTGAAGTGTATTCTGTCAAAAGACAAAGATTTAAATAAATCCGAGGAATCACTTTATCAATTTGTCTATTTTATTCTTGGGGTTTCTTAAAGATTTGGTGTGAAGAAACCCATTTTTCTTAACGATAAGTTTGAAAACTGCTGGTTTGAGATTTCAAATTCTATGTTATTGTTCTCAAGCTGTAAGTCTAGTTGGAGAAAAAAAGAAGAATTGGACTATCTAAACTTGGGACACAGAAAAAAATAAATAGGAAACTAAAAAGATATTTTAAGTATCTGGAGGGCTGCCATGTAGAAGAAGGCTTATGATTCCAAGGCAAAGGCAGGACTGATCGGTGGTTCTTAGGGGAATACCGGTTTCAGCCTTACATAACTTTCTAGTAGTTACAACTTTTCTGCCATGAAAGGGGCTGCCTTGTGAAGCAGTAAGTTCCTTGTCATTGGTGTGGATAAGCAGACTCACAGAGGGTGGTTCAGTTTCAACTTCAGCTCTGCGTTAGAAGAAATAACTTCATTAACAATTTCATGCTTCTTGGGTACTGCCTTACGTATGTTTAAAGTGTGTATGTGTGTTTTATTTCCCCAGAATATTAGCCAACTTAGAACATTTTTGACACACGGCATTGTCTTTTTTTGCGGGGAAGTCAGTAATTGATAAAAATACAGAAGGCGCAACACCAGCACTCTCATCGAGAGAAATTTGAAAAGGAATAACATACACCCTTGTCATTCTGAAACTGATCCGAAACAGCCTGGCTCGTTTTTACTCATCGGCTATTGGTCGACGCTTCTACAGATTTTGTCTCTGTTTCAAAATCTTGAAATAAAAGTGGAACAACTTCCAGCATGACTTAAGAAAAAGGTCACTGGTTGAAAATGGTTTCAATTGTTTTGCTATTAAATGTGAAATTGCAAAACTAGCCTCTCTTACATAACTTGAATTTATAATACATTCTAAGGAGAAGCCTGTCTGTTTTTTTATGCCATTTTAAATGCTGAGATGCTTCTCCAGGCTGTTGGATTGGTGTTAACCAGAAACTATAATTTCAGAGCTGTAATGCATTGAGTTTCTTTGTTTTTGAAAACTATATCTTATGGTCCTTGAAGAGGAAAAGTTGTACCTCTTTTTCCTCCCTTTATTTTTCCAGCAATTTAACTGAATTTAGCAATATCCTTGTATTTTAACCCTAAAATGAAGTAGATCTTGGGTTTAATAGAAATTTAAGATGGAAATTAATTATCAGATAAACAAAGATTAACTTGGAAACCTTAATTTGTAATAATATTATCTAAATTCAATAATGTTAATTCAAATTATAGCCTTCAAACTCTATGCAAAAGCTCTGAACTAGTTTACAAGCAGTAATGTGATAGTAGGATGCAAACAGTACAGTTGACAGGTGACAGCTTTGTGAGCAATATAATGTTTGGAAGGCTGAAGGATAACAGTTAACTCTGTGTCTTGTTGCTATGCTTACTCTTGGCAGGTTATGTGGTCTGAGCAAACATTGCTTCAGAGTCACAAAGAGTAGTGTCATGTGAACATGGCCTGAGATTTGTCAATAGAGGGTTTATATTCATTGAGGACAAAGTGAACTTTTTCTGCTTTTTAAATGCTATCTAAATAGAATTTTCTCTCTCTTACTTAATAACTTTTTTTGGGAATATCAATGTGAATTTATAATAAAGAAGAACACAAAATTATTAAAAAAAAATCAAAATCAGTGAAAACATCCCTAAGGGCTAGTAATAGTCTCTGACCTATTTAATTGGTACAGCAGACCTGTAAACAGATAGCTAAAATATGGTGTTTGTGTGTTTTAATACAAGTTTGAACAAGCTGTCAGGGGACTGCAGACAATGAGCAGCAATTAACTTATGGACCTACCCACTTGGCAGTGGGTTTAGGATGAGAGGATTCCAGCCAGATAACCACCAAGGGGATTGCTAGGCCTCATTCGCGATGCTATTGGTAATTTTTCCGTTAGTCATTTTTTCATCCTGGTGAAGGTACAAGATATATATCAGGATTTTAAATGCTTATGAATCAAGCAATGACAATCTCATCTTTGTAAAGCCAGATTTCCACTTTTAGGAATAGATTTACTGAACTCAAAGAGCTCAAGGTATTTATTGTCCCCTTTTCTTGGTCTTGTACAGAAAAAAAAAATCTGTTAGAATGAGACTTAAATCTCTTTAAGAACACGTTTTAAAATAAGCACAGCACACTCTACAGACTAGCCGTACCATGATAGAACATAGTATGTTGTTGAAAGAGGGAATTTTTTTTTAAGTTATTTATTTTTTTGATTGAAGGATAATTGCTTTACAGTATTTTGTTGTTTTCTGTCAAATCTCAATGTAAATCAGCCATAGGTATACATATGTTTTCTCCCTCTGAGCCTCCCTCCCATCTCCCTCCATATCCCATCCCTTAGGTTGATACAGAGCCCCTGTTTGAGTTCCCTGAAACATACAGCAAATCCCCATTGGCCATCTATTTTACATATCACAGTGTAAGTTTCCCTGTTACTCTCTCCATACATCTCACCCTCTGCTCCCCTCTCCCTGTGTCCATAAGTCTGTTCTCCCTGTCTCCATTGCTGCCCTGCAAATATATTCTTCGGCATCATCTTTCTGGATTTGAAAGAGGGAATTTTGGAGATCTTCTTAATGCTTATTATTTTAGAGCTGGAGAATTTGAGGTCCAGACAGGGTACATATTTTCTTGTTCACTTAGCCAAGTATAACCATTGTCACTAAATGTGATCTGAAGTCCAATGTTAGGGTCATGAGTTCAGTGCTAATTTTCAGTGGCGTGCATGGTCTTTTGGAAGAGAAAGTCTTTGCTCCTGTGTCTATTTCTTTCCCTTTTACTCACTCTAGTTACTATCCAATAGTCAATAGAGTTTCTCAATTGTTTAATGAAACTTTTCCGCTACAAACCTTACTAGAAGCAAAGTGATTGAGTGTGTATCCAATCTCTGATATGCACTAACTACTGTGTTACGTTGCATGAGCCATCTCAGCTTTAAAAAATCTTGGTTGTCAAATTAGAAGGAACAAATTGGTCCCCAAGATATCTCCCAGCTGAGACTTGCTGTGACCTCTTAGCTGCTGAATAGCCTGTCTTGGCTGTTGTCACCTGGTTGTGGCAAATAAAAACCAAGGAGCTAGCAATTGGTTTGGTTCCATTCTCTCCTTTACCTTGTCCTGCGAGGCCTGGTCTTCCAGCGCTATTGTTTCCCTGTCAGGGTGGATTGCTCCCTTTTTGTGTGACGTTCTGAATCTGGAGTGACAGTATGAGGTGGGGTATGTTCTATTCTGCCTCACTTCTTTATCAGAGATGGATGTCAACTTGAATGGATTGATGCTTCTCCATCTTCCTGCTTCTTAGTTTACTGGCATCTGCAAATGTATCCATAGATGGATTTTCCCTGCCATCATCTGTATTGCCAGCCCTAGGGATTATACCTTTAGCACTGATTTGTATTCATACTGACTCTGTGCCAGGCAGGTTGGCACTTAATCTGTTGATTCCTAGTCTACACCTCTTCACTCCACCATCCCCACTCACGAGGACTCACAGGAGAGAAGCTGGTTTTGTGAGAAACCTCNCACTGATTTGTATTCATACTGACTCTGTGCCAGGCAGGTTGGCACTTAATCTGTTGATTCCTAGTCTACACCTCTTCACTCCACCATCCCCACTCACGAGGACTCACAGGAGAGAAGCTGGTTTTGTGAGAAACCTCAGCTCGCTCAACTGGCGGACTTGCTAGGAGGAGTCATAGACCATGAGAGTTAGAAGGAATGATGGCAGGCATCTCATCTTCAGTTTAAAGATAAGGAGACACACTGAGGTTCAAAGAGGTCAGGTTACTAAAGTCACAGAGCCGATTAGTGGCTGAGCTAGAAATTCCACCCAAGTCCTCTGCGTCTCAGTCCCATGTTTTTTTCCTGTATTTCCAACTGTCTCTCAGATAGTCTATATAAAGGTTTGGCATTTCTGTAGAGATGTTCTCTTGTCACCCCTTCCGAGTAATGCCAGCTGTCCATGCAGAGAGCGGGGCACTTAGCCAGTGCAGGGCCAGAGCTGCCTGTGAAGAGAAGTGGAGTGAATGCATTGACATTTTCAGCCCATGGCAGATCCTGTTTGCCCTTCTAGCTCTCATCAGAAGAAGAGTGATTACATTTGCTGTTCAACTAACAATTGTGTGCAATTTTCAGCCTGCCTCTTCTTTAACTTTGTCTTCCCACGCTTCTATCACATGCCATGGCATATCTGTCTGCTTAGTAATTACACTGGTAGGGACTTACCTACACCGTTTGGAAAAGGTTTGCCTAAAGTACTTATTTGCTTGTGCATAATAAATCTTGATTGATACCTTGGTAATCTCTGAGATCAACCTAAGGTTCCCTCCCACAATGGGGAGGATTGAAGAGTCAGGAAACCGGTGACAGAAGAAAGAAGGAAAAACAAAAGAGGGCTGTGATTCCTCATTGATGAGCTAAGAGGAGGATTATGGATGATGAGGAATCTCCGTGGCTGACTTTTACTTGTTTCTGGCTAGTTCTACAGTCAGGATCTTCCCTAGACTTGAGTTTGTACGTAGAGTTGTCATTTGCATTCATCTAATAATCCAGTCCAATTGGGCCTCCTCACTGGCTCAGCAGGTAAAGAATCTGCTTGCAATGCAGGAGATTTGGGTTTGATCCTTGGGTCGGGAGGATCCCCTGGAGGAGAAATGCAACCCATTCCAGTATTCTTGCCTTGGAAATCCCATGGACAGAGGAGTCTGGTGGGTTACAGTAGAGTCGCAGAGAGTTGGACCTGACTTAGTGAGTAAATGACAACAGCACAAAATACTCCGATCACATCATTTTTAGAGGCAGCCACTGTGATCCCATAGAACGCAAAGATTGCACTATGAGCTTGTGGCATAGCTGAGACTGGGAGCTGGGTCTGAATTCAGAAGATCAGATATCTTCCAGCTGAGGACTAAGGTGTAGGAAAGGATATTTATCTGTAGTCTAGGGAAGGATGCACACTGTACCACTTTAATAGTTCTAGAACTCTGCTCAGTGTGGCAGCCTGGCTGAGAGGGGAGTTTGAGGGAGAATGGGTACATGTATATGTATATCTGAGTCCCTTCCTTGTTTACTTGAAGCTCTCACAACATTGTCAATTGGCTATACCTCCATACAAAATAAAAAGTTAAAAAAGAAAGCAGTTTTGAAATTCTAGGAAGGCACTGACTTTTATACAAAGAGGGAAGATTGTTAAAAATCTCCAAAGATATAGGAAAGTATTATTTAAATCTTAATCACTTAAGTGGAGAAAATGTTGCTAAGTATCCGAAGTACCCGAATCCTAAACTTAAGTCAGCCCTCAACTGCTTCTGATGTTTAGGTCACAGAGCAGTCTCTCAATTCTTCCACCAATAAAATAGTGATGTTCATACCTGTCTCTTCCTTCAGTGTCATTCATTTATTCAGCAAACATTGACCAAGAGCCACGCCTGTGGTTAATTGCCAAGGAAGATTTAGTGAATGCAACATGATTTAAAGATTAATATACGTGCTCTAAGTCAATTGTTTCCAACCCTTGAATCAGAATACATGCATAACGATTCCCAGATGAGTCTAGTGTGCAGTTTTGAAAACCACTTCTTTAAGCTTGTAGCATTTGATATTACAGAATACTATGCAAGAAGTGACGCTTGTTTTTAAATTTTGGTGAGCCATGTAAATGACGAAGAGTACACTATTGATGTTAGAAAAGAAGCAGAACTTGAGCAAACACTAGTTCGTTCTATTTTTGTGGATGACCATGAGTTGTCATTCACATTCTATCTTTAGAGAGGCTTGGTAACTTTTTTAGTATCAAGTGTCACTTTACCTGTGGCCCTAAGTGTTCCCACCCATAGAGGAAGCGACTTGGTTATCATGTGGCCTTTTGCAATTGTTCATGTTTCACGTTTCGTTGTGTCTAATCAGTTTGGCCAAACTTTCAGTTTGTAATCCTATGGCTCATGGAAGTTAGGTTTGGCAGAACAGAATGGAGAAGACATTTTGGCAAGTAGGATGCAGGAACTAGGAATGGATATAAAGCAAAATCTCCTGTTTCTCAGTGATGATTTCCTTTGACTTTCTTTTCCCTCCAAGCAGACAGGTAGTACCATGGTGCGAAGTTCATAGATTTTGGGTTCAAGACTTGTGTCCAGGCTTCAGCTTGGCTATTTGTTAGCTATGTATCCTTGAGCAAATTATTTAACTCGTAAAGCCTTGCTTTCTTGATCTGCTAAATATGGAGAATGGTAACCCCACCACATATAATCGTCAGGATGAATATGTTGCAAGTAGGAAACTGGCATATAGTACATCCTAAATGAGGGTCTTCTTTGGTGGCACAGTGGTAAAGAATCTGTCTGCCAATGCAGGAGACTCAGGAGATGCAGGTTTGATCTCTGGGTCCAGAAGATTCCCTGGAGAAGGAAATGGCAACCCACTCCAGTATTCTTGCCTGGAAAATTGCTTGGACAGGTGAGCCTGGTGGGCCACTGTCCGTGGGATCACAATGAGTTGGACACAACATAGTGACTGACCACAAGCATATCCTAAATAAACACCTACACCTGCTATTTATTGCCAGCCTGTAGCTTTCTTATAACCTCTGAACAGTGACGAGAAGTAAGAACAAGAGGAACGGAATGGCAATAAGTGAACCTATCTAGGTTCTTCTTAACTGCTTTACATTGGATGACAGTTCCTGAACGCCTAGTGTGTAGGGAGCCCCAGCTCTTTAACTGCCAGCAGCAGAGGCATCTTGCTTAGTTGAGGGCCACTTCTCTCGTTTTCCCTTTTCTGGTGGTGTTTGTGTGTTTTCAGGGCCTCTGAGTAGGTCTTCCTTTTCACTTCTTGCTTTCATGATGATTAGACACTTAGAGTGAAACCAATCTAGAACCAGCGGAAGTAAGAGCAGGGTAAGTCTTGGTCCAGCAAAACCAGCTCTCACCAGTGCTTATCTTTGTGTTTACCATGGGTCTCTTTCTGAGAAGCTGAGAAACCCCAGGGAAATGTTCTAGTTTGCCCGTTCACTAAACTTGTGAGGTTTTCTCAAACTCATTTATCAAAATGAAGGGCTGTAATTAAGATTTCAGAGAAGGAAAGCACTCTAGAATATTAGAGCTAATTGGGACTTTACAGACATGCATCCTGCAAATGAGCATCCTCTCGTTAAAGGTCACACTGGCAAAGCTGAGACTAGAACTGGGGTCATAGGGACTCTTTGTCTGCACTATTGAATTTTTCTCCTTCCTTGGATCCATTCTTCCTTGGATTGTTTTATATATATATATCAGGTTTTCACTCCTGTCAGATTCCTGTTCAAAGATGAATGTTGTAGCCTTTTCTTTCTCTATGTAAGATCTTTGAAAAGCAAAGCTCATTGAACCTTGCCAATCTTTTCCCCACATCTTCCAAGCCCCTCATTTCAGTTCAGCTGGTCTGCTCCCTTCCTACAGGAATGCCTTACTTCTTCCTCCAGCTCACAGAATCTTCTGGCATTGTCCTTTGGTTTGTTTCATTTATCTTTTGGAGCCACCTAGCTTTCAGAGTGCTTGCTCATGGCTACTTCTGTGCTGGATCTTGTGACATATGCCAGTTTGTTTGTTTGTTTGTTTGTTTCATTTCTTTTTGTATATCTTGATGTTGCTCTTTTCCTGTTTTCACATATAAAATATGTATCTTCCTCAGGTAGTTTTTAAACTCCTTGAAAATGGGATGATAATCTGAATGATATGAGTACAGGATGAGATTTCGTTTTATCTGGAGCTCTAGCACGAAGCAATTAAATTTATTCATTCATTAAATTAACAGACATTTTTATTGAGTGCCTATCATATTCTAGGCCCTGAGATTAGAGAATGATAATTAATTCTGCTCTCAAGGACTCAAGAGTTTAGTTTGTGATACAGGCAAGCAGAGAAGGTGTCTGAGAATTGATGTGTGTGGCGACGCCAGTATTCCAGGTGTGGTGGAAGCGTTGTGAAAGGGGACGTAGCTTCAGCTGGAGGCTGGAGATTGTGAATTATGTCCTAAAGGACTAGTTGGAAGTCATGCTCAGAATCTAAATGATACATAGTAGTTGAGATGTCAGTTTTAATCAAGAGGTGTCTTGGATGAAAGGGAACAAACGTAAAACCTAGAAGAAACTGATGAATTTTCAGCAGAATGTAAACACTGAAAAATGACCTCAAAAGAAGTACAAATCTTTTACAATTATTGTAAAAGTTCTTGGAAAGATGATTAAGCTTTATTATTAAAGAAAGTATCATATCTAGATGGATTTACACTGAATTCTGATAAACCTTTGAAGATCAGATAGTCTTAATCTTACCATTGAACTAATCCAGACATTAGAGGAGGATACAGAACTCCCATATCTAAACCAAATGATAAGTAAAACAAGTGCCTGATGAACTTTGGACAGAGTTCCCTGTACAGGAGACAGGGATCAAGACCATCCCCACGGAAAAGAAAGGCAAAACAGCAAAATGGCTGTCTGGGGAGGCCTTACTAATAGCTGTGAAAAGAAGAGAAGTGAAAAGCAAAGGAGAAAAGGAAAGTTATAAGCATCTGAATGCAGAGTTCCAAAGAATAGCCAGAAGAGATAAGAAAGCCTTCCTCAGCAATCAGTGCAAAGACATAGAGGAAAACAACAGAATGGGAAAGACTAGAGATCTCTTCAAGAGAATTAGAGATACCAAGGGAACAATTCATGCAAAGATGGGCTCGATAAAGGACAGAAATGATATGGACCTACAGAAGCAGAAGATATTAAGAAGAGGTGGCAAGAATACACGGAAGAACTGTACAAAATAGATCTTCATGACCCAGATAATCATGAACGTGTGATCACTCACCTAGAGCCAGACATCCTGGAATGTGAAGTCAAGTAGGCCTTAGAAAGCATCACTAAGAACAAAGCTAGTGGAGGTGATGGAATTCCAGTTGAGCTCTTTCAAATCCTGAAAGATGATGCTGTGAGAGCGCTGCACTCAATATGCCAGCAATCTGGCAACCTCAGCAGTGGCCACAGGGCTGGAAAAGGTCAGTTTTCATTCCAATCCCAAAGAAAGGCAATGCCAAAGAATGCTCAAACTACCACACAATTGCACTCATCTCACATGCTAGTGATTTTGGAGCCCCCCAAAATAAAGTCTGACACTGTTTCCACTGTTTCCCCATCTATTTCCCATGAAGTGATGGGACTGGATGCCATGATCTTCGTTTTCTGAATGTTGAGCTTTAAGCCAACTTTTTCACTCTCCTCCTTCACTTTCATCAAGAGGCTTTTTAGCTCCTCCTCACTTTCTGCCATAAGGGTGGTGTCATCAGCATATCTGAGGTTATTGATATTTCTCCCGGCAATCTTGATTCCAGCTTGTGTTTCTTCCATTCCAGCGCTTCTCATGATGTACTCTGCATATAAGTTAAATAAGCAGGGAGACAATATACAGCCTTGACGTACTCCTTTTCCTATTTGGAAC
>SJYX01013832.1:140323-190296 GCA_006410675.1 Oreotragus oreotragus | reverse complement strand
GCATCACTGACTCGATGGACATGAGTTTGGGTAAACTCTGGGTGTTGGTGATGGACAGTGAGGCCTGGCATGCTGCGGTTCATAGGGTCACAAAGAGTGACTGAACTGAACGGAACTGAAAACAAGTAGAGGAAAAACATAAGAGAATGATATTATTTATGATTTTATGTACAAAAATTCTTTGTAATATAGCATATTTAATTCATCAGTATACCAAAACATCGTGACTGTGACTGAGTAGGATTTTTTCCTAGGACAGCAAAGTTTGGTTCAATATCTGGAAATCTAAGACATCTATCAACACAATTAATTACATATATAAGTTAAGGGAGGGGAAAAAGAGATGATCACATTAGTGTATGCTAAGAAGGGAGATGCAGAGATCCTAGAAAGGGATGAGTAACCAAGAAGATCAACATTTATTCATTCACCCATTCATGCATAGCATATTTTTCTAAGGGCTTCCTGGCCAGGCATTGTTGGGGCAGATAGGCAAGTGATAAAATAGCGTATATGTGACTGTTGTAAGTATGAAACAAATACCAGAAGAGCCCAGGAATTAAGCTACTCTTTTGGATGGAGTTAGGGAAATGCATCAGAGACGTTTGAGCTGGGTCAAGATGAAAAAAACAAACAGAAAAAAGGTTGGTGGAAGATTTGGTAGAAAGTAATGATGGTTTATGGTGATCGATGTTGCATTTGTGATCTCCGAAGATGATTTCGCTTTGCGACCAGGAACCGGTCTTGACTTCTCAAGAGGTTTTGTGAAGCAGAGTTTTATTAAAGTATAAAAAGGACAGAGAAAGCTTCTGACATAGACATCTGAAGGGGGACGAAGAGTGCCCCACTGAGTTTTATTAAGGCCTTATATACTTTGACCAGACCCACTCTCACAACATACATCTTAAATTAACAAGATTAGAACTAACAAAAGAAAGGTCTTACCAGACCCACTCCTATAGCATAAGTCTTAAGATTCGTCAGAAGTTTCCTGTTAAGAAAAAGAAACATGTCCTCAAGCAAGATATATTGTTGTTATTCAATCATTGGTACAGAGTTTAATCAGACCCACTCTCACAACATACATCTTAAATTAACAAGATTAGAACTAACAAAAGAAAGGTCTTACCAGACCCACTCCTATAGCATAAGTCTTAAGATTCGTCAGAAGTTTCCTGTTAAGAAAAAGAAACATGTCCTCAAGCAAGATATATTGTTGTTATTCAATCATTGGTACAGAGTTTAAGGAAAAGCAAGATGAGTTGTTTTGCTGTATAATCATTAGCTCTGGGCTTAAAGAAACACACACACACACGCACACACACACACACACACACGCCAAATGTTTTATGTGACTAAGATACAGGAGTGTAGAAAAAAAAAATTTTGTGCTTTTCTCCTCCTCAAGAGCCCCAGGCCCCTTTCTCCTCCTCACAGACCCCAGACTTCTTATCAATCTACCCAAGAATTAACTCTCTCAATAATGGGAGTTATAGAGCATTGTAGATGGTGTACATAGCCTGAGCAAGTCTTCAAGGTCATTAAATTTCATTATAAATCCTGAGAAAGGTTTTACTGGGCCATTATAACATACAGAAGAATGGTTTGGGAAGATGCTGTTAGGGTCTTAGACAGATAGATACTTAGCCAGATCCTGGCAGTCCTTTGAGGTCCCTGGGGTTGCCTCCATGGGGAGTACAGTGTTAGGGTAATATATGGTGCTGGGGATAACCGAAAATATGGTGGAGGGCATGGTTTGCATATGGATGCTTACATTTTTCATTTTTCATAGTCTCCCAGAAGTTGCCTATTCCTTTATATCTACAGAATTTCTGAAAAGGCCAGGATTCTTCAGTCAATTGGCAATGTGCAATTGCTTTGGAAATGTGCCTCTTTGCTTTAGAAATCACTGTATCCTATATTAACCCATTTTTAAAGTTCCTATTTTGGAATAGCTTGAGATTTATAGAAAATTTGCAAGGATAATATTAAGCCATTTAAAAAAATCTACAAATAACATTTATATTACAAATGTGTGTGATGCATTAAAATCTTCAAATCTTTATTTTATCCTACTTGTTCCCCACTTGTATTCATTTTAGTCTGACTGAAAGTACAACAGACACTTTAACCCCTTTTAGTAAAACACTGAGGCTCAGTTAAACAAATAAAGCCAAAATTAATGTTTCTCAACCCTGAGACAAGGAGCTTGGTTTTGGCATTAAAAAAAAAAAAATCTCATAGACTTTAAAATGTGCAGCCAGTTTTAAGAACCAGGAATAAACCAAATTCATAGCTGTTTTTCTGTATTGGTTTTGTGCTGGGCTTTAATGATTGTTTCAAGGCATATAAAATATGATCCCCACTCTTCTGAGGAACTTAACTGTGTACAAAGCAAGTGCAGAAGGGACAGGGGAGGAAGGGAAAAGAAGGCCCTGCAACCAGAGTGGAAAGTCAGTGTCACCACCATAGGCTTAAGTAACAGCAGACTCCTTATTCCTATGTTTGAGGCTTCCACATTGGCTCATGTCATCCTCTTTGATCAGAGAGCTACATCTCCAACAATTTTCCTCTCTTCACTTTGCATAGCATTTAACAGTATATAAAACACTTGAACACTGTTATCTCACTGGTTGCCATGAAACTCTGTGAGAGTGGGGAGCAAGGATACCTGGGACTGCAGATGAGGGAAGCAGAGCTTCTCAAGGCCATGTCACCCCTCCTGGTGTAGTCTAGTGCCACCCAGGTCACACTGGGCCCATCTTGCCCCGTCACCCTCATCTGTCCCCGGCCTTACCACATTCTGACCCTGCATTTTCTCCTGAGTTTCCAGTGTTCTTTGCTTCCCTAGTGGCTCAGTGCTAAAGAAACGGCCTGTCAATGCAGAAGACATAGGAAACGAGGGTTCAATTCCTGGGTTGGGAAGATCCCCCAGAGGAGGAAATGGCAACCCACTCCAGTATTCTTGCCTGAAAAATCCCATGAACACAGAAGCCATGGGGTTGTACAGAGTTGGACACAACTGAGCAACTACGCACATTGACGCACACGCACGTACACACAGACACACACAGACTGACACACACACACACACACACACACACACACACACACACCAGTGTTCTTTGTTGTTACAGACATCTGGAGGTAATCATGGAGCCCTCTCTCACACACACACACACAGACACACACAAAGAGATACACACACAGACACACAGACACACACACACACACCAGTGTTCTTTGTTGTTACAGACATCTGGAGGTAATCATGGAGCCCTCTCAATTAATTCAGCCCCAGTAATAAATTACAGGGTGGATTTGGGGTTGGAGAGGGTGAGGAAAGCTTCCGGGCCTTCCCTTGCTGGAGAGCTCTTGCAATCAGACTTGGAGAGCCCTCCTCAGGGAGAAAATGTGAGGTTCAGCCCCAGCCTACATGCTGCCTGGAGGGGTGGTTGGTTTATCCTGACACCAAGACATAGTTTTTCTTTCCTCACAGAGCATATTTTAGTCTGAGTAGGGCTGTCCCTGGGCTGACTGTTGTATCTCCTTCCTAATTGAATTTTTCCTAAAGATCCAGTATGGTTTGAGTTCACTGATGGGGAGAGCTGCTGATGGGTGTCACGGAGGGGCTTCCCTGTGCTTATAGGAGCTGACTATTTTAGCTCCTGGCCGTTAGGCAGCAGCACCTTTCTCAGGCATCGTGGCAAACACTGTCCCTCTCCCGTTTCCAGGGAACCCTTGGTGAGCAGCAGTACTGCTTCTGCCAGAGGCATCACCTTAAAGTGTCCTGCCGTGCACTAGTCAGGCCCTTGTTTCAAGAATAAACCTTGAATGATTCCTTAATGCCTGCAGAATAAAGTCAAAGTCCTCAAGTTTGCACACAAAGCTTTCAGTGCTGTGATTCCATCCCACATTTTTAGTTACTTTGCTAGCTACTTTTCCGTTTTCCCCCTCCAGCCAGACTAAATTGAAGTTCTGTGTACTTTTCCTACCCGCTCAACGTCGCCTATATTATTCAGGCCTGACCTCTACTCAGCATTCAGAGCTCAATCTGAAGGTCACCTCATTAATGAGGACTTAGTTCTGCTCCCTGCAAGAAGTAATTTTACCTTTTTCTACATTCCAGTAACACTTTATTTTTTACCTCACTTAGATAATATATGTATGTATGTATGTATAGGCTTCCCTGGTGGCTCAGAGGATAAAGTGCCTGCCTGCAATGCAGGAGACCTGGGTTCGATCCCTGGGTTGGGAAGATCCCCTGGAGAAGGAAATGGCAACCCACTCCAGTATTCTTGCCTGGAGAATCCCATGGACAGAGGAGCCTGGTGGGCTACAGTCCACGGGGTCGCAAAGAGTCGGACACAACTGAGCGACTTCACTTTCACTTTAGGTATGTGTTGATTACTCAGTCGTGTCTGACTCTTTGTGATCCCACGGAGTGTAGGCCAAGCTCCTCTGTCCATGAGATTCTCCAGGCAAGAATAGTGGGTAACCATTCCTTTCTCCGTGGGCTCTTCCTGACCCAAGGATCAAACGTGGGTCTCCCACACTGAGGGCAGATTGTTTACTGTCTGAGCCACCAGGGAAGCCTCACTTAGATAATATCATCATTAGTTGATGTGGTAATCATTTTAATAGACTGTTAATGAAATTGAAGCTTTTTTTCCAACCTTACTGATGTAAGATTCTCCTTATATAGAAACTTCCTAAGGCTAGGAACCATTTCTTGTTCATATCTATTTCCTGAAGAATGCTAGGCACTAAAATAGGTAACTGTTGGAAGAGAGGTATTCAAGATGGGTTGAGGGGAGTGTTCAATTTTTCTCCTCCTTCAGTTAAGGTAGTTTTTCTCATAACTCTTCACCTCCTCCTCCTTCTTCCTTCCTTCCTTCTTTCATCATCTCAGAGTCTGTTTGCAAAATTTCATAGGTATGGATCAAGAAGAAACAATAAAGAAGCGAAGTATACTGCTTTTATTTTTGTGTTTCTTTAAAAGCAACTGTTTCTTTGTACTTCCAGATTCAACAATGTCTCACCCATCTTGGCTGCCACCAAAAAGCACTGCTGAGCCTCTTGGCCATGTGTCTGCACGGATGGAGACCACCCATTCCTTTGGGACCCCCAGCATTTCAGTGTCCACACAGCAACCACCCAAGAAGTTTGCCCCAGTCGTTGCGCCGAAGCCCAAGTACAACCCATACAAGCAGCCTGGTGGTGAAGGTGAGTGTGGGCATTGCCGAGGTGGCTGCCTACAGCAGGAGGGTTCACTGTAATTAAAGGGATTTGTAGGACAGTGTTGCATTCGGGAAATAATGTTGTAGCATGGTTATCTTAGTACAGAGACTGTCAAACGTTGAAGAGCACCTAGTAACCACCTAGGCAACTCTTCTTTGGGGCATACAGATCGAAATCTGTTAGGGGTTATCTGACTGTGGTTTTGGCCAGAGCTAACACTAGAGCCCCCCTCTCTTCATTCATAGCTCAGTGTCCTTCTATTGCAGTGTCCTCCACCCCCATCCCATCCTCTTGTAGAAATGCGCCTCCCACCCATGTCCCCTCCTTCTTGCCCTCGGAAAAGTGTCCCACGTGCTACCAAGCAGTGATCTGATGGTGTGTCCGTTTGAAGTGACCCCAGTAAGGCACTTAGACTTTTTCCTTTCTCTAGTTATTTCGTCTAGATTGTTATTTTTTCTCTTCATTTTGGGGGAGAGGTAAGATGAATTTCCCTCTAAGATGAAGAGAATAAAGACAGTCCCTCTTACCGAGAATGAGGCAGAGCTGTGTGGAGGGCGTAGTGGTTAGGACAGTCAGTGCACACTTGAGGGTCAGGATGGGGCAGGTTCTGTACCATGCTGGCCTGTGTGAGAGGGAGGGGAAAAACAGGTGACGGTTGGCTTCAGACGGCTTCACTCGGAGTGCTGAGAACTCCAGTGAGTTGGACCCTCGGCCGAGTCTTTCTGTGTTGAGACGCCCCATCCTTGTCACCATGCTTGGTGAGGTCCTCTCTCTGCCCAGCTGGTTCTCTAGGGACGCTGGCTTCATCGCTGACCCTCTGCAGCTCTTTGCTCCGCTCTGCTCTTTCTTACCGTGCCACCTCCCCACCCTCCTGTTCCCTGTCACGCCCCTGCCTGTGTCACCGTCTCCCGTGTCTGGGCACGCCCTGGATTGGAGGGAGTCGGAGGCAGGCTCTTCCCTGCGTGTCCACATGCGTTGCATTCTGGCTGCCAAATTCCTGCTTCTCTGGTTGTTCCTCCTGCTGTCCTTAATCTGCCGCTGTTGCCCAGATGGTCTGTGTGAGGCACTCTGCTTGTTCATTGTCGTTCTGCTGCCTTATCCTATAACTCCATGAACCCAGTGCTTTTTCACATCAAAAAATGGGAACCTAGAGATGGGAGGTGGCACTCTCTGTGGTTCTGAAGTGAGGCTATCGTCCTCACCCAGCCTGCTGTGCTGCCCGTCCCCCTTTTCCTGGCATATGTGGCACTCGGGCCCCATATGATGGTGACACCTCCTCACTTCCTTATAAGAATGTAAGCTTTGTTTCCCCATTTAAGCAACAAGATATGGTTTCTCACTCATCCTTATGTTCCTCTTGGCTCTTATTATGCTACTGTGTTTTTAGTGGGAATGGTTGTGTGTGGTCAAATGTATGTCTGTATCTTCTTATGTGTATATATATTTGGATGGATGGCGGATGGCTGGATGGGTGAGTGCACTGCTCAGTAATTCTCTTGCAATAAACAGTTTGGAACGTGGCATCCTCTCTCGAAGCAACTCAGTCTCATTGAATTTCTGAAGTCTTGAGTCTTTCTTGCAATTCTGCCAGTCTCTCTTTCTTTTTAATATAACCTTTTTTGAATACGTAAAGTAAGAGATTTCTCTTGCATATATGCATTTTAAAGGCAAACATGGATAAAGGTTCATGGATATTCAGACTTTTAAAAATGTAGCTCCGTCTCTTCATCTGCTGTATCTTATCACACGATATTTGTTAGAAGTGTAAGATTTACTTTCGTTTATATTTAATTTAAATGTTAGTGCATCTTCTGTTGCCCTCAACATCTTTATAATTCATGTTACTTTTGTTTAATTTTTAATACATTTTCTAAAGTTTAGATGCATTTTCTTTTTCTTTTTTGGTCCGTTTAGAAAGTTCTGTACCATTAGTGAAATCCCCAGGTAGTAGGTAACACAGAGTTCATTTATAGGGTAAATTGATGAAGCCAAGGTCTTGTTAGCTCAGCTCACTCTATCCTTTGCTTCTATATATACTGACCCTCAATTTTTTGCCCATAAAGCCTTAGCATTCGTAGCTTAATTCAGAGTCTGACTTCCAAGAACCTCAGCCGTGAAGACAGTGTAAAGCTAACAGAAATCATAGCCTACCTTTTGCTGGTGTCAAGGTGAAAAACTGCAGTGCAGAGAGTGTAAGTGATTTGTCTGAAGAGGGATGACCTGCTTGTCATCAGGCTGGTGCTAGACCTCAGGTCCCCTTTGCCTGAGTCCAGAGTTATCAGGACCCTGTATTATATTCTAGCGAGGATCTTTCCCTGCACTGTAGCCTCTGTGCATCTCATACAATCCTTTGCACAACTGTCCTGATAGATTTACTTGTGTGTGGGCCTGTCTCCTTTGGTAGATTCAGACCTTTTGGAGGTGGGGCTGCCTTACTCATGCCTTTACTCCCAACAGCATCCAGAAGGACACCTGACACACGGTAGGTACTCAGTGATGTTTGCAGTGATAGTTAAGCTACAGCACTGTGAACCTGCTTATCCAGGTTCATATTCAGGCTTCTCAAATACTTTTCAGGGTTCATGGTTCTGTATGGGTTATTTTTACTTCGTCTCCCCTTTCCTTGAGCTTGGTAGCCTAGCACTTGTTTAACCACTGCTACCTTGAAGTCAGCTACTGACTACATTTCTCACCCTGGTCTTACGTCTGTAGTCTCTGGGGTTTGCTTTCTCATGTTTAAATTCTGACTGTGAAAGTTGAAAAAGTACCCACATGTTTTCCACATCAACTTATATTTATGTGATACCATATGTTGTAATTTTCTTTTATAAGGTATTCCACTAATAACTTTCTCTGAAGGACTTTGGCATATTTAAAAATGGGATGTGCTTTTTTTCCCAGTTAGTAGCTCTTTAGGCCTTAGGGTTTTGTGATTTTGCTACCATTGTTCTCATTTATCATTGATTTTTTTTTTTCCAACAACTTGTGTGTGTTGGAATGCCCTTGCATTTCCGAATGCCTTTCTGTGTCTTGTACTATATACTTATGAGCCCATGTATATTTTTTATTGTTTTGTCTTCTTGCAAATTTTGCTATGTTAAGTGTCTGTATATTTTTTTATGGAATGATTTTGGTATGTATGTATGTATGTGGTTTTGTCTCTCTACCTTCTCTTCTAGACTGGTGAGGGAATAGTGTCTATGTATTTTTTATGGATTGATTTTGGTATGTATGTGGTTTTGTCTCTTTACTTTCTCTTCTAGACTGGTGAGGGAATAAGGTGACATGATTTTTCTTTTGGTCTTTAAAGTACTTGCAGTAGTGTTCTTTATCTTGTAATCTGGTCCCTCTCTCTGCTTCCAGTTTGCAAAAATTTACCAAAGCCTTAGACTTTGATGGCAGAACAGGGTATAAATCTTGCTTTTTCTATCCTTGGTAGACAAAGAAAATGATCTGTTTTCTTTTATTAATACATTGTTTTATGAAATGATTTTGAAATTTTCTTACTATTTTAACTCTGGCAATTGGAAATTCTTTCTCTGAATAATTTGGCTGAATGAACTGTGATAATATTTTGTGTTCCTTATTACAATAGATTATAATACAGAAAGATTTGTAAAATTTGTTGGTTTGTAAAGCTGGAGTTATCTTGTGGTCGGGAGTTGACTTTCTCCAATTTCTGAAATTTCTTTTAAAAATATTTTTTTTTATGTAAGAGTTTTAAAAAGGTGAATCCATAGGGTACAAATTCCACATGATCATTTTAGTAGAATTCCTTTTGTTTGTACAATCCATTATAATTTTTCTAGCACTTCCATATTCATTATTATTTAATTCTCAAAAGACTGTTCTTATTGTAGCTCTCTGAGTTAGATAGAACAGATGGCATTGCAATTATACCAAGTGGTAAACTACCCAAAGTGAAGGGTATTATTCAATAATATGTGATTATTCAACGATGTGATTATTAAGATTATTATTCAATAATCACATAGTTGATAAAATTGTAGAGCTAGGCTCTATTTTTTATATCTAGGGCTCTTGTTGATTTTAGAAGGTTCTGTTTATTAGAAATTGGGCTAAATTGCCTCATCTATTTTGAATTCATTATTTTATTATTTCATGATTTTTCTTTGAAATTAATTTCAAAATGATTGCTTTTTAAAAAAACTTTCCCTATGTATATTACCTTATATGCATCTGTATAATATAAACAAAGCCTCTGTTTTCAAGCTTTGCCTACATTGCTTCACTTAGACTTGTAAAGTCAAATCAGAATAGGTGAAATAAATTCTATTCATTGAGGATCCTAAGCCTGGAAATTTTTCACTAGATCTCTCTGTGTTTTAGTCTACCTGAGGTTCCCAATCCATTCTGTAGTGAGGCAGTAGTTATTGGCTGTTGCTAACCCGAGGTAAACATAGTACTGAGAACAAAATGCCGTCTTAAACAACTGGTCTCCCATGATGGAAATTGCAGCCAAACTTGTTTCCTTCCCACTTTCCTGCCCAAGCCTTTCTTCATGTTTTAACCACAAAGTCTTTGAGCAGTAGAACTAGAAAAGAGTTCGAAGGTTTTCTAGGGCAGTTCTTTCACTTGTCAGATGTGAAAACTCAGTCTGAGAGGGGAAAGAATATCTTCCCAAGATTATCCAGGAGTTTGGGGCTGAACTGGCTCTAGAACTCAGGTCTTAAATGCGCTTATTCCATTAAGTCTCTGCTGTCTTAGATTGGAAGAGAAAAAATTGGAGCTTGGTTCCTAGGAATTGCTGAGTATTTGATTATTGCTATTTGGTGTTGAACTGGCCCTTAGTGATGTGAAGTCATGTAACCTGGTCAGGCAGGACATATTTGTTTTTTCAACAGATAGCAAAAATGTGAGTGAAATTGATGGCCACTTATGGCAATGTATTTGAAAAAGTAATTTGGAATGGATTATTTCTGCCATTTTTAATCTTATGTATATAAACCAATTTGTTGCTGCTTTGACCCTTGAAAGTCCCTTGGACTGCAAGGAGATCCAACCAGTCCATCCTAAAGGAAATCAGTCCTGAATATTCATTGGAAGGACTGATGTTGAATCTGAACCTCCAATACTTTGACCACCTGATGTGAAGAGCTGACTCCTTTGAAAAGACCCTGATGCTGGGAAAGATTGAGGACAGGAGGAGAAGGGGACAACAGAGGATGAGACGGTTGGATGGCGTCACCGACTCAATGGACATGAGTTTGAGTAAACTTCAGAAATTAGTGAGGAACAGGTAAGCCTGGCTTGCTGCAGTCCATGGGGTCGCAAAGAGTCAGACAGGACTGAGTGACTGAACTGAACTGAACTGAACTGAACTGCTTTTGTGGTTAGTGAAAGCTTTTACTTTTTATTCCTGAAATAATTGGTAGTAGAAAATGTGTAAGGACTGGTGTGAGCTCTGAGCAAGTCGTATCTGCAGATTTCTGCTCGACCTGCACACTCTGTCTCTGGAGTCCTCTAGTCTCTTCCCCGATGTGAAAGGTGAGTCTGGCCTGTGACTTTGCAAGTACAAAGGGGAAACGTCGTCTTTGTATAGTTCTAACAGTCCTTTTAAATCGCCAGCCATCACAGAACACTCACAGCTTCTCAGACTGTTTGTTATAACCGTGGTCTGTCAACAGGACAGTCACAAGTTCACTGAAAACACTCCAGTTTGACTGGTGTGCCCTTTTTCTGGCTCAGGGCAAGCATCTTTAGCCTCATCTCTCAGTGTGGAGTACAGTAAATGAGTTTAAATTTTCAGAGACTGTGGGGGGAAAAGATAAGCTGTGTATTCATTAAAGGGTCAGATACTAATTGTATTTGTTTGATCTTTACATGGCATCTTCCTGAAGAGAAAAGAACTTATAATTCTTTGTATGAAATCATGAAATCAGATTTTACTAAAAATGCATAGGCCTTATTGACACTCAAAAGAGCCAAGATTCAGTGCTGACTTGATGGTCAGGGCATTTACATTCAATCCTCAGTTTCACTCCTTGACCTTGGACATTTCAATTTTCTGTTTCATGTTTTCTTACTTTATAAAACTCGTTAGTAATATTAATTATATTATGAGGTGGTTTTGTGTATCAGATATAATGAGTGTAAAAATGTTTAACAAACCATAAAATACCTTACAACTCTAGGAATCACTTTTGCATTCTCATTTAACAATCATTTACTTAAAGCAGAATTTGTGCCAGACAGACACTCCTCTAGGAGCTGAAGTAATGAGCCAAACGGAGACTGATCTCAGCCCTTGTAGAGTGTCTTCTTTGCTATAATAAAAATAACTAGTTGCTTTGATTAATATTAACTAATATTGATAAAATTATTAAATAGTATTTAATAAATGCATTTCATAATTTTATACAGACCATTACTAATAATTAACTAATAATACCAGTAATATAAGGTTAATAAATGTATAGCAGTATAAATATAGTTATTAATAATATTCATAAATACTGATAAACAGTGTAAACTTCTAATATTAGTGATAGGGATCTTAGTGCCTCAATATTATATTGTTATACAATTGTTGAACCAGAATAAATCTTAAAAATTATTGAATACATTCGTTTCTCAGATAAGGATAGTTACTTCCATAATACGTTTCTAGGAGGTATAGGGCCTTTGCTCTAAGAATGCTGTAAATAGCAAATCAAAATTGTTGAATACAGGCAGGGGTTACTGCCTCAATTGTGAAGCCTTAGCAAGGTCAGGTATTTGTTCAGTATCACAGAACAGTAAGTGGTGAGGCTGAGTCTGGATCTGGTGGGTCCTTCCATGATTATTGTAGTTCTATGTCACTGAAGGGTTTGGGTGACTTGCTTATAATCTCCAGTGATAGAATTAATGTATGTGCACAGAATGGATTAAATGTTTTAGGACAAAAAGGAATTCATGAATTGTTAGCAAAAATCTCTTATCTTATAACTTGCCACTTAATTAACTGCTGAAATGAATGCCTTAAGAAGGTGGTAGATTTTTCATCCAAGTCGGACTCCAAAAACTGAATAATGCAATATTGTGTGGTGAAGTGCTCTTTATTCTTCTTCATTTTTAAATTATATAAATGTGAAGTACAGTTTTCACTCCATATTTTAAACATGAAGAAAGTTTAATTTCTTGTTCAAGAATAAAAATAAATAAACATCTACAGAAGGAAATGGCAACTCACTCCAGTATTCTTGCCTGAAGAATTCTGTGGACGGAGGAGCCAGGTGGGTTATGTCCCATGGTGTTGCAAAAAGTCAGACATGACTTAGTGACTAAACAACGCACCCATTAAACCAGCTAAAAAGAAAAATCACATCATTTGCTAGTAAGCGTTTGGAGAAGCTCTCATACATTGCTGGAAGTTGTATGTAAAATAGTATAACTAGTCTGGAAAACTCCTTTTGCAGCTTTTTTTTTTTTCTTTTTAAACCAAAGTAAATATCTACTAAAGGGGCTTCCCTGGTGGCTCAGTGGTAAAGAGTCCACCTGCCAATGCAGGAGGCTTGAGTTTGATTACTTGATCAAGAAGATCCCCTGGAGGAGGAAATGTCAACCCACTCCAGTATTCTTGTCTGGAGAATCCCATGGACAGAGGAGCCTGGCGGGCTATAGTCCATAGGGTCACAAAGAGTAGGATATGGCTTAGCCACTAAGCAGCGACAACAACAAATGTATACTAGCCGTATGATTTAGTTGTCGTACCCTAGGGGCATTAAATCCAGAGATATGATAAGTTATGTTCACAAAAACTCTTATATGTGAATGTCTTAACGTATTTTATAATGGCAAGATACTGGAAACATCTTAAATGTACTTCGGTTGGTAAATGTTTAAACAGACTCTGATCCGTCCATCCAATCTATTTATTAATAAGAAGGAATGATTTACTGATACATGCAGCATCTGGATTCACCTCAAGGGCATTATGCTTAATGAAAAAGGAAAAATCACTCTGGAAGGATTACATATACCATATGATTCCATTTATGAGAGATTCGTGAGATGATGAAACTCTAGAGATAGAGAGTCATTTAGTAATGGTTGTTGGGGGGACAGGATGAGGGGTGGACTGGTGCAGAGAATGGGTGTTCACATTAAGAAAAGGCAGCGGGGAGTTGGTGGTGGAAGAGTTGTATATCTCTCTTGTGGTGGTTACATTAACCTGTACATGGGTTGAAATAGCCTAGCTCTAATATACACAAAGGAATACAGGTTAAAACATGGTGAAAACTGAGTAAGGACTTGTTAACAGTAATGAAACAAAGTCAGTGTTCTTGGCTTTAATATTATATTATATTTTTTCAGATGTTACCATTGGGAGAAGGTGAGTGAGTTGTTCTTGGGACTGTTTATATTGTATTTACAACTTTCTGTACATCTATATTTTAAAATAAAAAGTATAACAACCATATATAAATAAATACATATAGATTTCTTAGTTTTTTTTTTTTTTTTTTTCTCCTTTTCAGAGTACCATCTTTTATGCACCATTTGGAGATCATTGTTATAATGCTTTTTTTAAAGCAAGCCAGTCAACAGACTGACTTGGGGAACATTAAAAAAAAAAAGAAAAAACAAAGAACACCGTCTTTGGGGCTCACATCAGTCATACAGAATCAGAATCTTAGGGCATGGGTCCCAAAAGTCTACATTAAAACAAAATAAAACTTGTCAGGTAATTCTGATTGGGTCTCAACCAAAATTTGGGAACTATTTGTTTATTTCAGTAACTTCGGGGGTCAGTCCTCTAATGCTCTTGAACCTTATCCAGGTGCTGTGGGTACAGATCCTCTCCTTAACGACAGTAGCTGCGGAAGTCTTATGCTTCTTTTACGTGTAAACAGTGTATAGATTGAGGGACTCAAGATCCTCCTTCACGATGCTATGCTTTTCCCCTGTGCTTTCATTGTAAATACCAATTTCCTGCATATGTTGTCCCAAGGAGTTTTAACTGGTGTCCAAAAACTAAACAAGATGTAAAGGAAAAAGAAAGATTCTTCTAGAATGCCTCAGCAATGCCCAAACTTCTTCATAACAGAACACTTGCTCTTGTATGATTTCAGGTAGCAATGCCTGAGATCTCAGCTGATTTTGGGTCATGACAGGCCTATGTAAATCATCTATAAATAGATTCATTATGAATATTATAAAAATAAACCCGACACCTAAGCCTTTCGGCAAATATACCATATAAAGAAATCCTACCCTGAAACAATGATTGACCCTAGGAGCTGTAAAAAAAAAAAAAAAAATCATGATATTTTTATCCTGCTTCCTTAGATTAACAGTGTCCAGAGATTGGATGGCTAGGAATAGCACCAGGGACAGAGGAGGGCAGGACCTTGAGCTATGACACCCTGAGCCTGTTGTGTGCTTTGACCTTCCAGCATCCTTTAGTATCCATTCTGTATGTTTTCCTGTGTCTTGCTGGTTTCAGGCAGAATAGCTTGCCTGCTAGTCAAGATAAACATGCAATAGCAGATGTTGCAATCTGTAAATTAAGTGAATTAAAGGACATGAAAGATGTGGTGTTAGAGGGATTTGGGAAAGCTTCAGAGGGAAAGAGACATCTGAGCTGACTCTTGGAGAGTGAACTAGTTGTTAGTTCACACACAGGAAAGGGTGGCAAACAGCATGGCATGCCAAGCAAAGGGAACGGCATGTGAACGCAGAGCAAGGTATACCTTCTGACCCTTGTAATTTTTGAAGCTCTTTGCTGACGTCCTTAGGTAGTGCATTGAGGCTCCTGGTAGTTTTGCAATATGAGCAAAGTAACTTCACTCTGAGTAGACTCAACATCTCATGTGCTTTGACACATACCTCTAGGAATAGCTCCAGAAGGGTGGCTAGCTACAGGGAGGAAATACCAAGAAGCAAAAGTATATCAGTCTTATTATACTCTGGGCAAGAGCTACTATGCTGGTGGTCCTGGCCAGAATGGTCCAGCCATTTCTCTCCAAGAGTCTGTCATGCTTGAGAATGAAATGTTTCTATATGTAGAGATGCTAAGACCGTCTCTGCATGTCTACATCTCTAAGGTATCTCTGCATCTCTAAGGCAGAGGCAAAAACCAAGTCTGCCTTTTAATTCTCCCCAAACTAAGTTAAAACAGTCTGTTTACCCAGTCAAATACTCATCCTTAAGAATGTGAGATGGGAGCCAACTATAACTTTGCTGTTGCTGTTTTTCTGGTTTATCTCGTTTTTGGGTGATCCTGAGAAAATAGGAAGCAGCAAGAGGGACTTTATTATGAAATATTCTTTACAACTTGCAACTTTAAAGATGTGTGTCTGTGTGTGTGTGAATTGTTTCTGAAGCACTTTCCCACGTAATATCTCACTTAATTACCACTATATTCTGTAACATTATTATGGTTCCTTTATTATTAAGGTTCCTAAAGACAAATGAAAAATCTGAGATTCAGAGGATTCAGGATGAAGCTTATAAATGGGCAAGCCACATTTGATCAAATTTGAGTGTTTTCCCTTCAGTAAACCATTGGTAATGTAGAATAACCACTGCATAATCATTGTTGACTATTGCTATTACTGATACAATTTCTCTGGGAGAATTTTGTTATAAGAATGTGGGAGACATTTTAGTGGACTTACCTAGTCTATTTCTCCTGAAGGCCACTAAGCTTCATTCTTAACCTGACCTTTTCTGTTGCCCTATGAAAGATGGGTATCATGACCCTCAGTATACAGAGACTGTTAGACAAAGCAAAACAACCAGCACAGGGCAAAGGTGGGATTTGAATCCTTGTTTCCAAATTCCAAGTCTAGAGCTTTTCCTCTGCACTACTTTGCATCTTGTGTTAATGTTATGAATAGTTTTTAAAAGAAAACTCTCACACTTATTTTTCCTAATCTTTACCAGAGATGTTTGAACTAGAATTTGTCCAAATAATATGTGAAAATTACTTAGCATCACCTGTGCATGAGGTGGTGTATGAAAGTATAAAACAGCCAAGGTAATCTCTATAAATCATCATCAAGAAGACAGTATTTCAGAGAGCCTTTGGAATAACCATTTGAAATAGGCATTAATTCCAGTTAATTATGTCATTTTGCGTAGACTTAGATGTCATTGGTAGTTTTATTGACATTAAAATGAAATTAAAATGACATTTAAATTTGCTGATATTTTGCTATTGATTTGTTCCTATATAATAATGACTTGTGGTTTATTAAGTGCTTCCTTTGTAAAAATTATTTACTGGAAAAGAAATCTCCAAGTTAGATGATGTATATCTATAAACATCACTATTTGAGGTGTTATACATACTCACCCAGGGCTTCCCCGGTTGCTCAGCTGGTAAAAAATTGGCCTGCAATACAGGAGACCCTGGTTCAATTCCTGGGTTGGGAAGATCCCCTGGAGAAGGGAGAGGCTGCCCACTCCAGTGTTCGTGCCTGGAGAATCACCATGGACAGAGGAACCTGGTGGGCTACAGTCCATGGGGGATTGCAAAGAGTCAGACAGGACTGAGTGACTGAGTACCATACAGCAGAGCCTGTGCCCACCCAAAGCTCAGTGGACTGAATGTTCATCTTCATATCTCACCCTCAGCGTTCTTCAGTTCCAACTCAGATGCATCTTATGCCAGTTTTATTCAATGGAACTCTCTAATAGATAGGAGAAGAGTAAAAACACATGCTAGCCCTTAAGCAGTTTATATTTTCATTGGAAACCAGACATATGAAAATAATCAGGTAACTCACATTATAAAGCTATAAATTCTGTTTGTGAAGTGACTTTATGGCTAACTTCTCAGCGGGTTCAGAAAGAAGCGTTTACTTGGGGCCAGGATAGGATTGGAAGGATAAAAGAAGGGAGACTCAGGAGGCAGTGGTTAGGCACATAGACTCTAACATCAGATCTGGGTTCAAGTTTTTTTTTTAGTCCTTACTTCTCTAAGAACTTGAGCTAACTGGTTTATGTAGCTACTTAAGCTCTTTCAATATGTTCTTACATTAAAATAGAGATACACATATCCCAAAGAGTTATTTTCAAAATTAAGTGTATAAATTAGCATAATATCTGGCACAAAATAATGGTTAAGTTGTTGGAAGCTGCCAGCATTATTGTTGCTGTTATTATTAAAATTAAAGCATGACCATTAACATTGGGAGTGATAATCCATAGTTTGTTCATCCTTAGACTTTTAATTGTGATTGTCTAAATATAACTCTTGCTGGCCATTTTAAAAAATAACCATAGTTTTATCTTTTTTTCCTATGGTAATCTTTTGCTATTTGACATTTTAGAATAGGCTTGTCTTATTCCTGGTAGAATTATGATGTGTTGATATGTCCTTTTTGGAATTTGAAAGACACCTTTCTTAGAGAGAGGCTTGACTTGAACCATGTCACTATTGAAGAAAAGAAAAAGATTCATATTTATGGTATCCCTTTAAGAAGGAGCATTCTTAATATTAAACTAGTATTACAGATAATAATGTAAGTGAATGTTATAAAAAGCAAACTGTATAAAGTAAGTCAGTGATTTTTATTAACTTTAAAAATCTCTTGTTTGCCAGATTCCTTAATGAGGCAGAGAGATTTTAGAGATGTTGTCAATTATATCATCACAAAAAATAATTAATTAATTTGCTTAGGAATTTTATCTTGGGTCCTATTCATCTCTGGGATTCATAATTGGAATTTAGCCAGTCTCCTGATATTGTATTTAAACTTGGTCCATGTGTATGTCTTTTTCAGGGAAAGGGTCCATATGTCATCAGATCCTCAAAGAGATGCTTAACTTACTCATTAAGAAAGATAATATCCCCTGCCTAAGAGGTCACCAGTCTCTAAAGCCAGTTATATTAATACTGCTTAAATAAAAGCCAGGTTTTCCTTTTCTTCTTGCCAAATGTAAGAGGTAGTGTCCGAAGAGAGAACTGAACATTTGGTGGTGATGGTGGTGGCGGTTCTAGTAATTGTATTAGAAAATACAGGGAATGTACAATATAACAGACAATGTGCATACACAATTACATCATAATATGTGGTTTTGATACATGTTCGTATTTATTTTCACATCTTATCTGGGGCGTGCATATGTAAGGCGAGGTATGGAGATGGATAAGGCCTGGGTTCTTTCCTCTGAGAGGGAGGCCACACAGGACTATTCATTCCCATTTGATAATTGAGGAGATGCAGATTCTGTGATGAAACTGGCTATACCAGGTCCTATAGGTTGAAAGTAATCAAGAGGTGATTCTTGAGTTCTTTATACCACAATATGCTTTCGGTTGCCTTGCATATAACTGTTACCCATACATTTTTACTTATTTCTCTTATATGTGAATTTAAAATGTCATATTTGTTCTGCTTCCATTATTGCAGTTTTGAATGATGATTCATCAGTGCAGTGGCCTATTTTAGTGAACCACAATAGCTTGGGTAGAAAGAAAAAAAAAAGACTCAACATACTCAGGAATGGAAAGCAGCCATCTTTTTATAGCTAAAATTACAAACATCTGGCAATTACTCTATTCTACCTCCCTTCAAAAAAAAAGGAATCGTCCCTTCAACTGGAGCCTGCTGCTGTGTTTAATCAAGGCAGCTATGCAAGCCTCAAGGAGCGATAGGTTTTGATTCAAGGAGGCCATTGCCTAATCCAGTTGGCCAGAGTCCTTTTGGAAAGTACACCATTTAATACTCCCCATATGCTACTGTGTTATATAATGATAATAATGGTAATACGGCCATTAATGGCTGTAGAAAATCCCCTTCTGCTTTCCTGCCCTGGTTCGTTTGTGGTGGCTCTTACAGCAGATTTATATTTTGAAAGTTAACTATCTGGGCCAAGTTTGCCTGTCTCCATCCCCTGGAGTTTTTGGTACTCTGAGACAGAAAGTTCAACTACATCATGGCAAATGACAATTACTGGTTGGCTTGTATTATAAACCGGTCTATTAAAATGTTGAAGGAACAAATCCATTTCTTTTCACAGCCTGGCAGTGGTCACAGAGTCAAAAAACAATCCACCATGGTTATGAATCCTTCATACCCCACCCTTGTTTCTTATTGTGATAATTGCTTGTGAAATTATTTCTTCCCTCCCTGGCAAAAGTCAGCTCTGTCGGCAGGGGAAGTGAGAATGGCTGGTGGTTTGAAATCAGGGCTGAGAGGGAGAACTTCTGCCTTTTTCTCTTGGGGCCAGTGCCAGCTTTCACTCTGGCCTTGGCCAAGGCACTCACCTTTCTGTTCCCCATTTACCTTTCTCTTCCTCAGATCCGCTGCAGAGGAAAGGTGGACTTTTCTTTTCCCGGGTTCTACCTACCTGATTACCACTGTTGCTTTTGGCTGTAGGCTATCTTGGTCAATAATCATTCATAATTGTGAAGGGATGGAAAAGATGTAGTATGAGAAAAAAAAAAGTCTCAATGCCATGGTGATTTTCAGAAACAAACTCAAGTACTAAAAATAGGCTGTTTTCTAGTGTTATAGTGTTAGTGTATTATGGTACTTGGAAGTCATAGACATTCAGTGGGGGCCTTGAGCTTGTTTTACATTAACTTTTATGCCTTTAGTAGAGCTGTGTTCAAGATCCAAAGCCAGACATTTACCCTTAGCAAAATATAATAATTTTGCTAAGCTGTTTCTCCAGCCTGTCTTCCCCCAATCCCAGTGAATGTTACAGACATCTCATTAAGCTAATGGCAGCTTTGGAAGAGGCGACTAGGGGGTTTCCGGTTTAATAAATAAATAAATAATGGAAAGAAACGGAGCAGGAACTCCTAATAGCCTAAAGTGCACGTCTTGCTCCGTACAGCTTCTCCATGCAGAGCCCGAGAGAGTAATGGTCTCTGGAACTGCAAAATGTGTGTGTCTCCCTTTGTCTGCATCCAGTGTGTCACTGATCGTTCTGGCCTTTGTCTTTCATGAAACCGTCTTAGAACTTAGACTCATTTATTACAGCCAGGGTTGTTGCCTAGTGCTTCTGTCTCTGCTTAAGTGGAAGACGTTATGCCACTATCATTTTACCATCGTTTCCCTTTACTTTTGGGCCTAAAATCTATTAACTTTATAGAAAACAGCCTACTCTGTACTGAAAAGGGCTTTAACTCTCTCTCAGTGGTTCTGTACTCTCACGACATACAAAATCACCTGGGGAACTTGTAAAAATGCCTAGACTTGTCCTTCCCCCTCAGATATTCTAAAATAGTTGGCCTGAGATACTCCCCCCTCCCCTTTTAAAACAAAACAAAAAAAAAACACTTTCCAAATCTTGGAATCACTGAGGCGGGCCAATCTCTCCTCTAATAGAATTTCTACCATCTTTAACAAGGTGTTTTTCAGGTTTTCTTGAATATTTATAGTGCAGGAAACAAACTGGCCTTTCTATCTTTGGACAGTTCTGAGTTTTTAGAAAGTTCATCTGTATTCTGATTTGAAATCTGTTCATAAATTCAGTGGGCATATCTCTTAGTCTTACAAATTTATAATCTCTTGTCATGGAATTTCGTTAGTACTTAATGTTGTAAGCTTGTACCCTCAGGGGGAAAAAATTCTGTAACAGTCTAATCACATTGCCCTAGTTGTGATTCAGTTCTCATTAAATGGAACCTCTCCCTTAACCATTTTTGAGTTACAAATCTCTGGGAAAGGAACAGTGAAGAATAAACAGAGAAACAAACAAACATTTATTCTAGTGAGCCATCTTCAGAGTTACCTTTTGAAGGAGCTGATTTGGCCTTAAAAGCAGGCATTCTCAGCTGGTCATCATAAAATTAATGGTGCCTAACAACATTTGAGGTGCATTCATGAATACTCACCTCATAAATAATATCTATGCAGCTTATTAAGGCAGCTCAAATTATACAAAACTGATAGTTTTAAATGTAACAATATAGTGGAAATATAGTGGGAGAATGTCCCTTTTGCAGAAGGAATGAAGCTTGAAAGGCCTAGGCACAAATTTGCCAACATCCGCTGGATCATGGAAAAAGCAAGAGAGTTCCAGAAAAACATCTATTTCTGTTTTATTGACTATGCCAAAGCCTTTGACTGTGTGGATCACAATAAACTGTGGAAAATTCTGAAAGAGATGGGAATACCAGACCACCTAACCTGCCTCTTGAGAAATCTGTATGCAGGTCAGGAAGCAACAGTTAGAACTGGACATGGAACAACAGACTGGTTCCAAATAGAAAAAGGAGTACGTCAAGGCTGTATATTGTCACCCTGCTTATTTAACTTATATGCAGAGTACATCATGAGAAACGCTGGACTGGAAGAAACACAAGCTGGAATCAAGATTGCCGGGAGAAATATCAATAACCTCAGATATGCTGATGACACCACCCTTATGGCAGAAAGTGAGGAGGAGCTAAAAAGCCTCTTGATGAAAGTGAAGGAGGAGAGCGAAAAAGTTGGCTTAAAGCTCAACATTCAGAAAACGAAGATCATGGCATCCGGTCCCATCACTTCATGGGAAATAGATGGGGAAACAGTGGAAACAGTGTCAGACTTTATTTTTTTGGGCTCCAAAATCACTGCAGATGGTGACTGCAGCCATGAAATTAAAAGACGCTTACTCCTTGGAAGAAAAGTTATGACCAACCTGGATAGTACATTCAAAAGCAGAGACATTACTTTGCCGACTAAGGTCCGCCTAGTCAAGGCGATGGTTTTTCCTGTGGTCATGTATGGATGTGAGAGTTGGACTGTGAAGAAAGCTGAGCGCCAAAGAATCGATGCTTTTGAACTGTGGTGTTGGAGAAGACTCTTGAGAGTCCCTTGGACTGCAAGGAGATCCAACCAGTCCGTTCTGAAGGAGATCAACCCTGGGATTTCTTTGGAAGGAATGATGCTAAAGCTGAAACTCCAGTACTTTGGCCATCTCATGCGAAGAGTTGACTCATTGGAAAAGACTCTGATGCTGGGAGGGATTGGGGGCAGGAGGAGAAGGGGACGACTGAGGATGAGATGGCTGGATGGCATCACGGACTCGATGGATGTGAGTCTGAGTGAACTCCGGGAGATGGTGATGGACAGGGAGGCCTGGCGTGCTGCGATTCATGAGGTCGCAAAGAGTCGGACACGACTGAGCAACTGAACTGAACTGAACTGAAGCCACTGGGTTTGGGGGTAATTTTCTCTGCAGCAATAGGTAACTAGTATACCGTTAATGAAAAAAAAAATTGTTGGCATTTGCTTGTATATTTATGCAATTTCTCAGAAAGGATAGTCAAGAAATGGTAAAAGTGTTTGCCCCTGAAAAGAGGCCCCTAGGAAGAGACCTCTGGGAGGATCCCTGAGGGATGAGAGCAGGGAGGACAAATGTGATTGCATGTCATTTTATCTTTTGAATTTTGTTTCATATGCAATGTATTAACTTTTCCAAAAGGAAAACAGAAGTCAAAGAATTTAAAACACTTTTTAAAAAGTCAACAACTATCCGCTGCTTATAAAGTCTAAACTTCTCAGCGAGGTGTACAAGGCATCCACGGTGCAGCCCTTGTCCATCTTCCCAGTCTCAGCTCTCACCTCCCGTCACGCTAATTGTTTGTGGAGCCCGAAATGCACCAGGCTTTCCCCTCCTCCGCACCTTAAACCATACTGTCTCTTGTGCTTGGTTCCGCTTCTCCTTCCTCCCCATCCTTTAAGACGCATCTCAAACGCCGTCACTTTTTTGGAAGACTTCCCTGGCTGTCCTTAATGTGTCAGAAGTGCGTGCCCCCAAGATACCCTTGCGTGATTCAGTCATTTCATGTGTCATCCTACAGTATGATGATCTGATTTCTTTCCTATATCTCCCATTAGACTATGAGCAAGGACTCCTTTTTTTCCCCCCTTGGCAATACCATGGGCTTCCCTGGTGGCTTGGATGGTAAAGAATCCGCCTGCAATGCAGGAGAACCTGGTTCAATTCCTAGGTTGGGAAGATCCCCTGGAGGAGGGGTAGGCTACCCACTCCAATATTCTTGGGCTTCCTTGGTGTCTCAGACGGTAAAGCATCTGCCTGCAATGCAGGAGACCTGGGTTCGATCCCTGGGTTGGGAAGATCGCCTGGAGGAGGGCATGGCAACTCACCCTAGTATTCTTGCCTGGAGAATCCCCATGGACAGAGGAGCCTGGCGGGCTACAGTCCAGGGGGTCACAAAGAGTCCGACAAGACTGAGAGGCTAAGCACAGCACAGCATGCAGAACTTTCCTGACCAGAGATGGAACCCGCGCCCCCTGCAGGGTAAGTTCGGAATCTCAACCGCTGGACCGCGTGGGAAATACCTGGTAAAGAGGACTCACTCAGGCTTCCCCGAGCCTAACACACAGAGGAGGCTGCCAGTAAGAGGACTGGTGTGAGAAACAAAGGAAGGGTGTAGGGAGAGAGGCAGCAAAGCAGAAAATGAAAGAAGGGAGGGAGGGAAGGAAGGTGAAAGCAAGAAAGAAGGAAGAAAGGAGAGCTGGTGGAGAAAGAAAAGGAGGGAGGGAAAAAGGGTAGGAGGAAAGAAAGTCCCCTCATGTGCTCAGCAGTTTCACTGCATACAACAAAGACTCTCTGGATGAAGAAAACCAGATGTGACACATAACCCACGGAAGTGGGGAGGAATGTGGATATATATTCTAAGCTGTAGTGACGTTGCTGTTTGTAGCACAGAGACCCCTGATGATTTAGGACACACATCTTAGGCTGGAAGATGCTCACCTCTGATCACTACCCAACCCCTGGCGTCACCATCAGTCTCCCCAGCTCCCACTCCATCTCACATGCTCTCTTCTCCATGGTGATTCTAGCACCAGTCATTCCCTTGCACATAGTAGGCTCTCAACACTGAGTAAATGTGGTCAGAATCATCTCCCTTCTGTAGACAGAAGGGTCTCACTTTGTGACCATGAATCTGTCTCTTCTCTCTGGAACTCAGTTTTTCATCTCTACAATGAGGGTGTGGAGCCAGCTGATGAGTAGGACCCTTCCTAGCTAACAGTCCTTGGCTTCTCAAAGCCTCTGATCAACTCAGCAAGTCCAGAGTCTTTCACCTGAGCAGCAAGGACTCCTCAAAAGCTGCTCTTCACTCAGACTACGTCACAGGAATGAGTGACCGTTCATCGGTTGATCACTGTACACAGGAACCACACTCAGCATTTCAGCCCCATGGCGTCATTTCTTTCTTTCCATCACCTCTGAAGTAGGCACAATAATCATCTCCATCTTACCAGAAGGGAACTGAGAATTGGAGAAGAAACCCCATTTATCCAAGGAACACAACTGGGAGGCGGCAGAGCAGGAATTCTAAGTCTTCCACCACTTTTCCACACTGCCCCCTCTGACCCTGAACCAGGCTTCCAGCCAGCAACCTCCCCTTGGCTAACCTCACTCAGCCCACAGGTAAGCACTCAGTATTCTGACCTTACCGTTGTAATGTGTGTATTCACATCCTGGGTCCCAGTTCAGGGATAAAAACAGATTCTAGATCCATTTAGACTCATATGAAGTTTCAGCTCCTCCCTTCGCTAGATGTCTGACCTTTAGACAAGTTATTTTAACAGATGAAGAGCAAATGACATAATGAATGTGAAAATGGCTAGCACCTCGTAAATGGGAAAGACCAGATAAAGCACAGCAGAGAGATTCTGACAAGCCCTGAAAAGCTGACACCTCATTCCACAAAGAGCCACCTGAGTCTCCCAGTCTTTCCAATTAGCATTCAGCTCTTCTGGCAAATTTGTCCTGTCTTTATTCCCATCCTGAATGTTCCTTTATAAATCCTTCATAAATCCTTGGGCTTTCAAGTTAGATAGACAGGGTTACAATTCTGGCTCAACCACTTACCCACTGTATGACCTTGGACAAATGACTCTCCTTTCTGAGGCTCAGTGTTCTCACCTATGAAATATTCATTAGGGTACCTACTCCATAGGGAGGTTGTGAGGAGTCAATAATAGTATGCATGTAAATGTTTAGCAAGTTGTCAAGCATATAATAATAAAGGCTCAGAAATTGTTAACTGTTTTTTCCTGAATAATAACAGTGGTCATAGCTTTGAACTACCTGCTGATTAAAATCTAAAATTTCTGACCCAGTGCTCAGAGCCTCGCATGCTGGAGCTCCATCATTCCTTCCTGGCCCTGTTCCCTGCTGCTCCCTAAGTGAAGCCCACACTCAAGCCAGATGTGGCTTTCTCCCCTCTGTCTCTCCACCGTGATCTTCCCCTCCGTTCAAAATGCTCTCTCAAACCTCACACCCAGCCCTACTCAGGCTTCACCTCTCCAACAAGCCAGCAGCCTCCTCAATTGCCCTGGGTTTCCACAGCACCTAAGTGCTCAGACTGTCCAGGGGGAGGTTTCTGTCTGTAACTGTCTAAACTACAGTACCTCTCCTCCAGTGGTCACAACTGATTTCCCTATGTGGGAATCTCTTTCTCCCCTATCAGTTCATGTGTCCCAGGAATGGGCATGTGGCCGAGACCTTAGACAAAGTCTCACTGATTCATTAAGAGGGGGACATTTGACCAAGGCTGAGCCAATCAGAATGAACCTGGAACTTTTTCTGCAATCACTGAATAACAAGTGTTCTTTTGTCCACAGGCAGTGCTAAGTTGAAGCAATGTAAATTTAGAGCTGCTGGTAGCCATACTTATCACCTTCAAACGAGAAGTGAACTTAACAACAAGCCAACACAGAGGAATCAGAAAATGGAAAGAGACTTATTTTTAATGACATTATTTGAGCATCTGGATCCATCCATGCCTGAAGCCAGTGCTCCTGACTATTAATGTATGTGAGCCAAAACCACTACCCTCTTTCAGTTCAGTTCAGTTCAGTTGCTCAGTCATGTCCAGCTCTTTGCGACCCCATGGACTGCAGCACGCCAGGCTTCCCTGTCCATCACCAACTCCCGGAGCTTACTCAAACTCATGTCCATTGAGTCGGTGATGCCATCCAACCATCTCATCCTCTGTTGTCCCCTTCTCCTCCCACCTTCAATCTTTCCCAGCATCAGGGTCTTTTCAAATGAATCAGTTCTTTGCATCAGGTAGCCAAAGTACTGGAGTTTCAGCTGCAGCATCAGTCCTTCCAATGAATATTCAGGACTGATTTCCTTTAGAATTGACTGGTTGGCTCTCCTTGCAGTCCAAGGGACTCTCAAGAGCCTTCTCCAGCACCACAGTTCAAAAGCATTCATCCTTTGGTGCCCAGCTTTCTTTGTAGTCCAACTCACACATCCATACATGACTACTGAAAAAACTATAGCTTTGACTAGACAGACCTTTGTTGGCAAAGTAATATCTCTGCTTTTTAATATGCTGTGTAGGTTGGTCATAGCTTTTCTTCCAAGGAGCAAGCATCTTTTAATTTCATGGCTGCGGTCACCATCTGGAGCCCAAGAAAATTAAGTCTGTCACTGTTTCCATTGTTTCCCCATCTATTTGCCATGAAGCGATGGGATGATCTTAGTTTTCTGAATTGAGTTTTAAGCCAACTTTTTTCACTCTCCTCTCACTATCATCAAGAGGCTCTTTAGTTCTTCTTTGCTTTCTGCCATAAGAGTGGTGTCATCTGCATATCTACCCGCTTTACCTTATTTTAATTTACTTAAATCAGCTTGAATTGGCTTTCTGTCACTTCACTGAGAGAGTGCTGACCAATATAGTGATTCAGCTAGACAGTAAGCTTCCTGTGAGCAGAGATTGTGCTTTATAGACCTAGGACCCTTGAGGTCAGAGTTGATCTCAGTGTTGCAGCACCTAGCAGAGGGATGATCACTGAGCAGGTGAGAAATACAGAAGGGAATAAATATCTCTTTGTATTTTCCCAATGGTCCAGTGCTCTGCACTCAAAAGACTCTAAGATATTTAAGTAAAGGGACTTCCCTGGCGGTCTAGTGGTTAAGACTCCATGTTCCCAATGCAGGGGGCAGGGGTTTTATCCTTAGGAGGGGAACTAATATCCAACATGCTTCATAATGCAGCCAAAAACAAAAACAGAAAACATGAGTAAATGTTCACTTGAACAAAAACTATACAACAGCCATTCTAATTTTTTTTTTCTTTTTTTTGGCTGCATGGCATGTGGGATCTTAGTTCCCCAACCAGGGATTGAACCCATGCTGCTTGCAGTAGAAGCACAGAGTCTTAACCACTGGACTGCCAGAGAAGGCTCTCTACTTATGTGATACAAACAAGGTCCTCTTCTTCTCTGCAGTTTCTCTGAGGATGACTGATTTCTCCCTTTCTAAGTAGAATGATCTTAGTGAAAGAGGTATTCTAAGAACTCCACATGGCTGAAAGACATATTTTAAATCCACTTATCTGACTGATTAGTCCCCCATTGTACAGATGAGAAAACTGAGATTTAAGCTAAAAGTGATTGCTTAACACTGCATGGTGAGTCACAGGCAGAATTAGCTAAGATACACACACACATCCCAGCACAATGCCATGACTAGTAGTCCAGTGCTCCCGCCCTTGCCCTTTATTAAGCAAAGTGAATCAATCACTTACCCAGAGCTCAGAAATCTCTAAGTCAGATAGAATGACCTGCTCAACTCTGATAACCACCTTTGGAGTGGGGCAGTAAGACAAGGGAAAGAGCACTGGGCCAGGAGTCAAGCCTAGTTTACTCTATTACTGGCTGTGTGACCTTCACTTCTCCAGGCTCAGTTTCCTGTCTCTAAGATAGGAGTGGAAGAAGGCAGGGTTCAAAGAAGCTGATTTCTCAGATCCCTGAAATTCTGTATTTACATGAGGTTGTTGGATAGTTCATCAAATCTCCAAGTTTAAACCCACACGGATTACAGAGAATTGGAAGAGCAAGAGGTCAACAACCCATCTGCAGACTACAAATTAAAGTTCAGGAAATGGGAGTTCCAGCTGAGTTTATATTCTTTCTGGCTCGCCTTATAAGAGTAGAATGGAAATCACTTTCTGGGAATTGACAGATACCCCCACACACACACATCCTACAATTCTCCTTTCTCATTTTCTCCAGAATCTTAAAAGACCTCCATCTAAGTTGATTGTAGTGAGATGGACTTGAAACAACCCCATCAGAATGTCCATACTGAATAAATGCTGACTTCTGCAAGGCAGTCCTTTTGAGAGCTTGATTAGTTCTTCCAATGAGCTCATAATTCCTCCAAGCATTTGTAACAGTCCTCCTAGGCAAGCAAACCAGTCTCCTGATTTTGCTTTCACATTTTGACTTTCGTCTCCAGCGACCATTCTCAATTTGATCACCTCCTGTGTTTTCTACACTTGGCCATTTCCAAAAACCAGAGACCTCCTTGAAAAGATGGTAGTTTTCCCTCCATGACAATGTTCAAGAGCATATGGCTCACAATCCAAAGACAATTCCTTACAGTGTTTTAAGCAGTGGAATCATCAGCAAGTGACAGAACACCTTCTACAGGAGGTCTCTTTTGAAGGGGCTGACACTTGTTGAATATCCTGAGATACTTATTTTTAAAAACCATCTTAGCTGCATAATCATCACATTTTCCCTTTTCTTTCTCAACCCTAGAATGTTCTAAGCTTTTTCCTTCACTATGTCTTCATCAGTCTTCCTCCTCCATATCCCTGCCATATCCTGGCCCCATTTTCCCCAGCCCAACCCTCTTCTCTGCCTGCAATTAGGCAAATGCCCAAGTTGCTGAATCTTCAAAATCTGTCTTCGATTGAAAGGTAGGCAGGGATGGGGGGAGGGGGTCTCTAATGGATCCTGGAAAAATGTCTCAGCAGTTCCTACTCCCAAAAGGCCCTTCTCTGGTCTTTAGGGCAAGGTGTCTGTCTTAGCCAAACATTTCAGAGAGTCCCCAGAGACTCATTCTCACTAGGCATGGCACCAGAACCCTTTCTGCCTTTGGGGTAGGGGGTGCTGGAGACTTGCCCTCCAGAGACCCATGTTTCCAGGTGTTGTCAACCACCCACATTTCAAACATTGGATAGACACAATAGACAGCCTTCTCCAACCCCCCTCATCTTTTCACAGCACTTCATAGTTTACAAAATACTTTTTCATGAGTATTTGGAATCTTCTCCACTGTTTTACAGACGAGAAAACAGAGCCTCAGAGAAGTAAAGTGAAACATCGAAGTTGATAACATAAGCAAGTTAAAGGTCAAAGTCAGACCTCTTGATTCCCCATCTCATGCTTTTTTTCAGTGCAACAGAAATCGCTCACATATAGAGTAACTCCTCATTCAGACAATTATTTCCCCTAAGACAACCAAAAGAGACTCTCAGAGACCCTCAGAAACTCAGACAAAATGCTTAACACATCAATAAACGCAATCTTCCCACATCCAAGCACACAAACCTATAGACAGCTCTAAGCCTCTGCCCTCTGCCCCATCGTGTCTCTCTCATAGAATCCCTTCCCCAGTGGCTAATGAGAGTCAGTGAAGGAGGTGTGTCTTTAGACAGAAGAGCAGAATCTATCTTTGACTCCTTCAAAAAGGGGTCTCGGAAGAAAGGAGTCCCATCCTCGGCGTCTGTTCTAGGGGTCCCGCCCCCGCCCCTCCCCTACCTGCCAAGAGCTGCATCCAGGCGCAGATCTTGTAGACCGTGGCCGTGTTGCAGAAGAAGAAAAGCGCAAAGCAGGTGATGCAGCCGAGGATCAGCACCATGGAGAGCAGCACGAAGAAGGCGGCCGCCTTGAAGGCGCCGGACGGGATGGTGCTGAAGTCGGTGAACGAGCCGCGGCAGGTGAGCTCTCGGCCCGCCAGCCCGCTGCCCACACAGTAGTGGAAGAGGCCGAAGTAGCCAGGTTTGGGGGTGCTCACGCTGTCGCCCACCCAGTAGGGCTGGATGAAGACCACCACGTTGATGATGGCGAAGCAGATGGTGAAGATGGCCCATAGCACGCCGATGGCCCGCGAGTTCCGCATGTAGTGCTCGTGGTAGAGCTTGGAGGCCTCCTGCGAGGGCAGCATGGTGCCCGGGGGCGGGGCCGGCGGCGGCGGCGGCTGGCGGGGGCCGCCGGCCCGGGACCGACCGCCGGGCTGCCGGGCGGGAGCTGGGGACGCACGCGAGAAGCGGCCCTGAGCCAAGGTACCCGCGAGGGTGGGGCCTGAGGCGGAGCTGAGTGGACCCGGGGGCTGGTATGGAGGAGCTAGGAAGGGGTCATGAGAGTACTGGGGAGGTGGCGGGGTAGCGGGAGACCGGCAAAGATCTCCAATTCGGGGACCTAGGAAGAGGCCATGTGAAAGTTGGGGGGCTGGGATGAGGGGGCTGGAATGAGAATATGGGAGCTGGGGGGAATGCTAGAAAGTGGTTATGGTGGAGTTGGGGAGGGGGCTTGGGGACTAGTATTGGCGGAGTAAGAAGGGATCGTGGGGAGATGGAATGGAGGCTGTGGTCCGATACTGAAGAATTAGCTGAGGGGTTTTACAGGGAGGTCGGAAGGGAATTGGGGGGTTGGTATTAGGGGTAAAAGGAGGTCTGGTATTGGGTCTCTGAAAGGGGTCTGTGGAGAGGGAGGTGGGCGCTTCCGTGAGAGGGTAAGAAGGGGATATACGGGGCAAGTACTAGGGGACTGGGAAGGTGATATGGGGGCTGGGACAGGGAGAGCGGAGTGGAAGAACCAGGATGCGGTTAGAGGAACATCGGGGGACAGGGACTGCAAGGTCTGAACACGGGGCGGGGGGTTGGGAGGGTCCCTCAGAAGACAGGGCTGGATGGAGGCTGAGGGNAAAGAGTCGGACACGACTGAGTGACTGAACTGAACTGATGGAACTTTAGCTACATAGCAAGAACAAAGCTAAAATATCACTCAAGCTCTCTGGAATGGCATAATGCTCAGCAGCGGTTCTGTTGTAGATCTGTCCTTTTAGGAAATCTTTTGTTTTTTCTTAATATTTACTTATTTTTGACTGTGCTGAGTCTTTATTGCTGCACACAGGCTTTCTCTAGTTGGAGTAAAGGGCTTCTCATTGCAGTGACTTTTTTTGTTGTGAAGCGGGGCTCTAGAGCGCAGGCTCAGTGGTTGTGGTGCACCGGCTCAATTGCCTTGTGGCGTCTTCCCGGACCAGGGGGTCAGACTGGTGCCCCCCCGTTGCAAGATGGATTCTTAACCGCTAGATCAGCATGGAAGCCTCCTGTTAGGAAATCTTAAGTTTGCTTTGGCTTTAATATGTGGCAGAGGTAGAAACATATTTATAGTTACTTGTGTTTCTTTTGCATTAGAAAATATTTTCCTATATCCAAGTGAATTGCAAAGAAAAGTCTCTTCCCTGTGTGAGCCCTTGGAGTCTTATAGTGATTTGTCCCTCACTCCATCTTTCCTCCCCTACTTAACACTGACCAGTTCCACTGTAGGGACTTTAAAGCTTTTAAGTATTTTATTCAACCTATCATGAAAAGCCTCATTTGTCAGGACCCAGAATTGAACTTAATGCTATTGAGCACAGATGGAGAATGGCAAAATTCTCAAAGAGAATTCTTTTTCTTAAACAAAGGTGCAAGTACCAAGAATTGCCTTTACAATTTTAGCACAGTTTGTTGGCTTGCTTAAAGGACTAGTCTATGCAGTATTATTAACTGACTTTTAAAAAATTCATGTGTATATTTTTATGTATACTCTTTTCCCTTTCACTATAAATGGAAAAGAATGCAAGGTCTGGTGGGCAGTAAAGTCAACAAATGAATTTAGAACTTTCCTGTGACTAGATTAAATAGCTAGATTAGGGCAAGTTGGATTTATTGTTCAATAAATAAGTTGGAGTGCATGGGACTCAAGTAAGTCTAAATTTTGAGGAAACAAATGGAAAAGTTGGATCAGAATGAGTAATAATAAAGGCAAAACTAAGATTACTAACAAGATTATCAACATTTCCCATGAAATTATTTTTTGCAATAGCTTTCCCTGGTTTACCTTGCTGATGGGTTCAAGTTGTTTTATAGTTCTTCAATTTTTATTCTATTTTTCTTAAGGACGAAGGATAACCTGCTCCTTTCCCTCTGTGCTCTTGATTGTTATGTGTGCGTTGCAGTTACACATGCAATTTACCTGGATGTAGCTTGCCTACAACATTGGTTAATTGTGAACATCAAAACTCTTAAAACTCAACTTATAAGTTAGGTGATGAAGTGGGAGCAGCCATCCCACAGGTGTACTTACCTTGTGATTTCTTATCCCATGTATTTGTTTAGAATGTAAAGAACTCACGGAATAATAAAGACAGGATGACTCAACACCTAGAGACATCTGGAGAGGAGATATACTGGCAGGATCATCTCCCAAAACTTCTAAGATCGTCCCGTGGCAGCCTGAGAAGCCAGAAGTGCAGACACGGGCTTCGAACTCAAAGCCACGTGGATGAGGCCAAGATTGATAAAACTGAAAACGCTTTCATGCCATCACTGATGACACTGAGCCCTCTACCTGCCCTTATCTCAATTTGGATATTTTTGGGGGTAAACAGATTTTATTTGTTCCAGTATTCTCCTTTCAATTCATTAAACCATGAGATAATTCTTTTTTTTTTTTTCCCTCTCAGGAATTTTGGATTTGAAATATTGTTACTATTTCAGAGAGCTTCAGCCATGGTCCCTTTCAAGACAAGGTTTTTTGAGGCATCATTAAAAACACTTTTTATTTTATATGGAGTATAGCTGATTAACAATGTTGCGATAGTTCCAGGTGAACAGTGAAAGGACTCAGCCATACTTGCACATGTATCCATTCTCCCCCAAACTCCCCTCCCATCCAGTGAAGGCATCATATTTTGCAAATGGTGAATCTATAGCATTCCTAGCAGTGTGTATCATGCAGTTTGCTCTGCATTGTATATATCCCTGATAAAAATTAACCTGTATGAAAATAATGTCCATTCTAGATCCAACCAGTCCATTCTATGGAGATCAGCCCTGGGATTTCTTTGGCAGGAATGATGCTAAAGCTGAAACTCCAGTACTTTGGCCACCTCATGAGAAGAGTTGACTCATTGGAAAAGACTCTGATGCTGGGCAGGATTGGGGGCAGGAGGAGAAGGGGACGACAGAGGATGAGATGGCTGGTGGCGTCACGGACTCGATGGACGTGAGTCTGAGTGAACTCCGGGAGTTGGTGATGGACAGGGAGGCCTGGCGTGCTGTGATTCATGGGGTTGCAAAGAGTCGGACACGACTGAATGACTGAACTATACTGAAACTGAAATTGTCACTGAGTATCCTGCCTTTTAGCTGGAAAACGTCTCAATCCAAGGTTTAAGAAGGAGCGATCTTAGGATCTGTGCTCATTTTGGGTATTTCCAGTGAACTTTCCTTCTCTCCAACAGCTGCTAGGACACTTGTTGGCAATAGATCAGGGCCTTAGCTGGCATTTGCTAGAAGTAGAGGAAGGGCAAAGCTGGAGTCGTAGCGGGAATGCCAGGGGATACCAGGCTGGCAGTTCACATGTAGGCACTATTCATGAAGTGCCCTTCAAGCATCCTGTTTTCAGAAATAAACTCAGCCCTACTAGCACCTGTTATTTCTTTCCTAGAGTATAAAGAACCATGAATCCTAGTTAAGCGCTAAGATTTCCTGCAAAGTTTGAGTTTGTTCTGAACACAACTGCAGAGTTGTGTATGGATACTCAATTGAAAGGAGAGAACAAATAAGTTGCTAGAATGAAGGACATTTTATTTCAGCTACACCAGAAAGGAAGTACCAGCCAGTCAAGAAGGTAACCACTGTACATGACAAGAGCTACCTGGAGAAGTGTGCTCCAGTTGAAAGGACCCTGCTTAGCTGTGCGCTTATGGCCTGTGTACCAAACCACCCGGGGCTGATCTTCCCAATCACAAAACAGTGAGATTGAACAATAGTATCTCTTCACTTCCTGCTCTAAAATTGTATGAAAGTATGATTCAGCTATAGAAATTGCGTAAAATTGGTTACTCCTGAAAGGCATGGAGTAAAGCTGTTCCCATGGAAAATCATGAATTTAGTAAGGCCATGAAATGGGCCATAGGCTCTCCATTCTGTATGCCCCAGCATGTCCCTCTGCCTCCCCCATGCCCTCTGAACTCTTCCAGTCTAGGCTAATAGCCTCAAACGTTCTTCCCACCCCAGAGCAAGATATAAATTCATGTTCTTTACATATAGTTCATGAGGAAGCTAACATTTTACTTGTGTCAACTGTATGGCAGGTCTCTGATATGTAAGTTTTATAGTATTATTTGAAATTTGGTACTCATATTTCAAGGTTCAAATACTGAAATTGAGGCTTAAAGAGATAGTAAATAAGTTGCCTGATGTCTTGTGGCTAATGAATAATGAATCTTTGATTTGAATCCAGCCATCTCTAAATCCAAATTTCATGTATGCTAACTCCAAAAATCTGTAGAAGAAATATATTAAATGTACTCACATTGAGATACAGATATATATCCATATCTACCTGTGTCTATACATTCATATCCAGCTAGCTAACTAGCTATCAAAAAGAAAGAGGTCTACATCTTTGAGAGTATGCCAAAGTAAAATCTTGCCAAAAGGATTTTTACCTTTAATAGAAACTGGAGCCTTAAACTGAAGGCATGAAGTTCTAAGATAAAGGTTTAGCTCTCAGGAGATATATAAAGAGAGGATCTGGGAGCCATGATGTCTATGGAGATATACAAGAGAGGAATTTGACCTTGTGGCAAGAAGAGTGTTAAAAGTTGTTCTAAGTTAACTTTGGAGTGAGGAGGAGAGAATGAATCAATGGCTGACAACCTAATTCTTCAAGGTCATATAAAGGAAACATAAACTAGAGAAGATATGTTGGATAAAGATTCAGAACCTTTGTTACTTTTTTTGTTTTTTAAATCCTAGTCTGTTTTGAGGGCATCAAGAGCCATTAGAAAACAACCTGTAACTATTTTGTTTTCTTTTTACTGAAATGAAAGCACCAAAGGGCTTCCCTTGTGGCTCAGATGGTAAAGCGTCTGCCTATAATGCAGGGACCTGGGTTTGATCCCTAGGTCGGGGAGATCCTCTGGAGAAGGCAATGGCACCCCACTCCAGTACTCTTGCCTGGAAAATCCCATGGATGGAGGAGCCCGGTAGGCTACAATCCACGGGGTTGCAAAGAGTCAGACACGATTGAGCGACTTCACTTCAGGACATTTAAGGTGTCCCCAAAGCTGTGTAGGATTAGAGATAAACAAGGTGTGAACTTTACTTTGGCTGTGTATTCCAGAAGAAGAAGGGTGGACTGGAGAACTTTGACGAAGAGGCTGTTTAAGAGTTTCCTTTCAGCTTTGTCTTTTTTCAGGTTGGAAATGAACCCAGAGCACTTGTTGGTCCATTTACGTACTTGTGAAATTGAAAAAAAAAAAAAGTATATTAAAGAAGGAAGTGTCATGGAAATATGTCAATATTGGCTTCTGTAATGATGGATACAGTTGATCCATCATGACTACCATTTAAAGGAAGATGGGAAGATCCTTAGACCTTTATAAAAAGGGCTTTGAAAATCTTGGTCCAGTGGTTATGAGAGAGTTAAAGAGAGCCCATCATTTTGTAAGCTGGCCCAGCCATCTTGTATAAGCCATGTCAGGATGTTGTCTGCATGCCGCCTTTGCTGATCACAGTAATCGGGTCATAAAAGAAAGAGATGTAATAGAGTGTCTCTTAGCAACCAACCCCAGGAGAAAGAGAAAATTACTCAAACCCAGCCATCCAGCCAGGGAAGCAGAAAAATAGTCTGAAAGTCTGTTGAAAGTGCCCAGGAACATGATTCCTATGTGGCAACTCCTATAGGCTGGCTTGGGTCTCTCTCTCTCTCTCTCTTTTTTAAGAAAAAGGAAAGTAAGAAATAAATAAAGAAACAAATATCTGAAACAGAAACTTTTCTTTCTTTGTCTTCCTTCCTCTCTCTCGTGGTAATTTGTATTTTGAAACTTATCTGAGAAGGAGGGAGAAAGAGGCCAAGAGTGGCAGGGACCCAAGAATCTTTGTCTCCTAAAACAGGAACTTGGTGGTCCCAAGTGTGAGAGGATTCTGGGGAGAAAGGTGGTATCATTTTATTTCACTGTCCTCGTTTTTTTCAGTTGAGATTGGAAATGCTAGAATACTCCCCAGGGAATAGGAATGCAAAGGCTAGAGGTGGTGTTATTACTTTTCTGAGATCTCCTTTTGCCTGCCCTGCTTCCTAACTGTGTAGCAGCCAGCTCTGTTGCTGTCAGTCGCTAAGTGCTGTCTGACTTTTTGCCACCCCATGGACTGCAGCGTGCCAGGCTTCTCTATTCTTTACCAGCTCCCAGAGCTTGCTCAAACTCATGTTCACTGAGTTGGTGATGCCATCCAACCATCTCATCCTCGGTTGTCCCTTTCTCCTCCTGCCCTCAATCTTTCCCAGAATCAGGGTCTTTTCAAATGAATGGGCTCTTTATGTCATATGGCCAAAGTATTGGAGCTTCAGTTTCAGCATCAGTCCTTCCAATGAATATTCAGGATTGATTTCCTTTAGGATTGACTGGTTTGATCTCCTTGCTGTCCAAGGGACTCTCAAGAGTCTTCTCCAGCACCACGGTTTGAAATAAAGCATTAGTTCTTCGGCACTCAGCCTTCTTTACTGTCCGACTCTCACATCCATACATGACTGCTGGAAAAACCATAACTTTGACTATGTATGTCAGCTCTGTAGCTGTTAATATTTATCACTACAGACTTTGGTTCAAGGTTGTGGCTTCCAAACTTTTTTTTCTGACACAAATGGCAGTTATAAATAAATTTTGCTTTGCTAATTATGCACATATAGATATATATAAAGATGTGAACAAAAATTTCACTCCACACAACATTCTGTTACTTTATACATGTTGATGTTTTCTATTCTATTTCAGTTTTTCAAAATACTTTTGGGGATCTAGTAAATTGATTCTATGATCCATTAATGAGTTGGTTCGTACAGTGTCCAGAACACTAGGGTCAGCATTTGCCTTCTGTTTTAGTTGAATTTAAAATGATTCCAAACAGAAAGTTCAGCCATGGGAAGAGTCCTTGGCCAGCATTGTGATGTTCCGAGTGATGGTTGTTTAAGCTAAATATTTTTTTTTTTNATGATTCAGCTATAGAAATTGCGTAAAATTGGTTACTCCTGAAAGGCATGGAGTAAAGCTGTTCCCATGGAAAATCATGAATTTAGTAAGGCCATGAAATGGGCCATAGGCTCTCCATTCTGTATGCCCCAGCATGTCCCTCTGCCTCCCCCATGCCCTCTGAACTCTTCCAGTCTAGGCTAATAGCCTCAAACGTTCTTCCCACCCCAGAGCAAGATATAAATTCATGTTCTTTACATATAGTTCATGAGGAAGCTAACATTTTACTTGTGTCAACTGTATGGCAGGTCTCTGATATGTAAGTTTTATAGTATTATTTGAAATTTGGTACTCATATTTCAAGGTTCAAATACTGAAATTGAGGCTTAAAGAGATAGTAAATAAGTTGCCTGATGTCTTGTGGCTAATGAATAATGAATCTTTGATTTGAATCCAGCCATCTCTAAATCCAAATTTCATGTATGCTAACTCCAAAAATCTGTAGAAGAAATATATTAAATGTACTCACATTGAGATACAGATATATATCCATATCTACCTGTGTCTATACATTCATATCCAGCTAGTTAACTAGCTATCAAAAAGAAAGAGGTCTACATCTTTGAGAGTATGCCAAAGTAAAATCTTGCCAAAAGGATTTTTACCTTTAATAGAAACTGGAGCCTTAAACTGAAGGCATGAAGTTCTAAGATAAAGGTTTAGCTCTCAGGAGATATATAAAGAGAGGATCTGGGAGCCATGATGTCTATGGAGATATACAAGAGATGAATTTGACCTTGTGGCAAGAAGAGTGTTAAAAGTTGTTCTAAGTTAACTTTGGAGTGAGGAGGAGAGAATGAATCAATGGCTGACAACCTAATTCTTCAAGGTCATATAAAGGAAACATAAACCTGAGAAGATATGTTGGATAAAGATTCAGAACCTTTGTTACTTTTTTTGTTTTTTAAATCCTAGTCTGTTTTGAGGGCATCAAGAGCCATTAGAAAACAACCTGTAACTATTTTGTTTTCTTTTTACTGAAATGAAAGCACCAAAGGGCTTCCCTTGTGGCTCAGATGGTAAAGCGTCTGCCTATAATGCAGGGACCTGGGTTTGATCCCTAGGTCGGGGAGATCCTCTGGAGAAGGCAATGGCACCCCACTCCAGTACTCTTGCCTGGAAAATCCCATGGATGGAGGAGCCCGGTAGGCTACAATCCACGGGGTTGCAAAGAGTCAGACACGATTGAGCGACTTCACTTCAGGACATTTAAGGTGTCCCCAAAGCTGTGTAGGATTAGAGATAAACAAGGTGTGAACTTTACTTTGGCTGTGTATTCCAGAAGAAGAAGGGTGGACTGGAGAACTTTGACGAAGAGGCTGTTTAAGAGTTTCCTTTCAGCTTTGTCTTTTTTCAGGTTGGAAATGAACCCAGAGCACTTGTTGGTCCATTTACGTACTTGTGAAATTGAAAAAAAAAAAAAGTATATTAAAGAAGGAAGTGTCATGGAAATATGTCAATATTGGCTTCTGTAATGATGGATACAGTTGATCCATCATGACTACCATTTAAAGGAAGATGGGAAGATCCTTAGACCTTTATAAAAAGGGCTTTGAAAATCTTGGTCCAGTGGTTATGAGAGAGTTAAAGAGAGCCCATCATTTTGTAAGCTGGCCCAGCCATCTTGTATAAGCCATGTCAGGATGTTGTCTGCATGCCGCCTTTGCTGATCACAGTAATCGGGTCATAAAAGAAAGAGATGTAATAGAGTGTCTCTTAGCAACCAACCCCAGGAGAAAGAGAAAATTACTCAAACCCAGCCATCCAGCCAGGGAAGCAGAAAAATAGTCTGAAAGTCTGTTGAAAGTGCCCAGGAACATGATTCCTATGTGGCAACTCCTATAGGCTGGCTTGGGTCTCTCTCTCTCTCTCTCTTTTTTAAGAAAAAGGAAAGTAAGAAATAAATAAAGAAACAAATATCTGAAACAGAAACTTTTCTTTCTTTGTCTTCCTTCCTCTCTCTCGTGGTAATTTGTATTTTGAAACTTATCTGAGAAGGAGGGAGAAAGAGGCCAAGAGTGGCAGGGACCCAAGAATCTTTGTCTCCTAAAACAGGAACTTGGTGGTCCCAAGTGTGAGAGGATTCTGGGGAGAAAGGTGGTATCATTTTATTTCACTGTCCTCGTTTTTTTCAGTTGAGATTGGAAATGCTAGAATACTCCCCAGGGAATAGGAATGCAAAGGCTAGAGGTGGTGTTATTACTTTTCTGAGATCTCCTTTTGCCTGCCCTGCTTCCTAACTGTGTAGCAGCCAGCTCTGTTGCTGTCAGTCGCTAAGTGCTGTCTGACTTTTTGCCACCCCATGGACTGCAGCGTGCCAGGCTTCTCTATTCTTTACCAGCTCCCAGAGCTTGCTCAAACTCATGTTCACTGAGTTGGTGATGCCATCCAACCATCTCATCCTCGGTTGTCCCTTTCTCCTCCTGCCCTCAATCTTTCCCAGAATCAGGGTCTTTTCAAATGAATGGGCTCTTTATGTCATATGGCCAAAGTATTGGAGCTTCAGTTTCAGCATCAGTCCTTCCAATGAATATTCAGGATTGATTTCCTTTAGGATTGACTGGTTTGATCTCCTTGCTGTCCAAGGGACTCTCAAGAGTCTTCTCCAGCACCACGGTTTGAAATAAAGCATTAGTTCTTCGGCACTCAGCCTTCTTTACTGTCCGACTCTCACATCCATACATGACTGCTGGAAAAACCATAACTTTGACTATGTATGTCAGCTCTGTAGCTGTTAATATTTATCACTACAGACTTTGGTTCAAGGTTGTGGCTTCCAAACTTTTTTTTCTGACACAAATGGCAGTTATAAATAAATTTTGCTTTGCTAATTATGCACATATAGATATATATAAAGATGTGAACAAAAATTTCACTCCACACAACATTCTGTTACTTTATACATGTTGATGTTTTCTATTCTATTTCAGTTTTTCAAAATACTTTTGGGGATCTAGTAAATTGATTCTATGATCCATTAATGAGTTGGTTCGTACAGTGTCCAGAACACTAGGGTCAGCATTTGCCTTCTGTTTTAGTTGAATTTAAAATGATTCCAAACAGAAAGTTCAGCCATGGGAAGAGTCCTTGGCCAGCATTGTGATGTTCCGAGTGATGGTTGTTTAAGCTAAATATTTTTTTTTTTTTGTCATCTATCATGTAGATGCATCCTAAGATCATGGCTTGAAATTTAGGGAAATGAACGTGAAGTGATTCCTCTTGGCCTGTCAACAGTTTAGAAAGGGTGCCATAGTGTGGCCAGGAAGCACTGGACTGGACTCAGGAGACTTGGTTCCACTGGGCACATTCTTTTCTTTTCTCACTTGGGGCTCCTTGTTTAGTGATGGGGTTGCGTTAGATAATGTCATAAATTCCTTCTGACTGTAACATCTTTGAATTCCAGCTGGAAGGGACCCCATAAATCAACCAGTTGAATCAATTCATCTCTAAGATTCAGTTTGAGAAAAAGAACAATGACAGACTCCATTCTTCCTAAATGTAAAGCTCTGTGCTAGGAAGTGATGTACACAAGAGACTGAATCCTGGTTTTTCACTTCAGATATCTCAGTACAGGATAGGAGTAAGACGTGGACACAGTTAACTTTGAAAAAAGACACGAGTTCCCTGGTGGCCTAGTGGCCTAGTGATAGAACCCTGGACTTTCATTGCCATGGCCTTGGTTTGGTTTGATTCCTGGTAGGGAGACTGACATCCCACAAGCCGTGTGATGCAGCAAAAAAAGGAAGAAGAAACAAGTTATTACACACTCCAGTTAGGGTAGAATTAAAATATGAAATTTCCCAAGAAAGGATCAGTTAATCTGACTGGGAAGGGAAAGGTTGAAGGCTACATTAGTATAGGAAAGGAAGCTTTTGGAGAGGGGAAGGAGATTCAGACATGGGGAGACTGATGATAGCAAGACATCCAGGTGGGCTTAAGGTTGTGAATAATGGAAGGATGGCATCTTACTTGCCCCCTCTGAGTTAGGTCTTTTGACCTCTCTAAACTGACAGTGTCATGAACCCAGTACTGTGGGCAGATTCCCACCCCTCAACCCCATCGTGGAATTTTCTATATTTTATGATATTTTTCTTCCCATTTACCATTACCCCTTAATAATGAGCCACTGCCCACTGCATAGTGATAAGGTGAAGTTTGATTAAATAATATCTGTATGGCACTCCCTACTGCTAAGAGACACATGCTTAAATAAATACAAGATGTTTTTCTCCCCTGGGAGTGAGGAAAGTAAATAAGGAAATAGAAATTAATACCTATGAGTTTTTCAGAACAAATCATGCTTAAATATTTTTCTTTATCTTATTTTTTTTTAATTTTTCCTTTTAGGCAGAATCTTATCTAGTTTGAGCTGATCTTTTAGTAGTTTATAAACCGTGGAAATAGCCTACACTATTGGGAATATTGAGAATAATGTTCTCCGTGATGTCACTTTCTGAACAAGTTTGGTTTGGTTAAGTCAGTGGTGGTGGTTTAGTTGCTAAGTTGTGTCAGACTCTTGGGACCCCTTGGACTGAAGCCCTCCAGGCTCCTTGGTCCGTGGGATTTCCCAGGCGAGAATACTGGAGTGGGTTGCCATTTCCTTCTCCAGGGGATCTTCCCGGCCCAGAGATCAAACCTGAGTCTCCTGCACTGACGAGACAAATTCTTTACTGACTGAGCCGCCAGTGAGGTCCATAAGTCAGTGAAGGAAGCTAAATATAGAAACCAGAATGAATCTGAAGACTTCGTAATTGTGTTCCCATTTTGTGCTTTTCCTTGAGGAAGCCCCGCACACTCACATATCTTACTCAATCATCTAATTCTCTAATGTTTTCTTATTGGTGTAATGAGAGAGAAAATTGCTTTCTTAAAGTTCATTTACCTGCTTTCCCTCCATTGGCCTCTTCTAGAACAACAATCCCATGGATTTGACTTCCTTTGGTGCAAATCTAATATTAACAACAGGACTAAGTAAAATTCCTTAATATTATTATGTGGTGTTTTATGTTCAGGTAAATGACAGGGGATATTCTTCCCGTTTTGTAGGTGCCAAAGCTGAAGTATCTAGAGGTGATGTCATCTAGTATCACTCACCTAAAAAGTCATGGTACCCAAACAGAATAATAGGGCTCCTGACTCCTGGGCAGAGGGAGGTTAGATGGATCATGGAAGGTCACTGCTGATGTACAATTCAGATGATCTGCTTGAACACTTTTAATTTTAGATGAGGAAACTGAGGCTGAGAGAATTGAAGTTCCTAGTGTTCCAGAGGTCAGTGCACAGAGACAGGTCTTCAGTTCCCTATTTGAGGTGTTTAACATAGGACTTCACAGATTTATTCCTCTCCAGATCCCCTATTCTGACCATAGCATTCATTGTATGGTGCTCATATTACCTGAGAAGTAGGTGTGCATTTCACAAATAACTCCTCTTTATTAGCAATTTGTCTATGTGTAATTAATATCCTTTAAGCACTTATTTACTTAGGCCTTCAATATTTGTCCAGTAGTATTAACCGCCTTGGGGGGGAAAAAAAGACAAAAACTTAAGACCTGGGATTTATATTTGAAAGGCTCGAAAGTGCTTTCAGTGAGATTTAAAAAAAATAAAAGAAATAATGAGCCAGTTAGGAAAATAATCCAGACTTTAAGTTAAGTAGGAATTTTGAGAAGGAATATATGGTTTTAGTCATGTTTTGGAGAAAGAGTGTATGTTTTTAGTATATGTTTATAGTCAAAAGTAAATGGGTTCTGTTGGTTGGATAGTTATAGATTGGCTGCAGGGTGAGGGATGGGGAGTGGGGTGGTGGGGGTGAGCAGGCAGAGTAGGGGTGCAGTGGGGTGGTCAGCAGGAGTAGAGATGCATGACTGTGATGGAGTATGAGGCACTAAGGCCAGCGGGAAGGTCTCGTCTCCTAGGTGTAGAGGAGTGATCCAAGGCAGGGAAAGGAGAAGACTCCGGCAGCCTTCCAGCCTGGAGCCTAGAGCAATAGCATGAGCTAAGGATGTAGGGAGTCTCATGCAGCCATTTATACAGCCACTCACGTGGTAATGATTAGAAATTAAGATGGTGCTCTTGGTTGTGAGCACCCTTCCTAAATGGCACTTGAGGCAGCTGATGAATGAGACTTGGGCACGTTGCTGCCTCTGTGGGCTTCAGGCCTGGATGGATCTGGGGAGTTATGAGAGCTTCCCTCCCAAAGCGCCTGCATTTGAGAGATGTGCTAAGTACTGCCTGGATTTAAATTTAGAAGTACTTGTGTATCCTTCAGAAGGAGAAGTTCCTGCTATAAGGATGGTTTGTTATGTACTTGAAGTTTCCTAATGTATTTCAATTGTATAAATCCTTCTTGAGATACTTTTTTTCTTTGTGGACTTTTAGGTAAATTTAAATATTATTGATAGAAATTTTAAAATGTGAGCAAGTGCTTTTTGTATGAATAAGAAAATTAAATCATTAAAAAAATCCGCATCCACAATTCTGCCACCCTAACACAGCAGCCCCATTTTCTGTGTACTGATTTTGTCTCCAGTGATATGGTTCTATGGTTTTTGTAATGTGTAATCAGGAGAGATAATTTTTTCATTATTTTTTCATTTAATGTTATAAGAATTTTCCTCATCGTATTTTACAGTGGTATTACAGTCCTTGGGCCTTGATGGTGGGTCAAGTGGTAAAGAATCCATCTGCAGTTCAAGAGACACAGGTTTGATCCCTGGGTTGGGAAGATCCCCAGAAGGAAATGGCAACCTCTTCCAGTCTTCTTGCCTGGAGAATTCCATGGACAGAGGAGCCTGGAGGGCTACAGTCCATGGCATCACAAAGAGTCAGACACACTTAGTGACTAAACACACACACACACACACACACACACATTATAGTCCTTGAAGGTGATACACTAGAATTTATTCAAATATGGCCACTTTGCCAATCACATGTGTTATTTCCAGTGTTTTCTGTTAGAGAACACAATGAAGATATTCATGGCTACAACTTTTTAAGGAGATAGCATGTTGAGTTAATTGGGAACATGTTTATGACCAGCTTATTACTGGTTCTTGCCAAAATATCCTTTTAATTAAATTCTATTCTGCAGGAAGCACTGTATAATAGCTGTGGTGAAATACTTGGGGGGCAGAACAGATGCTTGGAACTGGTTAGTTGAGAAGTTTTTTATGTGTTTGAGGTGGATGAGGATGGGATGGGCAGTCTATTTCCTTCGTCACACTTATTGTATTTAAATAAGCAATGGAAGCAAATCAACCACAGTTGAGAGAGAGGTGGCCCAACTGGATTGCTCGGGCAGAATATTTTTTTGGACTGGAGTGCGAGGTTTCACTATAGTAAGGATGACAAAGCACAGTGGTGCACTGTGAGTGAGCCGACAGAGATCAGTCTGCATATGTGACCCGGGCTGCTGCTGCTGCTAAGTCGCTTCCGTCGTGTCCGACTCTGTGCGACCCCATAGATGGCAGCCCACCGGGCTCCCCTGTCCTTGGGATTCTCCAGGCAAGAACACTGGAGTGGGTTGCCATTTCCTTCTCCAATGCATGAAAGTGAAAAGTGAAAGTGAAGTCGCTCAGTCGTGTCCGACTCTTATCGACCCCATGGACTGTAGCCTACCAGGCTCCTCCGTCCATGGGATTTTCTAGGCAAGAGTACTGGAGTGGGGTGCCATTAGAGCTGTGCAACTGATTCTCTTACTGTGAAGAGTAACGAAAGACCCCTCTCTTGTACTAAGGGGGAGATGATAATAATAATGACAATAATAGTAAAATTTTCTGGGGTGTTATGTTCCAGATTCCATTCCAAATGTATATATACACATACATACCCACACACACATACACACACACGTTCCTAATTATATATGTGTAATCTTGCCTGGAGAATCCCAGGGATGGGGGAGCCTGGTGGTCTGCCGTCTATGGGGTCACACAGAATCGGACACGACTGAAGCGACTTAGCAGCAGCATATGCTCATTTAATCCCCATCGTTTATGAAACAGTGCTGCTATTTATTTTCCTTTGTTGGATATGAAAACTGAAGCACAGAGGCATAGACTAACTTGCTCTAAGTCATACAAGTTATGAAGTAATAAAGCTATGAAGGAAGATATGTCATGCCTTTAGAGTGGGACTAAAATGCTTAGGTTTTGAAACCTATTAGAATCACCTAAGATTCCCAGCACTTTCTGAGGCCACCAAACGGAACTAATCTCTTAACCCTAATCCTAATACAGCCTAAAAACAATGTGAGGAAATTTAGCCAATATAGTAAGCAGAGATCAAGACATTTATTATAGTTACTATCTTTTTTCTTTAGTTCTTTGTATCTTAGGGAGTATGAGTCTGGAACATAATAGTAGATGCCCATTAAATACCTATTAATTTAAGGTTCGAAGGGAGGGATGAATGGATGAATGAGTCATCCAGTGCATTTGTCTATTTCTTTGAGATCTAAGTCTGGACTTGAGACCTTGGTTTAACTGTAAGTAGCCCAGAGTATGCATGGTCATTTTGCTAAAGCAGAATCTTAGTGTAGGATTAAAAGATAACTCTGCAAATGACAAAAAAATGATGTTAACAGGTTTCAAAATGTGTTAGTTTGATTTATTGCTATCTTTTTCTGATAAAGAAAGGGGGTAGTCTCCCCAAAAGTTTAGTGATTAAGTCACCAGCCAACTTTTCTATTTTGGTGGTTGTGGTAATTGATGTTTCCTGGAAATTTTCCCCCCGTTCTATTAATACTCTCAAAGGGGGTTACAGCCGTGACTCACTCCAGGAAGTCAACCATCATTCGCTTCCTCAATCTCACCAAACAGTCCCTGTGTACAAAATCAACGACTTCTGCAAATGAGTTACTTTATAGCTCTCAAGAAAGTTCTAGATAATACAGCTTTTGCGGTTCACTCTGTGCTTCCTCCCCTGATGGGGAATAAAATAAGAATTCATTTTACTTCTTGGTATTCTTCAAATCACTGACCAGGTAGGTCACCAGTGTGGTCTCTTGGTTAAGAAAACTCCCACCTGCTGTCTAGCAAAAGTCCCTTGACACTCGTGTTTGCAAAGTTACACCTGGGGACAGGGGCTTTAGCGCTCAGCGAACTTGAGTTCATGAACTCCAGTGTGGTCTATATTTCTTAACAGTGTACACCTGCCTTTGTGCTTCTGTATTCATTAATTTGCTGTTTAATTATTAATAACACAATTCATTTGATACCTAGATCTATATTTCTTGAGCACCACTGTGTACTCAACACCATCCTGGGCGTGAGGATACGGTACAGGCAGCATCTGTTCTCAGGAAGCTTCCGATCTGCTTACTGTGAGCCGTGTTACTGCATTACCCCAGGAGGTGGACTCGAGAATACATGGCCCAGGCATGCCTGTGTGCCCAGTTGCTCATTCGCGTCATGCTCTTTTTGACCCCATGGACTGTAACCCACCAGGCTCCTTTGTCCATGGAATTTTTCAGGCAAGAATATACTGTTTCCTCCTCTAGGGGATCCTCCTGACCAAGGGATTGAACCCGCGTCTCCTGCATTGGCAGGCAGAATCTTTACCAATGTGCCACCTTGGAAGCCTGTAGGCTTATTCTAAAGGAATTGAACCCCAGACATTTGTAATGTTGTGAAGAATAAATTTAGTCACGTTAATTCTGTAATTTTTTTGGCCTGGAATTCATCCCCATCTACTGCATATGTACCCCCTACTTCCGCTGAGAGTACCTATAAACAGCGAGATGGAGCTCAACTGCATTTCTTCTGGTACTTAGAATTTCTTACCTTGGACTATAGTAATTTATGTTCATGTCCTAGCTTTGCTGTAGATTCTTTAGGTAGAAGCAGTGTGTGACTCATTTCTGGATCAAGGATGTCTGCCTTTTGACCTTTGTCCTCCCCCACCGCTCCTGGTCTCTTGGAACAATGCCAGATAAACGGTGGCGTTCAGTATGTTTGCTCAGTGCTGGCTGTGTGATCTGTAGGCAAATGAGTGACCTTCTCTGAGTCTCATTGTTCTTTCTGTAAAAAAGAGTATTTGCCAATATCCCTCCTCCCTAGGTTGTTGTGAAGTTTGGGTATTGTACTGAAAGTTCTTTTAATAGTGTCTGACATTTGGTAACCTTGTACTAAACATTATCATTAGTAAATGATTTTACTGCTGCTTCTGAAGTGCTAGCATTTCCTTCTAGGATTTTCTTGCAGTTCTTTATGATTGATTGAATCCTTGCCATCTAGGATTTTACGTCAGCCTTCTTTATATGGGAAACGAGATTTAAGTATGCTGTTTCAATGGTATACATTTCTTATTTTTGTATGATTGGGGACAAAACGTTAGGTAAAATACACTACTGTTTCCCCTTGATGTCAGTTCATGGTGTCAGTAAGATCTCTGAATTTTTCCAGATACTTATGGCTGACAACAGTTTAACAACAGAGTATGTTAATTGGTTCCCTCCTCCAGCAGTGCAGCTTGACCTCTGGAGTTTGACTCAGGTCTGTGGTCCTTTGTCCTTTGTTTATTCTGGCTGTGAGCAGAGAAGTCAGGCAGAGACTTTGATAGCCTCTTACCTCCCTCTCCCACCCCTGCTGGAGAAAGTGTATTGTAAAGAAGAACAACAGAGTGACTGAAAGGTGCTGTATTGGAAAAAACATGTAACATAATGCAAAACCCAGCTATATACATAATATATACATGAATTTATGTGTGTATATGTATGAATATATGTATATATTTCATATGGCTTTATAGATCAGACTTTTGGGTTGACATATTTCTGTGTACACACAATATGCACTTTACAAAATGTGTTTATACTCCACTGTCATTGAATCCTTACACATCAACACTGTGTCGTTATCACAGCAGAGATTATGGTCTCCATTTTACAGATGGAGAAGTTCAGAGTCTGCGCCGAGTGTGTTCTGGAGCAAGGCTGAACCCAGACTTTCAAAGCCCTGAGGCAGGTATAGTCTTCCACCATGTCATGTATCAGAATATATCAGAATATGGATACAGGTTGAAGCTGAACACTTACCTCCTCTTTTGTAATATTGCTTAAGTTCCTAATAAAACTGCAGTGAAGCTGTATTGTCATCATTTAGGGGCCTTCATCGGAGAAGGCAATGGCATCCCACTCCAGTCCTCTTGCCTGGAAAATCCCATGGACGGAGGAGCCTGGTNTACCTCCTCTTTTGTAATATTGCTTAAGTTCCTAATAAAACTGCAGTGAAGCTGTATTGTCATCATTTAGGGGCCTTCATCGGAGAAGGCAATGGCATCCCACTCCAGTCCTCTTGCCTGGAAAATCCCATGGACGGAGGAGCCTGGTAGGCTTCAGTCCATGGGGTCACGAAGAGTCTGATATGACTGAGCGACTTCACTTTCACTTTCCACTTTCATGCATTGGAGAAGGAAATGGCAGCCCACTGCAGTGTTCTTGCCTGGAGAATCGCAGGGACGGGGGAGCCTGTGGGTTGCCGTCTCTGGGGTCACACAGAGTTGGATACGACTGAAGCGACTTAGAGCAATGCAGCAGTGGCCTTCATAGCCCTTTTCTTATTTTCATCACAGTTGCCTCTGTCTGTGTTTTGATAACTGACCCCTGGAAGTTTCAGTGTTAGAGTTGAATGGATGTTTTCAAATCCTCCTAAATGTTTCCATTGCAGTACTCACCATAGTTCTAACTTCATAATTATTTGATCACTGCCCAGACTCAGCTGTAAACTCCAAGGGGGGCATCATTGTATCTTAGGGATCGGAACACAATGGGTGACAGACAATAGGGGCATAGTAAGTAACTATTTAATGAATGAATTGATAAATGATTAAGTGAGAGAATACATGCTTCCTAAGTCCAGAACATTAGTGCTGCCGTGAGCCTTTTAAGTATTTGAATTCAACTTAATAAAATAAAATATTACTAAAAACCTCAGTTTCAACCACTGACACAGATGCTTATATGTTTATACTGAGACAAGACATGATTTCCAACCTCAAAAACTAATAATTTATTGGTGGGAGGGCATTTAAAATATGTGAAATGAATTCTAGTGGGGCTCTGGCCAAAGCTTGTTGGGAACCGCAGAGAGAAATAAGATATTACTTTTGATCAGGACATTGGGCAAGGCTTCCTGGAGATGTATTTCATCTGGATCTTGGAAAGTAGATTGTTTTCATGAATGAGAACAATGTTAGGAAGGAACCATCTATTTAGTGAATGGATCATGGGGATGAATCACCAGATCATAATGGAGGAACGTGGGAATTGTGAGCACTGATGTCAGGGCTCAGAATGACTCTGCAATGTTAAATGTGTTCATTATCCTTTCTCCTTCTCCACCAATTACTGTGTTTCTTTAACCCTTTTCTTAATGATCCATGGCACCATTCTCCCTTTTCCTTCTTTCCTTTTGTTATTCTTGCCAGAACCTGACACTTGGATCATGCATATATTAGTGTGAAACAGATGGGCAGCCTGGGCAGTCACGCACTTTCTATAACTTGTAGCCTGGGGCCAAGGGAGGTGCTTCCTGACCTTGGTTTCTTTGGCTTTCCTTGCTTAGACTGTTTTGTGGCTATGGCTTCAGTTTATACTTTCATTGTGGAGAGTTTCCCAAACTTAAGACTCAAGCTCTGTGAGTACATTCATTAGACACACACACACACACACACACACACACACACACACACAC
>SJYX01013832.1:129481-139613 GCA_006410675.1 Oreotragus oreotragus | reverse complement strand
CACACACACACACACACACACACACACACACACACACACACACACTTCCCTGGTAGCTCAGCTGGTAAAGAATCTGCCTGCAATGCAGAAGACCCCTGTTTCATTCCCGGGTTGGGAAGATCCCTTGGGGAAGGGAGAGGCTACCCATTCCAGTGTTCTTAGGCTTCCCTGGTGGCTCAGATGGTAAAGAATCCGCCTGCAAAGAGGGAGACCTGGGTTCTATCCCTGGGTTGGGAAGATCCCCTGGAGGAAGGCATGACAACCCACTCCAGTATTTTTGCCTGGACAATCAGCATGTACAGAGGAGCCTAGAGGACTATCAGGACTGAGTGACTAAGCACAGCACAACATATATATATATTCCCCGCCCCCCTTGATATGCAGACTGCTCTAGTGTTTATCCCTGTTGTATGTCGGACTGAGATGTTTCGTCCTGAAGATGTCACCTAGTTTTACAAAACTCAGAGTACTGGATAACCCAGAGGAGCGCTCTTGGCTCCACGACCTCCTCGCTTAAGAACATACTGCAGGGGTTTATGTATCTATTTGTAAATCATTTGGGGGATGGCAAAATGCATTCTAAGAAAGACACAATTTGTTTTCCTTTCTGTTTGAAAGCAGCATAGTGGCTGCTGGACAAGTCATGAGAGCATGTTTATAACCTGTCTTCTCAGGACTTTCTCTACTTGAACTTGACTTTCCACACTTTTATGACCCATGAATTTATCTGTGCTTTTGTGACCAACACACTTGTACACAAAGAACATATAATAATTGCTAAAAGTAGAAGCCATTTCCATACTGGATCTGCATTTACCACTATCCCAACAACAAAAATGGCAACCCTTGTTTGATTTTTAAAATAAGTAAGCAGAGTGAAAGAGCAGAAGGCAGGCTCTTGGCAGCGCTGTCATTCAGTGCGGCCTCACATACAGAAACGAAGTACTGGCCTGCCCTGAAAGCCTGGCTTTATCACTTGCAGTCTCTGTGACATGGGAGAGGTCACTTATCCTACTGCACCCAGTTTCCTGATTTATTAAATGAGTGTAAACAGTATGTTTTGGATGTTCAATATAGTTCAAATGGTAGCTGTGTGCAGACGTGAATTGTAAATTGCAAGTGCTGAATGAGTGTGAAGGGCTGTTATTTTTTCACCCCCTGGCTAAGGAGAAAATGGGAACATGAGTCTTAACGTACCTTTCTCTGCTATTTTGACTTCAGCAGCACAGAGAGCGTCAGACCTTCTTTTGCTGACATTCCTAATTAGCAATGCCGAATCTCACCGTTGTATCAATCTTCCCTGATCCTTAAGATGGAAACAAGTGTTCCTGTTATAGTGCTACCATGTGCATGACAGGAAAAGAGTCTTGTTGCCATCAGAACCTTAATTTATCAATCTTACTGACTTCAGCTTTAAGTTTGCCAGCTTAAGATGATTCATTAACAGAGTATTATTTATTTTTTTTTCCCCAAGGCTTAGCTTTTACGCCAGGGAACAAAAGGAAATGGCTCACACCAGCATTTCTAATAAGCACTCATTCAGCAAAGGATGATGTGCCCTTAATTTTGTCAGCATGTGTATAAAGAAAGTACTTGGAGCAGAGATTCTTCCCTGTGCAAATACAGCATATAATTTTCAAATGCACCTTTAAATCTGTCTCAGACCTGTTAAGAATCTTGTGTTTTTCTTTTCTTCATTAAAATGTTCCAACATGGAAATTTCATCTTTGGAAATTCAGACGTTTTTCACTTCTTTTGAAGAGAACAACTAAAAGATTTCAGTATTTTAGACTACCAGGATGACACATTTTTGGCCTCTACAGCATTGATATGACTGGGCTGTTTGCTTCTTCAAATTAATACAGATAATCCATTGTATCTAAATGTGTTTCAGTTTGTATCTCTGCATGAGTATTTTGAAAACCAAATGGAATAGAGGTACATTTTGAGACATTAAGGCACCATTATGGATGAAATCATCTTATAACTTTAGCTATGCATCTCAGTCCTCAACTTGAAATCAAAAAGTTGTGTCTGTTTCTCTGATTACGTATTAACTAGGAAAGCATATGTTTTACCTGAACAAGACTGTTCTTGGGGCTTTGTGAAAGAAAAGATCCAAGCATAAATTCATGATATAGAAGATAAAAGACACTCATTTGATAAGTTATATATTTAGTCAAATATTTAGTCTTCTTTCAAACATGATAAGAAAACTTATCATGTTCCAGTGCTGCTTTAGAACTGGGACTAAGCAATGAGCAAAGTCCTCTCCTTCCTGGAGTTTATACTATAAAAAGGAGCAGAATAGATTATAAAGAAATAAATGCGTAATGGCTCAAGGGTAACAATCTCTATCACATACAAACACACACACATTCACATCAGTGTGTTACATATCAGTGTGAGAAAGTCATTTGTGATATAGAATAGATGTCATGATTTGCCACCAGTCACATCATCCCTAAGGCTTCCCCAGTGGCTCAGTGGTAAAGAATCTTCCTGCAGTGCAGATGCTTCAGGAGACGCAGGTTCTATCTCTGGGTCAGGAAGATCCACTGGAGGAGGAAATGGCAACTTACTCCAGTATTCTTGCTTGAAAAATTCCATGGACAGAGGAGCCTGGAGGGCAATTGTCCATGGGATCCTGAAGAGCTGGACACAACTGAGCATGCATGTACATCATCACCTTTAAAGAGCTCTCTTCTTCTATTGAATGGTTTCATTTGATCCTTCTATGTCCCATCTAGGGCTTCCCATGTGATGCTAGTGATAAAGAAGCCAATGCAGGAGACACAAGAGGCACAGGTATGATCCATGGGTCAGGAAGATTCCTGGAGAAGGAAATGGCAATCTACTCCAGTATTCTTGCCTGGAGAATGCTATGGACAGAGGAGCCTGGTGAGCCACAATCCATAGGGTCACAAATAGTTGGATGTGACTGAAGCAGCTTAGCATGCAAAAAGCACATGTCCCATCTAGTGGAGAGTGGAGTTGCCTGCCACTTTTGTACCTAATGCTTTCAGTTCAGTTCAGTTCAGTCACTCAGTCATGTCCATCTCTTTGCCACCCCAGAGAATGCAGCATGCCAGGCCTCCCTTTGCATCACCAACTCCTGGAGTTTACCCAAACTCATATCCATTGTGTCGGTGATGCCATCCAACCATCTCATCCTCTGCTGTCCCCTTCTCCCACCTTCAATCTTCCCTAGCATTAGGGTCTTTTCAAATGGGTCAGCTCTTTGCAACAGGTGGCCAAAGTATTGGAGTTTCAGCTTCAGCATCAGACCTTCCAATGAACACCCAGGACTGATTTCCTTTAGGATGGATTGGATGGATCTCATTGCTATCAAAGGGACTCTCAAACTCCAACACTACAGTTCAAAAGCATCAATTCATTGGCGCTCAGCTTTCTTTACAGTCCAACTCTCATCTATACATGACTACTGGAAAAACCATAGCTTTGACTAGATGGACCTCTGTTTGCAAAGTGATGTCTCTGCTTTTTAATATGCTGTCTAGGTTGGTCATAACTTTTTTTCCAAGGAGCAAATGTCTTTTAATTTCATGGCTACAGTTACCATCTGTAGTGATTTGGGACTCCCCCACCCCCCGCCCCGGAAAAAAGTGCTTTCAGTTTTCAGTAAAAACAACTTTCTCATACTCTGCAGGAAGGTAGTGGGCTTGCACGTGTGTTTTGTGCTTAATAATCTCAGGAGAGTCCTGTCCACAATACTTACCTTGTAATGACTTGTGGGACACCACTGAAATGACTAGAATCAGCTTTCTTTAGTAAGTAGACCAGGATCATCTCATCATTTGAAGTGAGCCTGCAGGTTTGGCTTCCTTCTCTACTCAAATCTCACCTGGCCTTTTTGAACCAGTGAAAGTAGCAGGTGGTGTTTGGCTTTTGGTTTTCCTGAAATGTATCTCTTTCTGCCACTCTCCACACTCTGTGCCAGTGGCTATCGGGGTCAACACTTCATGAAATGGACCATAGATCATTTCAGCTCTTTCTTTGTAAAGACTTCTTTGTGACCTGTTGGTTAATGTGGGTGACATTGAACCTCTCTGTCGTTCACTCCAAGTGACTGCTTTTACAGTGCATATGTGAAAGCTTTTGTGGGTTCTCGTGTTTAGGTTTTTGTTGTCCCTTATTTGTTTCTCTAATAATCTAGACTCATTCTACTTTTCTATGATAATTTTTCGTGAGTTTTCCTAATTTTTTACTGATGAAAATACTAAGCTTATCCTGAAGCTTGTGAGCCTCGCTTGGTACCTTATATTTCTTATAGTGTCCAAGTCCAGCTCACCTTCTCCTTCTTCACAGCAAAATCCTTTTCTAGGACTTTCCTTGTGGCCAGTGGTAAAGACTGCACATTCCCAATGCAAGGGGCCCAGGTTTGGTCCCTGGTTGGGGAACTGAGATCGCACAAACCCCAGTTAAAGACTTCACGTGCTGCAAATGAAGATTCCGCATGCTGCGATCGAGATCAAAGATTCCATGTACCATAACTAAGGCCCAACAAAGCCAAATAAATCTATGTAAAAAAATTCTTTCCTTGCTAAAACAAATATTTTCAAAATGGCAATGAGGTAGGAGTGCTTCAGAATCAGTTCAGTTCAGTCATTCAGTCGTGTCTGACTCTTTGCAACCCCATGGACTGCAGCACCCCAGACTTCCCTGTCCATTACAAACTCCCGGAGCTTGCTTAAACCCATGTCAGTCAAGTCAACCATCCAACCATCTCATCCTTTGTCATCCCCTTCTCCTCCTGCCTTCAGTCTTTCCCACCATCAGGGTCTTTTCCAGTGAGTCAATTCTTTGCATCAGGTGGCCAAAGTATTGGAGTTTCAGCTGCAGCATCAGCCTTTCCAATGAATAGTCAGGGTTGATTTCCTTTAGAATGGACTGGTTTGATCTCCTTGCAGTCCAAGGGACTCTCAAGAGTCTTCTCCAGCATCACAGTTCAGAAGCATCAATTCTTTGGCACTCAGCTTTCTTTATAGTCCAACTCTCACATCCATACATGACTACTGGAAAAACCACAGCTTTGAAGAGTTAGATCTTTGTCAGCAAAGTCATGTCTCTGCTTTTTAATATACTGTCTAAGTTGGTCATAGCTTTTCTTCAAAGGAGCAAGCGTCTTTTAATTTCCTGGCTGCAGTCACCATCAACAGTGATTTTGGAGCCTAAGAAAATAGGCTGTCACTGTTTCCATTGTCTCCCCATCTATTTGCCATGAAGTGATGGGACCAGATTCCAAGATCTTAGTTTTTGAATGTTGAGTTTTAAGCCAACTTTTCACTCTCCTCTCTCACTTTCATCAAGAGGCTCTTTAGTTCTTTGCTTTCTGCCATATGTGTGCTTTTATCTGTATATCTGAGGTTATTGATATTCCAGGAAGCTTGATTCCAGCTTGTGCTTCATCCAGCCTGGCATTTTGTATAATGTACCCTGCGTATAAGTTAAATAAGCAGGGTGACAATATACAGCCTTGAGGTACTCCAGAATAGGAGTGGACAATTTCTATTTCTCATTTTCCCATTTCCTCCATGTCCTTTTCAGCTCTAATTCTCATTTTTAAGCTTTCTAAACATGTCCTACTTACCATAGAATTGCTGAACTGCTGTTTTCACAGTTCTTGTCTGAACTGCGGGTGCTGCTGACTGTTGAAGACAAGGTGGTGTCTCTTCTTGTTGGCCAGAAAGAGGCTTTCTGAGGTGTGAAAGCATGGAAACGTCAGAAAGCCTGAAGTGGTGGTGTGGCCTGAGTAGTCTAACTGTTTGATCCTTTGGGGTCAGGAACCTTGGGAAGCTTAGGGAAAAACCTAGATCATCTGTGCTGTCCACCCTGGCTATACCTTAGGGTCCAGATCAGGGCTTTCATGAACTACAGGTGCCAGAACTTTCCCCTCCAGAGCTTCTGATTTAATTGGTCTGCAGTGGGTCTGTGTATCAGTACTTTATGAAAAATTCTCATATGATTTTGAGAAGCCAAGTTTGAAAACCTCTTGAGTTCATCTGATTTTACGGGGAGAAATGTGACCTGTCCAGGTTCCCACAGCAGTCTGACCGAGGCATAGTAAGAACATCTGTCTCCTGATATACAGTTGGCAAAGCTTCTACTGCATTTACCATTGACTGTCCGTGAGTCAGGCTGTCTCCTCCATGCCCGGGTGATGGGAAGAATTCCAAGTCTCCACGCAGCAGAGTAGACAGGACAGTGGGCAGTGCTCCAACTTGTCCGTGTCATCAACAGGGAGAGGTTGTAGGTGGTTGACTCAGGAAGTAAGGGGAATCTGGATAACTGAGTGTGTCTAGATTCCCAAGGAGAGGGTCATAAGATTTAACTTTATGGCTTGATACTTCAAAATGTGAAATGTGGTCATAAGATATATTCGTGGCATATTGTAAAGCTATCATATTTGTTGATAAATATCTTGGGTTCAAGTTCTGATTTAGCTTTATGAGGTCAAGGAACTTGGACAAACTTGGTTTCCTTTGAGCTTTCTTTTCTCCTGTCTTTATAATGACGATAGCATTCCCTTCTTCCTGGGCTTTAGGCAATTTCCTGGACATATGTAAAAACTGATACAAGATAGATACTTAATAAGTATTATTTGATTTGGAAATGAGACAGCCCTAACATTCACTGCAGAAAATGAGATAGGACTAAATGTGTGGCCAAATCACAAGGGTGATTTCTATCGGTTTTGCATAGGATGGTCACTGAGACATAGGTGATAGACCATGGGCAAATCTTACGTGTGGAACAGGCATGGCATGTTGGAGGAAGCACTTCAGCCTGTAAGGCAACAGAATTTCCTCCAACATTTGTATCACACGTGCGTTTTTGTATGGTGCCCAGTCCTTCGTATGGTGCTTGTGCTGGTGCTCAGTTGCTTCAATTATGTTTGACTCTTTTGTGACCCTATGGACTGTAGCCCGCTAGACTCCTCTGTTCATGGATTTCCCAGGCAAGAATACTGGAGTGGGTTGCCATCCTCTCCTCATTTCTTAGTATACTGGAGGCTTTTTCTGTTCATAAAGATCTTAGTGAGTCCTAGAATCATGCACTCCTGAAAAACCTTGGAAGTTAACTAGTTCAGCCTCCCATCCTGAACTTGCACCCTGGATTAATGCTCATACAGCCAAGGTGATAAGTGTTTCATGACTCCCTGGAGCCTGTTTGTTTGTTGGGTGAATCATATGCTGAAAATATATCTCTTATATTGGATTCTGCCTTCTTAAGCCTTTTGCCTTCTGAGTTGACACAGAGCAAGTCTGATCTCTTTTCCACTGGAGGGCTTTTCTCAGTCAAATGCTATAATGTAGCAAGAGATAGAAACTAACTCATGCTAGCCAAGTGAAGGCTAGTTAGCTATATGTTGGAAAATTCAAGAGAAGTCGAAAGCAGTGAAGGTGGGACCCACAGGTGCTCTGGGGTCCTTGGAAGCTAGAGTTTCAGTACTTTCACTTTATTGCACCTCCATCTCATGAGTCCATGTACATCTCTGCTCTTTCCTCCTGGAGACTGAGTTAACTATATGACTTGAAGGATGGTAAATTTTTGCTATTTGTCCTTGAAGAACTCTTTCTTATTTTTGTCTTTTTTTTTCTTCTGCCTCATCCTTCATCGTCATTCCCATTTCCCTTGTACCCCATAGATCCCTGCTTTAATGTGTTTGGAACAGTCCTTATATATGCCTGAATGTTTAGAAGCACCTAATATTTTAATTTACCTAGTAATAATGCCTAATGTTTATGATCTATTTCCCACTTGCTAACTCTGTTCCAAGTCCTTTACATGTGTTAACTCCAATAATTCTTGCAATAAGCTCTGTGATGCAGACTCTCATTATCTTACCTATTTTATAGATTAGAAAGTTGAGCACAGGGAAGGTACCTTTCCCAAGGGCTCGTGGATGGCAAGTTAGTAGCAGAGCCAGGATTCAAACCCCACGTAGTCTGACTCTGCATATCTGCCTGTGAATAGGTTGCTGTTATGCCCAGAGACTGTGATACTTTGCGGTAGACCTGGTCCTATTTCTTATCTCCTTTGCTGGCATTGTGGCATAGCATAGTCTGTTTTTGCTCCCCAAATTAAAAGTAGTATTTTTATTAACTGTATTAATAATATTGATAGATGGATAAGATTTGTAAAGGATTTAGGTCTTATCAGACATTATTCTTATGGATTAGACTGTTTAGTTTAAATACCTCTAAAATATTGGTATTAATTTTTTTAGCCTGAGATGAGAAAAAAATGTCTATATTTCAAAACTGGACAAGTATGTGTGAGGTATAATTAATTGTATACTTAAATAACACTCAATTGGCATATAATGGTTAGGACTCTTGCAGTATCTCTGATAATCTCTCTTGCCCCCAGAATTGGAACTGCTGGCTCCACTGTTACTAATGGATTAAACAATTATATTAATTTGCATTTATCTGTAAGATCACCATTGTCTTTCTATATTTTTTCTCTCTGTTTTGTTGTTGTTGTTTTGTTTTTTGTCTTTCTTGCTTTGTTTTGTTTATTTATTTGCTTTTCAGCTGGGTCTTCACTGCAGCACATGGACTCTTAGTTGTGACGCGCCGCCTCTTTTAGTTGCGTCACGCAGGCTTAGTTGTCTCACGGCATATTGAGATCTTAGTTCTCTGACCAGGGATCAACACCATGTCCCTTGCATTGGAAGGCAGATTCTTAACCTCTGGTCCCCCAGAGAAGTCTCAGCATTTTCTTTTAAAGATATATTTACACTGCTGCCCCTCAAGGAGATTTATCGCTTTTGACATGGTAGGGCATTCCAGACAGTATTTCTACTGCATTTCATAGATTCATTTTCCTCAAATATTTTCCATCCATATACCTCAAGGCTACCTGCAACTCTCTGCACCCACAAACCTGTGACCTGCGATTAACATCTCTGTATAAGTGTTCTCAGGGATTGGCAGAACTTTGCTCAGCTTTGTGGCTAAGAGTAGCTTTCTTGGTCCCAGTACATTTTTATACTGAGTTTCACTAGGTTAGGCCAAATTTTTTTATTTCTAGACTGCACTGGGGTTCAATTCTCCCAGTAAAACATTAGGATTCTTGTTTTCTCCAATACATAGAACCATGTGACTTTATACTTTGTACTAATATGATGGGTGTAGAGTGGTAACTTCCAGCTTCTGCTTCTGTTCTATATATGATAAGCTGACTCATCCTCTCAAAATTACTGGGGTGTCAAATTTTGTTTCACAATGGTGAAGTGTCCATTTCTGGTCAGAGAGCTCTCCAGGACTGCGGTCATGAGAGCCACATTGACAGCAGGGTTCGTGGGTGGGAACAGATTCTTTGAGGAAGTTGGCATTATCAAGGCAGACTGTGCTGCTGATGTTACTGAGGTGTCCTTCTTTTATTCCTTCATCCTTCCAAAATTTATTGAGTGACAACCACCTGTTGGTAACTGTTTCAGGTATTTGGGAACCCAGTTGTGAGCAAAATTGACATAACCTGTGGTTGCTTGGAGCCTGTGGTTTAGTTGGGGGCATAGCTGTTAATCAAGCACTCATGCCAACATGAACCATGGCCAGTGATATGAAGAGGAAGCAGAAGTAGTTCTGGTATATAATGGGGTGGCGAATGCCCTTATGCTTATTTGATGCAAGTTATAGGGGTGCTGTATGTCAGGAAAGTTATAGGATAAGGTGAAGGGCTGAAGAAGAATATTGAGAAAGAATAACCTGTGCAGGGACCCAGAGGCAAGAAGGAATCTGGTACCTTCAGTGAGGGGAAAAGCAAGTGTTGTTTTGAAGGCTTTTATTCATTTATTTAACACGTTTTTGTTGAGTGCTTACCATAGTGCAGAATATGGCAGCGAATACAGCACAGTTGGGTGAATGGGATGAACTTGGAAAGGCAGGCCAATGGTTCTATCCTGTACTCACCTCCCTTGATTTTTCTCTAATCCAAACAGTCCACGTTCAAATCATCTTTTGCTTGTTTTTAATGCTTTGGTTTCAGATCTCTCTTAACCTCTTTTAGCTTTGTCAGAAGATAGGGCAATTTGTCTGAGACTTTCTTCATCAGGGACCTATAAAATGTGAAATCTTACTATCATGAGGAGATGTATTCTTTT
>SJYX01013832.1:78596-129381 GCA_006410675.1 Oreotragus oreotragus | reverse complement strand
CACACACACACACACACACACACACACACACACACACACACACACTTCCCTGGTAGCTCAGCTGGTAAAGAATCTGCCTGCAATGCAGAAGACCCCTGTTTCATTCCCGGGTTGGGAAGATCCCTTGGGGAAGGGAGAGGCTACCCATTCCAGTGTTCTTAGGCTTCCCTGGTGGCTCAGATGGTAAAGAATCCGCCTGCAAAGAGGGAGACCTGGGTTCTATCCCTGGGTTGGGAAGATCCCCTGGAGGAAGGCATGACAACCCACTCCAGTATTTTTGCCTGGACAATCAGCATGTACAGAGGAGCCTAGAGGACTATCAGGACTGAGTGACTAAGCACAGCACAACATATATATATATTCCCCGCCCCCCTTGATATGCAGACTGCTCTAGTGTTTATCCCTGTTGTATGTCGGACTGAGATGTTTCGTCCTGAAGATGTCACCTAGTTTTACAAAACTCAGAGTACTGGATAACCCAGAGGAGCGCTCTTGGCTCCACGACCTCCTCGCTTAAGAACATACTGCAGGGGTTTATGTATCTATTTGTAAATCATTTGGGGGATGGCAAAATGCATTCTAAGAAAGACACAATTTGTTTTCCTTTCTGTTTGAAAGCAGCATAGTGGCTGCTGGACAAGTCATGAGAGCATGTTTATAACCTGTCTTCTCAGGACTTTCTCTACTTGAACTTGACTTTCCACACTTTTATGACCCATGAATTTATCTGTGCTTTTGTGACCAACACACTTGTACACAAAGAACATATAATAATTGCTAAAAGTAGAAGCCATTTCCATACTGGATCTGCATTTACCACTATCCCAACAACAAAAATGGCAACCCTTGTTTGATTTTTAAAATAAGTAAGCAGAGTGAAAGAGCAGAAGGCAGGCTCTTGGCAGCGCTGTCATTCAGTGCGGCCTCACATACAGAAACGAAGTACTGGCCTGCCCTGAAAGCCTGGCTTTATCACTTGCAGTCTCTGTGACATGGGAGAGGTCACTTATCCTACTGCACCCAGTTTCCTGATTTATTAAATGAGTGTAAACAGTATGTTTTGGATGTTCAATATAGTTCAAATGGTAGCTGTGTGCAGACGTGAATTGTAAATTGCAAGTGCTGAATGAGTGTGAAGGGCTGTTATTTTTTCACCCCCTGGCTAAGGAGAAAATGGGAACATGAGTCTTAACGTACCTTTCTCTGCTATTTTGACTTCAGCAGCACAGAGAGCGTCAGACCTTCTTTTGCTGACATTCCTAATTAGCAATGCCGAATCTCACCGTTGTATCAATCTTCCCTGATCCTTAAGATGGAAACAAGTGTTCCTGTTATAGTGCTACCATGTGCATGACAGGAAAAGAGTCTTGTTGCCATCAGAACCTTAATTTATCAATCTTACTGACTTCAGCTTTAAGTTTGCCAGCTTAAGATGATTCATTAACAGAGTATTATTTATTTTTTTTTCCCCAAGGCTTAGCTTTTACGCCAGGGAACAAAAGGAAATGGCTCACACCAGCATTTCTAATAAGCACTCATTCAGCAAAGGATGATGTGCCCTTAATTTTGTCAGCATGTGTATAAAGAAAGTACTTGGAGCAGAGATTCTTCCCTGTGCAAATACAGCATATAATTTTCAAATGCACCTTTAAATCTGTCTCAGACCTGTTAAGAATCTTGTGTTTTTCTTTTCTTCATTAAAATGTTCCAACATGGAAATTTCATCTTTGGAAATTCAGACGTTTTTCACTTCTTTTGAAGAGAACAACTAAAAGATTTCAGTATTTTAGACTACCAGGATGACACATTTTTGGCCTCTACAGCATTGATATGACTGGGCTGTTTGCTTCTTCAAATTAATACAGATAATCCATTGTATCTAAATGTGTTTCAGTTTGTATCTCTGCATGAGTATTTTGAAAACCAAATGGAATAGAGGTACATTTTGAGACATTAAGGCACCATTATGGATGAAATCATCTTATAACTTTAGCTATGCATCTCAGTCCTCAACTTGAAATCAAAAAGTTGTGTCTGTTTCTCTGATTACGTATTAACTAGGAAAGCATATGTTTTACCTGAACAAGACTGTTCTTGGGGCTTTGTGAAAGAAAAGATCCAAGCATAAATTCATGATATAGAAGATAAAAGACACTCATTTGATAAGTTATATATTTAGTCAAATATTTAGTCTTCTTTCAAACATGATAAGAAAACTTATCATGTTCCAGTGCTGCTTTAGAACTGGGACTAAGCAATGAGCAAAGTCCTCTCCTTCCTGGAGTTTATACTATAAAAAGGAGCAGAATAGATTATAAAGAAATAAATGCGTAATGGCTCAAGGGTAACAATCTCTATCACATACAAACACACACACATTCACATCAGTGTGTTACATATCAGTGTGAGAAAGTCATTTGTGATATAGAATAGATGTCATGATTTGCCACCAGTCACATCATCCCTAAGGCTTCCCCAGTGGCTCAGTGGTAAAGAATCTTCCTGCAGTGCAGATGCTTCAGGAGACGCAGGTTCTATCTCTGGGTCAGGAAGATCCACTGGAGGAGGAAATGGCAACTTACTCCAGTATTCTTGCTTGAAAAATTCCATGGACAGAGGAGCCTGGAGGGCAATTGTCCATGGGATCCTGAAGAGCTGGACACAACTGAGCATGCATGTACATCATCACCTTTAAAGAGCTCTCTTCTTCTATTGAATGGTTTCATTTGATCCTTCTATGTCCCATCTAGGGCTTCCCATGTGATGCTAGTGATAAAGAAGCCAATGCAGGAGACACAAGAGGCACAGGTATGATCCATGGGTCAGGAAGATTCCTGGAGAAGGAAATGGCAATCTACTCCAGTATTCTTGCCTGGAGAATGCTATGGACAGAGGAGCCTGGTGAGCCACAATCCATAGGGTCACAAATAGTTGGATGTGACTGAAGCAGCTTAGCATGCAAAAAGCACATGTCCCATCTAGTGGAGAGTGGAGTTGCCTGCCACTTTTGTACCTAATGCTTTCAGTTCAGTTCAGTTCAGTCACTCAGTCATGTCCATCTCTTTGCCACCCCAGAGAATGCAGCATGCCAGGCCTCCCTTTGCATCACCAACTCCTGGAGTTTACCCAAACTCATATCCATTGTGTCGGTGATGCCATCCAACCATCTCATCCTCTGCTGTCCCCTTCTCCCACCTTCAATCTTCCCTAGCATTAGGGTCTTTTCAAATGGGTCAGCTCTTTGCAACAGGTGGCCAAAGTATTGGAGTTTCAGCTTCAGCATCAGACCTTCCAATGAACACCCAGGACTGATTTCNCTCATCCTCTGCTGTCCCCTTCTCCCACCTTCAATCTTCCCTAGCATTAGGGTCTTTTCAAATGGGTCAGCTCTTTGCAACAGGTGGCCAAAGTATTGGAGTTTCAGCTTCAGCATCAGACCTTCCAATGAACACCCAGGACTGATTTCCTTTAGGATGGATTGGATGGATCTCATTGCTATCAAAGGGACTCTCAAACTCCAACACTACAGTTCAAAAGCATCAATTCATTGGCGCTCAGCTTTCTTTACAGTCCAACTCTCATCTATACATGACTACTGGAAAAACCATAGCTTTGACTAGATGGACCTCTGTTTGCAAAGTGATGTCTCTGCTTTTTAATATGCTGTCTAGGTTGGTCATAACTTTTTTTCCAAGGAGCAAATGTCTTTTAATTTCATGGCTACAGTTACCATCTGTAGTGATTTGGGACTCCCCCACCCCCCGCCCCGGAAAAAAGTGCTTTCAGTTTTCAGTAAAAACAACTTTCTCATACTCTGCAGGAAGGTAGTGGGCTTGCACGTGTGTTTTGTGCTTAATAATCTCAGGAGAGTCCTGTCCACAATACTTACCTTGTAATGACTTGTGGGACACCACTGAAATGACTAGAATCAGCTTTCTTTAGTAAGTAGACCAGGATCATCTCATCATTTGAAGTGAGCCTGCAGGTTTGGCTTCCTTCTCTACTCAAATCTCACCTGGCCTTTTTGAACCAGTGAAAGTAGCAGGTGGTGTTTGGCTTTTGGTTTTCCTGAAATGTATCTCTTTCTGCCACTCTCCACACTCTGTGCCAGTGGCTATCGGGGTCAACACTTCATGAAATGGACCATAGATCATTTCAGCTCTTTCTTTGTAAAGACTTCTTTGTGACCTGTTGGTTAATGTGGGTGACATTGAACCTCTCTGTCGTTCACTCCAAGTGACTGCTTTTACAGTGCATATGTGAAAGCTTTTGTGGGTTCTCGTGTTTAGGTTTTTGTTGTCCCTTATTTGTTTCTCTAATAATCTAGACTCATTCTACTTTTCTATGATAATTTTTCGTGAGTTTTCCTAATTTTTTACTGATGAAAATACTAAGCTTATCCTGAAGCTTGTGAGCCTCGCTTGGTACCTTATATTTCTTATAGTGTCCAAGTCCAGCTCACCTTCTCCTTCTTCACAGCAAAATCCTTTTCTAGGACTTTCCTTGTGGCCAGTGGTAAAGACTGCACATTCCCAATGCAAGGGGCCCAGGTTTGGTCCCTGGTTGGGGAACTGAGATCGCACAAACCACAGTTAAAGACTTCACGTGCTGCAAATGAAGATTCCGCATGCTGCGATCGAGATCAAAGATTCCATGTACCATAACTAAGGCCCAACAAAGCCAAATAAATCTATGTAAAAAAATTCTTTCCTTGCTAAAACAAATATTTTCAAAATGGCAATGAGGTAGGAGTGCTTCAGAATCAGTTCAGTTCAGTCATTCAGTCGTGTCTGACTCTTTGCAACCCCATGGACTGCAGCACCCCAGACTTCCCTGTCCATTACAAACTCCCGGAGCTTGCTTAAACCCATGTCAGTCAAGTCAACCATCCAACCATCTCATCCTTTGTCATCCCCTTCTCCTCCTGCCTTCAGTCTTTCCCACCATCAGGGTCTTTTCCAGTGAGTCAATTCTTTGCATCAGGTGGCCAAAGTATTGGAGTTTCAGCTGCAGCATCAGCCTTTCCAATGAATAGTCAGGGTTGATTTCCTTTAGAATGGACTGGTTTGATCTCCTTGCAGTCCAAGGGACTCTCAAGAGTCTTCTCCAGCATCACAGTTCAGAAGCATCAATTCTTTGGCACTCAGCTTTCTTTATAGTCCAACTCTCACATCCATACATGACTACTGGAAAAACCATAGCTTTGAAGAGTTAGATCTTTGTCAGCAAAGTCATGTCTCTGCTTTTTAATATACTGTCTAAGTTGGTCATAGCTTTTCTTCAAAGGAGCAAGCGTCTTTTAATTTCCTGGCTGCAGTCACCATCAACAGTGATTTTGGAGCCTAAGAAAATAGGCTGTCACTGTTTCCATTGTCTCCCCATCTATTTGCCATGAAGTGATGGGACCAGATTCCAAGATCTTAGTTTTTGAATGTTGAGTTTTAAGCCAACTTTTCACTCTCCTCTCTCACTTTCATCAAGAGGCTCTTTAGTTCTTTGCTTTCTGCCATATGTGTGCTTTTATCTATGTATCTGAGGTTATTGATATTCCAGGAAGCTTGATTCCAGCTTGTGCTTCATCCAGCCTGGCATTTTGTATAATGTACCCTGCGTATAAGTTAAATAAGCAGGGTGACAATATACAGCCTTGAGGTACTCCAGAATAGGAGTGGACAATTTCTATTTCTCATTTTCCCATTTCCTCCATGTCCTTTTCAGCTCTAATTCTCATTTTTAAGCTTTCTAAACATGTCCTACTTACCATAGAATTGCTGAACTGCTGTTTTCACAGTTCTTGTCTGAACTGCGGGTGCTGCTGACTGTTGAAGACAAGGTGGTGTCTCTTCTTGTTGGCCAGAAAGAGGCTTTCTGAGGTGTGAAAGCATGGAAACGTCAGAAAGCCTGAAGTGGTGGTGTGGCCTGAGTAGTCTAACTGTTTGATCCTTTGGGGTCAGGAACCTTGGGAAGCTTAGGGAAAAACCTAGATCATCTGTGCTGTCCACCCTGGCTATACCTTAGGGTCCAGATCAGGGCTTTCATGAACTACAGGTGCCAGAACTTTCCCCTCCAGAGCTTCTGATTTAATTGGTCTGCAGTGGGTCTGTGTATCAGTACTTTATGAAAAATTCTCATATGATTTTGAGAAGCCAAGTTTGAAAACCTCTTGAGTTCATCTGATTTTACGGGGAGAAATGTGACCTGTCCAGGTTCCCACAGCAGTCTGACCGAGGCATAGTAAGAACATCTGTCTCCTGATATACAGTTGGCAAAGCTTCTACTGCATTTACCATTGACTGTCCGTGAGTCAGGCTGTCTCCTCCATGCCCGGGTGATGGGAAGAATTCCAAGTCTCCACGCAGCAGAGTAGACAGGACAGTGGGCAGTGCTCCAACTTGTCCGTGTCATCAACAGGGAGAGGTTGTAGGTGGTTGACTCAGGAAGTAAGGGGAATCTGGATAACTGAGTGTGTCTAGATTCCCAAGGAGAGGGTCATAAGATTTAACTTTATGGCTTGATACTTCAAAATGTGAAATGTGGTCATAAGATATATTCGTGGCATATTGTAAAGCTATCATATTTGTTGATAAATATCTTGGGTTCAAGTTCTGATTTAGCTTTATGAGGTCAAGGAACTTGGACAAACTTGGTTTCCTTTGAGCTTTCTTTTCTCCTGTCTTTATAATGACGATAGCATTCCCTTCTTCCTGGGCTTTAGGCAATTTCCTGGACATATGTAAAAACTGATACAAGATAGATACTTAATAAGTATTATTTGATTTGGAAATGAGACAGCCCTAACATTCACTGCAGAAAATGAGATAGGACTAAATGTGTGGCCAAATCACAAGGGTGATTTCTATCGGTTTTGCATAGGATGGTCACTGAGACATAGGTGATAGACCATGGGCAAATCTTACGTGTGGAACAGGCATGGCATGTTGGAGGAAGCACTTCAGCCTGTAAGGCAACAGAATTTCCTCCAACATTTGTATCACACGTGCGTTTTTGTATGGTGCCCAGTCCTTCGTATGGTGCTTGTGCTGGTGCTCAGTTGCTTCAATTATGTTTGACTCTTTTGTGACCCTATGGACTGTAGCCCGCTAGACTCCTCTGTTCATGGATTTCCCAGGCAAGAATACTGGAGTGGGTTGCCATCCTCTCCTCATTTCTTAGTATACTGGAGGCTTTTTCTGTTCATAAAGATCTTAGTGAGTCCTAGAATCATGCACTCCTGAAAAACCTTGGAAGTTAACTAGTTCAGCCTCCCATCCTGAACTTGCACCCTGGATTAATGCTCATACAGCCAAGGTGATAAGTGTTTCATGACTCCCTGGAGCCTGTTTGTTTGTTGGGTGAATCATATGCTGAAAATATATCTCTTATATTGGATTCTGCCTTCTTAAGCCTTTTGCCTTCTGAGTTGACACAGAGCAAGTCTGATCTCTTTTCCACTGGAGGGCTTTTCTCAGTCAAATGCTATAATGTAGCAAGAGATAGAAACTAACTCATGCTAGCCAAGTGAAGGCTAGTTAGCTATATGTTGGAAAATTCAAGAGAAGTCGAAAGCAGTGAAGGTGGGACCCACAGGTGCTCTGGGGTCCTTGGAAGCTAGAGTTTCAGTACTTTCACTTTATTGCACCTCCATCTCATGAGTCCATGTACATCTCTGCTCTTTCCTCCTGGAGACTGAGTTAACTATATGACTTGAAGGATGGTAAATTTTTGCTATTTGTCCTTGAAGAACTCTTTCTTATTTTTGTCTTTTTTTTTCTTCTGCCTCATCCTTCATCGTCATTCCCATTTCCCTTGTACCCCATAGATCCCTGCTTTAATGTGTTTGGAACAGTCCTTATATATGCCTGAATGTTTAGAAGCACCTAATATTTTAATTTACCTAGTAATAATGCCTAATGTTTATGATCTATTTCCCACTTGCTAACTCTGTTCCAAGTCCTTTACATGTGTTAACTCCAATAATTCTTGCAATAAGCTCTGTGATGCAGACTCTCATTATCTTACCTATTTTATAGATTAGAAAGTTGAGCACAGGGAAGGTACCTTTCCCAAGGGCTCGTGGATGGCAAGTTAGTAGCAGAGCCAGGATTCAAACCCCACGTAGTCTGACTCTGCATATCTGCCTGTGAATAGGTTGCTGTTATGCCCAGAGACTGTGATACTTTGCGGTAGACCTGGTCCTATTTCTTATCTCCTTTGCTGGCATTGTGGCATAGCATAGTCTGTTTTTGCTCCCCAAATTAAAAGTAGTATTTTTATTAACTGTATTAATAATATTGATAGATGGATAAGATTTGTAAAGGATTTAGGTCTTATCAGACATTATTCTTATGGATTAGACTGTTTAGTTTAAATACCTCTAAAATATTGGTATTAATTTTTTTAGCCTGAGATGAGAAAAAAATGTCTATATTTCAAAACTGGACAAGTATGTGTGAGGTATAATTAATTGTATACTTAAATAACACTCAATTGGCATATAATGGTTAGGACTCTTGCAGTATCTCTGATAATCTCTCTTGCCCCCAGAATTGGAACTGCTGGCTCCACTGTTACTAATGGATTAAACAATTATATTAATTTGCATTTATCTGTAAGATCACCATTGTCTTTCTATATTTTTTCTCTCTGTTTTGTTGTTGTTGTTTTGTTTTTTGTCTTTCTTGCTTTGTTTTGTTTATTTATTTGCTTTTCAGCTGGGTCTTCACTGCAGCACATGGACTCTTAGTTGTGACGCGCCGCCTCTTTTAGTTGCGTCACGCAGGCTTAGTTGTCTCACGGCATATTGAGATCTTAGTTCTCTGACCAGGGATCAACACCATGTCCCTTGCATTGGAAGGCAGATTCTTAACCTCTGGTCCCCCAGAGAAGTCTCAGCATTTTCTTTTAAAGATATATTTACACTGCTGCCCCTCAAGGAGATTTATCGCTTTTGACATGGTAGGGCATTCCAGACAGTATTTCTACTGCATTTCATAGATTCATTTTCCTCAAATATTTTCCATCCATATACCTCAAGGCTACCTGCAACTCTCTGCACCCACAAACCTGTGACCTGCGATTAACATCTCTGTATAAGTGTTCTCAGGGATTGGCAGAACTTTGCTCAGCTTTGTGGCTAAGAGTAGCTTTCTTGGTCCCAGTACATTTTTATACTGAGTTTCACTAGGTTAGGCCAAATTTTTTTATTTCTAGACTGCACTGGGGTTCAATTCTCCCAGTAAAACATTAGGATTCTTGTTTTCTCCAATACATAGAACCATGTGACTTTATACTTTGTACTAATATGATGGGTGTAGAGTGGTAACTTCCAGCTTCTGCTTCTGTTCTATATATGATAAGCTGACTCATCCTCTCAAAATTACTGGGGTGTCAAATTTTGTTTCACAATGGTGAAGTGTCCATTTCTGGTCAGAGAGCTCTCCAGGACTGCGGTCATGAGAGCCACATTGACAGCAGGGTTCGTGGGTGGGAACAGATTCTTTGAGGAAGTTGGCATTATCAAGGCAGACTGTGCTGCTGATGTTACTGAGGTGTCCTTCTTTTATTCCTTCATCCTTCCAAAATTTATTGAGTGACAACCACCTGTTGGTAACTGTTTCAGGTATTTGGGAACCCAGTTGTGAGCAAAATTGACATAACCTGTGGTTGCTTGGAGCCTGTGGTTTAGTTGGGGGCATAGCTGTTAATCAAGCACTCATGCCAACATGAACCATGGCCAGTGATATGAAGAGGAAGCAGAAGTAGTTCTGGTATATAATGGGGTGGCGAATGCCCTTATGCTTATTTGATGCAAGTTATAGGGGTGCTGTATGTCAGGAAAGTTATAGGATAAGGTGAAGGGCTGAAGAAGAATATTGAGAAAGAATAACCTGTGCAGGGACCCAGAGGCAAGAAGGAATCTGGTACCTTCAGTGAGGGGAAAAGCAAGTGTTGTTTTGAAGGCTTTTATTCATTTATTTAACACGTTTTTGTTGAGTGCTTACCATAGTGCAGAATATGGCAGCGAATACAGCACAGTTGGGTGAATGGGATGAACTTGGAAAGGCAGGCCAATGGTTCTATCCTGTACTCACCTCCCTTGATTTTTCTCTAATCCAAACAGTCCACGTTCAAATCATCTTTTGCTTGTTTTTAATGCTTTGGTTTCAGATCTCTCTTAACCTCTTTTAGCTTTGTCAGAAGATAGGGCAATTTGTCTGAGACTTTCTTCATCAGGGACCTATAAAATGTGAAATCTTACTATCATGAGGAGATGTATTCTTTTATTTATTTATTTATTTATTTATTTATTTTTAAATTTTATTTTATTTTACTTTACAGTACTCTACTGGTTTTGGCATACATTGACGAGATGTATTCTTAATGTTAGTTTTCTTGCTGTTTTCAGCAACTGTCATTTCTAACTTTTCTTCTTTTGCCGTAAGTCCAGCTGTGTATATGTATTGTTCAACGGCACATATAGTCTGTTTGTGTAGAGTTGCTGAAAAAACAGATAGCCTTTGGGCTCTGATCCTATAGTTAACCAAACTCCATACCTCTTGTTTCTTCTTTTCTCCAGGAAGACCACACTTACTACAGGACAAAGTCAGGCTCCTGTCTGCTCAGGAGTTAATATAGTCATGAAAAACCCTTAATGGTTCTTTGAGTTTATTTATTTATTTATTTTTGTCCAGGAGTGATGGAGACTCTTTTTCCTTTCACTGACGTGTGATGTAAATGGAAAACAACAACAAAATTTTTTGAACAATTTTTCACTCCTGTCTTCCCAACCTTATAGTTTAGTGTTTTACACCTACCACTTTTGCCCTCTACCATCACTGTTGGGAATGAAATATGGCTGATGTTGAGGGGAGATTTTGTTATTGGCCTTTGCTTCATTTTCTAAGGGATGAAGTAGACATAATATGTAAGGTAAACGCTTCATTTCACACGGGAGAGGCCATACCCTAGTTTCGCTTTGTCTTGTCTATTTGATGGTGTTAGTTTATGTCCTATGAAAAAAATCCTTGTTTTTGTCACATCTTATTCATTCTTTATAGCTCCTACATCTCTTTTCTCCAAGTACCCCCTCAGCCCCAATTCTTTTCTTGATCCTAGAATCTTTAGGTTCAGAGTGACCTCTGACATTAAGTTCGCTCACATACTGTCCATGAGTAAGGTTCTCATTTGTGTTCGGTAGCCTGCAGGAAGGAGACTGTAGTTGGATGCTTAAGATGCCTCTTAGGTGGACCGCCCTTAGTGGGGTCTTTAATTCTGCTCCCCTGCGGGCATCTGTGTATGGCACTGCACCACTCTGTCCTTTCTCTTTGACACTTTGTTTTTCCTCAGGTGTTGAGATCCACTTGTTCTACATCCCCACCATCTCTGCCCTTCCATGGCGTCACACCCCTCCATTCTTTGGCAGTTGCCTTCTGGCTTCTGGAGCTACTTATCTCCAGAGCCTGAGCCTCTGACCACTCTGCACGTTGAACCCTTGCTTCTGCATTATTGACCTGACCCTCTCAATGGCCTGTTACAACCCTTACTGTATCCACATGTCTATGGGGGTAAGTTCCAATCCAGCCAGGAATCTGTGGTCCCTTGCTGATGGGATCTGCTCGCTGAACCTCAGCTCCAGCTGCTTCCCTTTATGCTCTTGGCGCTGGCTCGATCGGACCAAGTGCTGTTCTCTGAAAACACGCCATGCTTTCCTGCCTCATGTCTTCATGCAAATGGTTCTGTCTGTCTGGAATACACTTTTCAGTATTTCTGCATTCACATGTCTATTCTACAACCTCTATCAAGGAGTACCTTCTTTATGAAGCCTCTTCGGATTCCTTAGCTGAAAGCTATTTTCATTTCCTTTGAGTTTCTGTTAAATGTTATGGGTACTCCTTTTCTGTTTCTTAGCATACTACGGATGAGGAGACAAGACTCAGTTTACGGAACTACAATTCACAAATGGAACAGGTAGAGCTGTGGAGCTTCTAATTCACATATTAAGGAAAACTTCTTTCCACTGTGCCCAGTTCTTCCTCTTCATGTAGTCCTGCCTTTTGTAATGCAGTTGAGGGCAGGGTCCTGGAGTAATTTCCACCTTTGTTTGCATGCTTAGTGTGTTCCAGCCACTGTGTTCCATATTTTGATGTTTATTTAATTTAGTTATCATAGAAATTCTTTAAGGAAAATCATCTCACTGTCCTCTCATATGTATTTTACATATAAGGAAGTAAGGGAGAGAGAGGTTGAGAAACTTGTCCAAGGATATGCAGCCAGCATGTGATAGGCATAATACCAACCCAGGAGTCTGGCTCCATGTCACAGCCTGTGCTCCTCACTGCTCTGCAAAGCTGCAGGTGACCAGGGGCTCAAAACTGAGGCCTAAGGCCACTGACATTCTCAGTTAATAATGTTTGAGAATTATGGGTTATGGTATTTCTCAGTAACATTTCCCAATGGAAAATTAACACATCTCATTGATTTGTGCTTCAAGACTTTAATATTTTCAAAGATTTCTCAGTTGTGGGATGATGAAATTTAAGATGAATAAATGTTTCCCACCTGCAATTAATTCAGCCATAAAAATCTTTATTTGTATTATTTGAAAACAGCAGTCATTTTTTAATTATTATATACAAGAATGAGCTGTCTTATTTTCTAGAAGTTATTCACAGTACACTATTGGAAAAACAACTTTTCTTACCAGTGAACATGTGGAAAAGTATCTGTTATACAAGAGAGATTACACTGATTTTTAATACCCTGTTTTTATGTATGTCTTTGCAAGAGCTGAGGTAGAATAGAATCATAGTTCTAGGGCAAGACAGAGTGGAAGATGGTTTACTAGATAATATAGGTGTTGCTTCATTAAGCTGATTGGTTTTAGGGTGGTTTACATACACTGACTTCCCCAGTGGCTCAGATGGTAAAGCGTCTGCCTACAACTCAGGAGACCTGGATTCAGTCCTTGGTTTGGGAACATCTCCTGGAGAAGGAAATGGCAACCCACTCCAGTATTCTTGCCTGGAAAATCCCATGGACGGAGGAACCTGGTAGGCAACAGTCCATGGGGTCACAAAGAGTCAGACACGACTGAGTGACATTTACTTTTACTTTACTTTTACGTACATAAGCTTTTTAGGTGAGAGCCTGATGAAATCTAAAGACCATTATTAATAATAATGTTTGATGTTTAGCAAAGTGCTACTAAGATGCCATAGACATGGAGGGAAAAGGGAAAAACTGACCTGATATTGTCAGCTTCTTCTAAGTTCTTTTATATAGTTTGTATAAAATGAAATCTGTACACACTCAGGAGACTATGATTTCCTTGAAACAGAAGACTAGTTTTTACATATTCCTGATAATTGTTAGTTTTATCCAACATTTTGCAGGGCTTCTTTTTGTTAAGGGAACAAAGGAAACTATAGTTGACAAATATGATGGTGAAAAAAATAAGTCTGTTTTTGTTATCAGACCATGCATTCATTTGGCATTTTTTGACACTGTGTAAGAACCCCTATACCTCATACTGTGTTACCAAAGTGGGCCACAACCAATCAGTAGGTCATGAATCAAATTAGTGGGCTGTGAGATCACCAGCAAAAATGGACACTTCACATGTAGCGAGGGCAAGTGTTGTTTGGGAAATTTTTGTTTCAGTTTGGGAAATTTTTGTTTCAGTTGTGTGTGTTTGGTGGGCGTGTGGGTGTACACATGGACATGTATCAATACTTAGGTTGTGCTAGATCTCTGTAAAATGCATTTCTTTTCCTAAATGATGGTCAAGCATATCTGAGAAACTGCTATGGGGAGGGTCATATAAATCAATCATGGTTTCCATCAGCAAGGAGCTTACAGGTAAGTATGGATGAAAGTATAAGGTAGAAAGTGATAATGCTATAAGGATTACACCTTCATCTACTATGAGCATGCAATGAATACAGAAATGAATTTGAATGAAGAAATCAGCAAAAGCTTACTGGAGCATATGGCATATGTGCTGGACTTGAGCAGTTGGTTAATTCTGAATGAAGTTTGGTGTATGGAAGTCAGGGTGGGGATTGGTTGATGTGGTTAAAGACATGGAAATATTTCATGACATTTCAGAGAAACATGGCATTTCTTTTGGCCACTGATGACAGAGCTAAAATTAGCTTCTGAGATTAAGAAGAAAGTGAGTGCCTTGAGGAAATAAGTAAGCTAAACCAACAGAGCTGGGGCTTAGGAAATGTCTGTGATTTATGAGAAAAAGAGCTAAGTCTAAGGAAGAAAGTACATGAAGTGACATGATAATGGTCTCTAATTACTTTGCAGGTTGCTTATGTAGAGGATGCTGCAATCATTTGTCCCTGAATCCTTTGAGGAAAGGACAGGAGGTGACTAGCCAGAGCTGGCCATACTCCTTGCAGAAAATTAAGCAGCTCTAGTATTCACATTTACTCTGAAAGCTCTAGCACTGCCTTTTGGTATCCAAATCAGAAGTGTACTCAGGAGTCACAGAATTCCACACCTGTAAGTGAATCATTTGAGAACCATCAGAAAGAAGCATTCAGTTTTCCCCGAGAACATACATATGAATTGTCATTGTGGAGTGAATCTTCCCCAGTATTTGGTCCTGTTAAAAATTGGGGCAGTGTTCCTTAGAGTGTGCCAAAGTTTTTGACTTTGGACAGTGTTATTCATGGGAGAAGAGATATTTCAGTAAGGTAAGAAGTAGGTGCCGTGGTGTTCAGAGCTTTTCCTGATCTGTAACCCACCTGCTCACCCATCTTGCTGTATGCTTAAATGATGTAATTTTCAAAAGTTCCTAGTGCACAGGAAAAATGGACACGAATCCTGGGGACATTTGAGTGCCAATTTAATTTCAGTTCTTGTTTGTTTTTTAAAGAGAAGAAAAGCCATTAAAATACTAGAATTTACCTAGAGGTTCCCACTGTCACCGAAATACCAGCTCTTTACAATGATGGGTCCAAACACATGAAATGCTCCCATATTTGAAATCAAATTGTTTAAGTGCCATTTCTCCCAACACTTGCAGTCCTTAAGGGGGTGATTTAAGATTTTAAATTTGGTAGTGTTCCCTTCATCCTCTGAGATCACTGAATTGATGCTATACACATAATAATGGTATTATTGATATAATTTGTGATCTATTGGGATTAAACTATGAGCTGATATATGGAGCAGTAGCTATTATATTTTTAGTTCATTCCCATAGGCAAATGCAAATACTGTGCTTGCACAGTTACCTCAGGCATTCACAAGTTAGAGTTCCACTGCAAACAGTTTCCAGTAAGTATGAACCTAGTGGTACTATTAGTTTTGCATCCACTAGGCACCTTTTCAAGCATCTGAAGAGATAGTTGAAGGGGAACTAGATATGGGGTAAATTGGGTACGTGTATAAAAGATTCAGCAAGGATCTGAGGTCCTTGCTTGTTGCATGAAACATTAAACATACTGGCTGAGACTAGCTTGAAGATGGATTTTTTTCTTGATCCTGAAGAGTTGTCTACTTTATTTTGTAAAAAATAGATGAGGGCAGCACATTTAACTAAAAAATGAGGTGAGCACAGTTTTGTTTCATTACCTTTCTTAACTTTAGGATAGTGAGGGTTGCTATTATAACATCTAAAAATATGTATTTTTCATTTTTAAAAACATTTTCCAATGGAAAAATTCAAACATATACAAAAGTAGCAACAATATTGCAATAAGCCTTCCTGGATATATTCTCTGTCTTTGCCAGTGATTTGGCTTAGGCCAGTCTTGTTTCATCTATATACCCATTTCTTTCCTTCAGCCAAGATTACTTTGAAGCTAGTCCCAGATATCGTATAATTTAATCGCTGCTGTAAATTTTCATTGGTAGTAGTTGTGTCTAAAAGATTTCTCTCAGCCATGAAGAACATGTTCGGGAGTCTCTTTTGAAAGGTATTTATTGATCTTGTGGCTGTGGTATGAGTATATGAGTGGCTACTGTTTTATGGAGGAGGAGATTAGAAAAGACAGTCTTTTGTTTTCCCTATATCTCTACTTTCTCGAAGACAGCTTAGCTTTAGGGGCACAACATAGGGACATTATTGGATGACGGTTTAAAATCTTAAATGGTTGGGAGAGACAACAGGTTCAGTTCAATTCAGTCACTCAGTTGTGTCCGACTCTTTGCGACCCAATGAACTGCAGCATGCCAGGCTTCCCTGTCCATCACCAACTCCTGGAGCTTGCTCAGATTCATGTCCATTGAGTTGGTGATGCCATCCAACCATCTCATCTTCTATTGTCCCCTTCTCCTCCTGCCTTCTGCAGCACTGACTCCTGTGCTGCTTTCTTCTTTTGATACCAGTGGATACTGAGAAGACTCTTCCCACTGACAGGTTTTCATTTGTAATCATGCTTGACATAATGTTGCATTTGAACTTCTGAGACAAAGTAAGGCATAATTCATCTTCCCAAAGTTATTGCTCTGTTTAAATAAATGGAAATGCAGGTGCATGTTTATGTTTCCAGCTCTTAACCTAAAATCTTTTTGCAGTTTAAATTATTTGTTGTTAAGGTCTTGGATTTATTGCTTTTCTCAAAGAAGTTTGGAGTTGGGGTAGGGAGTAAAATTATAAGTAAAATATGACGAGATCTGTGTGGTCCAGTGTAGAAGCTGCAGATCTGCATTTGAATGTAAATTAATTAAACTTAAATAAAATTTAAAAAATTTAGTCTCTCAGTCACTAGTCACATTTCAAGTGCTCAAGAGCCACACTTGGTGCATATTGACCTAATGTAGAACATTTATGAAACTGTAGAAATTTCTGTTGCACTGTGTTGATATACATGGTTCTATAGATAAAGCAATTAAGGTAAAGGAAGAACAAGTATTAAGGTATACTTTGTGGGTTTCTGTAAGTCTTAGTCAAAAGAGCCTTTTCTTTAATGATTGATGAAACAGTGAGGTGTCATAATTTCAAATTATTTCATAGGCTGTAATCAGCAAGATATAGAAATCATTGACTATAAGGATAAATAAATACTTACTATACTTGATGTATAACTGAGAGGATTAAGAGGCACTTTACAATCTAACACCTTAAATACTAGAGACACAAAGGCTGTAGTTGTTTGAATAAAATGTTAAGGTCTTTCTGCTTCTAGAAATACATCTTCTTCTTACATTTTAACTCTGATGGTTTGGCATGAACAGTCATTCTGAGTCCTTTAACTGTTGAAACTGAAAAAAGCGAAAGTGTTAGTCTCTCAGTCATATCTGACTCTTTACGACCTCATGGACTGTAGCCTGCTAGGCTCCTCTATCTGTGGAGTTCTCCCGGCAAGAATACTGGAGTAGGTTGCATTTCCTACTCCAGGGGATCTTCCTGAACCGAGGGACTGAATTCTTGTTTCCTGCATTGGCAAGTGTATTCTTTACTGTCTGAGCCACCAAGGAATTCCACCTTTAAAGATTAAGGAAGCTTAAAATGATACTCTTTTAATTCCACAAATTGGTCTAATTTTAGACCCAATTTGAGGCTGAAAAAGCCCTACTATTGAAAACAAACCAATGAAATAAAACTAGAACCCAAGTGGATGCAATGATCTTTAATCCATGAACTTTTATTTACAGTCAAGTGTGGAATTAGAATATGTGATGCAATATGTTCTGGGAATTTATTAATTATTTTAAGAACATCCCTGACTGGAATTTAAATAAGAATAAAACCAAGAGTATATTCCCCTTTAGGACAGGTAGAAATGAAACCTAGTAGAATTCTATTTCTAGAGTACTTTGCTTTCAATTTCATCCACCAGCACTCAGGATCTGCTGTTTGGATTGTGACTAAGATGAGGGGATGGGGGTTCACATGAGAAATTCCACAATAAATGAGTTGGAACTCTTTGGTGTTATGTCCAAGAAGGCTCACATGTCCTAGTTAAGGCTGTGTGAAGTGAACTGGACCCTCCTAATGTGGTAGCCCCAAAGATTGGGTTTAATCCTCTGGTGTGAAGGCTTTCACAAGTCTTTTCAAGAGCTTAAGTACCACAAAATTCTCTCACAAAAGCCTTCATTCCAAAGAATGTGTGTGTTGGCTCATGTCAAGAGCTCTTAGAGAAGAACAATGTGCCTAAAGCCTTAATCTAATAAACCAACAGATAATCTAGTTGAGTTTTGTCTAAGTAATATAATGTCTCTATCAAACTATTTCCTGCACCTTGAGCTCTATTCACAAGGAAAAGGTTCTGCGTGGGAATGTGTGTATATTTTCTCCTAACAGGAGGGCATTGAGCTCCTGTGACTGAATGTCCTGTTTTTCTCTTCTCTGTAGCTCTGGTTGTTTACAGTGGGAATTTTCCGTCTTGGTAATTTGGTATTTTACTTGGTTTCATTGTAAAGGGTGGAAATGTGTACACCTTAATTTAAGAAATATTGTTGCATCACCTTCATCTTAGTTAACAAGGGCCAGGTCAGAACGTTCTCACATGTTTCTAAACTTTGCTACCAGATTTTTATGTACCTACTAAGTCAAAGGGGATAAACTATTTCCATGCAGCAACTTTATGGATTCTTGTGGCCTCAATTTGCAAGAACTGACAGCCTAGCTACTCCCCTTCACATTGCTTAGGTGACCACTCATTTGTCCTTTGACAAATTATGGTCTTATATGTAAGTAAAATATAACTTTAGGGGAAAATCTGAATACAAACAGCTTCATTTTCAGTGAGACAGCAAGACATGGGACTCAGGGTCAGATTAGAGAATATCTCTACATTATAAGTTGTTTTTCCCTTGATCTTGCTTAGAGAATTATTTCATGTCATATACTTCATAAGCACCTACTTGTATTTGGGAAAATTGTTGTATTGTGGCCTGCTAAGTCATGTCCAGTTTTTTGCAACCCCATGGACCATAATCTTCTGGGCTCCTCTGTCTATGGAATTCTCCAGGCAAGAATACTGGAGTGAGTTGCTACTCCTTTTCCAGGGGATCTTCCCAACCCAGGGATTGAACCCACATCTCTTACTTCTCCTGCATTGGCAGGCATGTTCTTTACCACCAGCACCACCTGGGAAGTCCCACAGTACATTTTCTGACTATATCCATTTAAAGAAAACAAAAAAAGTTGTGTCTCTTATTGCTATTAATTGACTATTGTGCTTTAAGTCAGGAACGTTTAAAGGTCACATACTGGGTCTCTTGGGTTAAAAAAGCTTGGATCTCCTTTATAATGTGCACATCAAGTGGTCTCCTTGCCTCTAGGTGAGCACTTCCAGTTACTTGTCACTCACACCAGGGATTTTCTCTTTGGTCTTCATTGCTATGCCTTAGGATTTGTGAATAGAGTTACACAGTATTGATAGACCTTTATTAATGTTTCTGTGACATTCTTAAATTTTTTCTAAGCAACCATAGTTTTTTCCTAAGTCTTAATAACAGTAAAGGCACATATTTTTACGTCTTTTAGTCTCAGTTACACTTTTGTCTAAAGAACTAAAATGTAAAGTAAAATGTATAGCTCCATCATTTGCTAAATCATTACATTTATTTTTCTCAAAGTACTAGATTTTATCACTCCCCCCACTGTTTTTAAAGCACTGCCATGTAAATCATCATAAAGATACTGCCCTAACATTTTTTTATTCTATTTATGTGAGTCAGGGAGATGAAGGAACTTTCTCTAGATTTTAGATGGAGTCTGTGTGGGCAGGTTCCTTGTCTGTCTGAGTTTTCTTATCTGCAAAATTGACCTTAGAAAAGCAATCCAACAAGGAAAGTACACAATTCTAACCCAAACTTACTTCTTAAAGGTCATCAAAGTAATATCTAATAGAATTTCTTTTCTTAAATTGATATCAAGATGATGGTTGCCAAAAGAAAAGAACTGTGTGTATGAAACAAAATCAAACAATTGAAAAATATGTATTTTAAATTTAAAATATGGTGAAATAGGATGATATTTTCAGAAAATTTTGGGAAACTCCAGAAAATTTGTACCATAAAAGAGTTTTAACTCTTGCCTACCCTTGTGTCCCCATGCTGACAGACTGTTCTCTGAGGTTTACAGCACTGTGTACACGCTTCCCTTCTTTATGATAACTGCAGTTAACACAATAATGGCCCCAAAGATGTCCATGTCCTAATCTCTGGAGCCTGCGAATATGTCCAGTTGAATGGCAGAGGAGAACAAAAGTTGCAGATGGAGTTGATCATGAAGATCTGTAGAAATGAATGATAAGAGACAGAAGAAGTCTTTGGAATGATGTAATTTGAGAAAGATTTCAATACTCTTTTCTGGCTTTGAACATGGAGGAAGGGAACCATAAGCCAAGGAGTGATGGTGGCCTCTAAGTGCTAGAAAAGCAAGGAAATGGATTCCCTGGAGACTCCAACAAGGAGTGGGACACAGCTGAAACTTGATTTTAGCCCAGTGAGACTCATGACAGCCTTTTTTATAGAATTCTATGGTAATCCATTTGTTTTATATTTAAAGGACACTTTGTGGTAGATGTTTGCAGTACCAATAGAAAACTGATACAATGTTATGTTGGTATTATCTGTTTAAAAATTTGTTCAGTCCTCCAGACAGTGAATTTCTCAAAGGCTACAATGTTGTAGTTAAAAAACAGAACCAAAAAACTTACCACTATAATACATTAAAGGAATGAAATTTCTTGTCAAACTGGAGAGATCTCGTATTTACTGAGTGTGTATATGCCATATGCCCAGCACTGCTCTAAATATCATGATTCTTAATTTCATCCGTAAAATGAGTTCAAGGGCTAGATCAGTGTTGCCAGATTTTTTCTGGAATTTAAGATGGAAATGTTTCAGGTTTCACTGGCTGTAATGTCTTTGTTTCAGCTGCTCAGTTCTACCAACAGAACACAGAAGCAATCATAGATGAAAAATGAATTCATGACTGTAGCTGTATTCCAATAAAACTTTATTTACAAAACAGGAGACAGCTGGGATTTGGCTGTTGTTTGCTGACCTGTAGACTAGCAGAACCTCCTTTCTAATTCCTTTCTAATGTGATGATTTTGTGAGTTTATAAAGTTGTACCATTAGTACCAGTTAAGCCATGAAAGTGCCAGTAGGACTTAGAGAAGTAACTTGAGTAATGGGATGAGTCTATTTATAAGAAGCAGCATGAAATTGCTGATCTGAGTGCCAGGAAGGGAACGGCCACCACGTCCTCGGCAAAGAGACCCAGGGCAAGCACTCTTAAGGATGAGACATAAGGAGAACCTTGAATGCCAAGACTGAGCTCACTGAACTTGAAACTCAAAGACGTGGAACTACTGTTGGAGAACTAAAAGGACCCATAAATCCATTGCCCTCTGGAATGAAAGACCTTCCGAGGCAGCTGGCCAAATGAAGCAGGAAGAGGGGCAAGATCCGCACTTAGCTAAATTATGTTTTTGAGCAGCCAGGCCAGGTCTGCTAAAATAACAAGGTACCTGAACTCCTGCCCAGAACACGTCACCAAACTTTGCATTGGGACTGTCTCCTCTCACATGACTTCCTAATCTGAGGAAGTGAAGAAAGCAGAGTGAATGAAATACAAAGAATGAGGTTTTTCTTGGAGTGCCTCCCTAGAGACAATCTTGATTTTTCAGGAGATTACTTTTTGAATTCTCTATTCTAATGGAAAAAAAAAAAATGTAAGTTCATGGATCTAATAGATTTTACAGAATCTAATAGACTTTGGAGGCCTTTTGAAGCTCATGACGCAAGACTTGCCCGTTTAAGTGTGGGAGTTTATAGGTCAACATGGAGCAAAAAAAACCCATCCAAAACTAAGCAAAAGGCACTGGAGTCTGGGGATGTTCTTGTTGGTTTGACTGCCTTGTTGGGGTGGTGACTGTTGTTTTGCCTTGGCTATCTCACAGGGTTTTCAGGACAAAACTGACCTGTTTGATTGATTCATCACAATAGCTTGTTTAGTCCTACAAATAGTTCAAGAACAGTTTGTCCATAATAAAAGTGACCTAGTAATACTCCCAAACCCAAGGAAATGTCAGGTTAATCTGTCGCAGAAGCACTTGATGTGCCAAGTTAGTGCCACCTCAGGGCTCTTTATGTGGTTCCTTTCCAAGATTTCTAAACATTCCAGAGAGAACCCAGTATTTGTTTATTTCGCTGCTAGGGCTTCATTTTGCTATTGTTTTAGTTACACTCCGATGCCTCTCTCCCACTCTTTCTCTCTCCCTTACACATATATACACTTATTTTGAGATTGATAACTACTCAGATTCTTCTTTCAAAGGCTAATTTAATTTGGCTAGGATTCAGCCTGTGGTTGTTGAGAATTCATGCATATACCCACTCAGCAAATATTTTCTTAACTCTTCTCTATCTCAACTCTCTGAAGCGTGGGAAGGTACTTCTGGGCTCATGTGATGAATCATACGTGATGTATGCCCTCAAGGAACACACAGTGCAGGCAAATGGTCCCTGTATTCTCAACAAGATGCATCGTGAGCATGCTGTCGAAGGGCTTCATAGAGTGAGAGTTGGGAAGGTGCTTTTATTGGGAGTAGCCACGGGGTCTAGCTATTGGGGTTAGCCAAGGCCACCACTTGGAAGGTGAACCAGGCCTCCAAGAATAGCTTGGGCTTCACAATGAAGAGGGAGGTTTTGGTGGATACAGCGGCATGAGCAAGGCATGAGTCAAGGAAGGCAGTTGGATGGATGACTGGGTGTGTAGCTGAGGGCCACTGTTCTGAAGACAGGATTTGCATGGCTCCTGTTAGCAGCAGTGATCTCAAAGAATGCATCCGATTCATACTCACTGAAGCACTCTAAGAAGGTATAAGGTGGAGCTAACTTTCAAGTTGCTCTCCATTTCCTCCTAAGAGGACTGTCTCGTTTAAAGATTCTGCCTGTGCAGTATGAAATCCTGTCCGATCATAGGAAGCCTGGAGCAGGGGTCTTACCAAGCCTCTAGAATTCCTAAACCATCCTCTAAAACCTAGCAAAGTTGCCATTGATTCAGCTGGTCATGTATGTGAGGGTTCATTTCTTGGCTCTCTATTCTATTTCTGTGGTCTTTATGTCTGGCCTTATGCCTGTTTCATACTCTTTTGGTTTCTATAACTTTGTGGTGAGTTTTGAATCCAGGAAGGAAGAATCTCCAACTTTGTCCTCCCTCACCCTCAAAGATTGTTTTGGTTATTTGGCAGCCAATGGAAGTTTTCAGTCTGGTCCCAGTGTATGTGATTAGTTGGAAAGGAATAGATTGGGAAGAAGGGAAACCATTTCAACTGTTTCATAAGTTTAGATATGAGGTAACTAGTCATTCAGTATTTTGGTGGCAGTAGAACTGCAGAGCAGTAAATGAATTTGAAAATTTTGAAATCATTTAATATGGTTTGTTATAGTCAGTGTGAATGAATGAGAGAATAAAAAGAAAATAGGATTTCTCCTAACCTTTGTGACTGGGATAATTATACTGAAATAAATAGAAAAATAGAGTACACAAGGGGAGCTGAGCATGTCTGTGGGTTAGGGTATCTGAATTCAATTTTGAGCACTTAGCTAGAGGTTCAGATGGGGATGCCCCACCATCAGTTACAGATACTGATGTGGATACAGATAATGAGTGGCATGGTTATTATAGGTATCAGATTGCTTATAAATAGTATGTTCATTTAGAATTGGTTTTTTAATGTAATGTATTCACTGTTAGTAATGAAGGGACATGGTTGACAAGAGAAGCAAAGATGGAGATCTGGTAAAGGTAATTTCATGAAGCTTCTGTGCATTGCCTTTGCTCAGAGGAAAGAGAACACTGGATGCTGTTGACATGTGTTTTATTTTGAAGTGACTGTTATTACCAGGGTCTGCAGTTCTTAGCCTTGATCTCTTGGAGCCTAATGTTCCAGTTCTCCAGCTGAGAGAGACTAATTCACCACCTTGTGTTGTAAACACTCACTCATTTTAACTGATTACACCTCCAATGATTCTCAAATCACTAAAATTACTAATTGCTATTCCTTACACATCAAAGAATGAATCCTGAATAATTAACCCCAAATAAAATTAGATGAATTGGCCCTTTTAATTAGAGTCCCTGCTGCTGTTTGTTCTGAGTTTCCTTTTCTTACTGTTAAGAGACTTTTAGAATGATTAAAACTGTTTAAGACTTAAACAGCCAGTGACCTTTTAATACAATATAAATCCATGAAAGCAATATTTCAGCTAGCAGGTGGCGAAGTAAATTTTTAGAGCAAGTACCTGTCAGCTTCAGTATTCTTTTGGGAAAAAAAAAAAAAATACATGCCAAAAAACAGCCACCTTGAAATGAAATGAGTGTCTCTATTTGATTATTTTTAAAGCATTTATGCATTTGCTAAGCCTCAGTCTCGATGAAATGGCAGGGTTGAAGGAGAGTGAGTAATGGTTGGCATCATTTTATATAAATAGTAACAAGAATTTCTCAGTGAGAAGAATTTGAAATCATTTGTGCATAAAAGATGAAGACTAGAGAAATCACAGAAGGCCCCTGGTCTCAGACAGCCCTTCTTATCCTCAGGGGGTCTCCTGAGGCAGGGGAATGGGCTCGCACAGAGGCCCAGGAAGCATGATGGGATTTCACTGGTGAGGATCCTTAAACTAGGATCCCAGCCCATCCGTTCTTCCTTTAGCCTGGATGTTATTGAAGATATTTCACTTGTTTCCGATCCTCTAATCCAAGTCTCCTAAATAGTAAGAATCTCTCCTCTTCTTCATAGTCTTCTGAATTTGTAGGGGCTGGGCAGGGTTCCTCCTCATTCTCAAACAGCCTCCGTTTCTCACACTAAATTTGCCACCTGTTGTGGTAAATGGGACCTCAGCCAGAAGTTAGGAGATATGGGGTCACAGTGGGTTTCTTGGTATCGTTTTACACTTTATGTATGGTTCCCTTTACCATACAGGTTGAAATTTCTCCATCTATAAAATAAAATTATTGGTCTAGATTTTTTTTCCTTAAAAAGTCATTTTTCTTATTTGTTTTCCTTAAATTGTAAAATACATTTTTCCTTTTTTCTTTGAAATGATCCCAGACTTTACACAAATGTTGAAAAATAGCATGAAGGAGTCTTACTTTGCCTTTTTCCAGTTTCCCCACATGTTGATATCTTTCATAATCATACTGCATTACCAAAATCAGGCAATTAACACAGAGAGACAATACTGCTTCCTAATATACAGACTTTATTCAGATTCTATCAGCTGTCTTATTAAGATTCCTTTTCTGGCTTAGGATCCCATCTAGAACCACAAGTTGCATTTAGTTGCCTGGTCTTTCAGGATAGCTTCTCAGTCTTACATTGTTTTTCATGAAGGTCAATGACTCGTAACTGGGCTGCGTGTCACAATCATGTGGGGAGTGGGCCAAGATACTTGGTCTGGCTTCCAACCCCAAAGAGGCTGATCTAAGAACTGTGAAGTGGGACCTCGCTAGGTGTAGTAAAAGAAAGTGCTCCATGAGCTGCTCTTGCACACTTTCCTTAAAATCAGAGCTGTCTCCATACCTCAGGCACTACCCTTTTGAGTTTCTATCCATGGGACCTTGCTTCTTCTAGTTCTTCATTTCCCTGTTCCTCCTTGATGGGCAGAAGCCTGACCCTCCAACATTCCTGGAGGGTTTGAAGGAGTTTCTAGGTACCTGATGAGATGTAAATACTGTTAAGACCTGTCTCCAGGAGTTTTTTTTTTTTTTTACAGAAGAAAGGTCAAGTACAGTACACTTGGTTGCAGTGTTTCTTGAGGCTTGCATGTCCCCATAACCGTGTGGTGACTTAGGGATGAGGGACTCAGGGTCTGTATTTTGACCACATGTCTGAATAAGTTAATGTGTAAAAACAATGAGAACAATAGTAAAGCTAGGTGGCTACTTGAAGACTGATGTTATTAACTGTCATGCTGTGAGCATCATGCAGAACCAACAATATTACAGTGCATTGCCCTTGCGTCAGTAACTGAAAAGGGGCAGAATGGTAGAAATACCTATGTTCATGCTTTCAGAGGTCAATTCAGTTCAATAGAATAGAGATTTATAATAGTGATACTATTATTTATCAGGCATCTATTGTGTGCTCTGTTGAGTTTTTTCAGTCACTAAGTTGTGTCCGACTCTTTGTGACTCCCTGGACTGCAGCATGCCCGGCTTCCTTGTCCTTCACTGTCTCCCGGAGTTTGCTCAGACTCCTGGCCATTGAGTCAATGATGCCATCCAACCCATCTCATCCTCTGTCATCCCCGTCTCTTGCCCTCAATTTTTCCCAGCATCAGCATCTTTTCCAGTGAGCTGACCCTTCACATCAGGTGGCCAAACTATTGGAGCTTCAGCTTTAGCACCAGTCCTTTCAGTGAATATTCAGGGTTGATTTCCTTTAGGATTGATGGGTTTGATCTCCTTATGTTCTCAGTATGTTCTCTAAAACAGAGAGCCTGCCCTCTAGGTGCTTTTAGTCTTGTAGGAGAAACCAGTAGGTATGCAGTTAAATAATGGAGACCAGAGTATGTGCTACAAAAGGGCTGAATCAGGAAGAAGCAGTATGTTGTCATTGGGAATAAGGATGTGTCAGTCTATCCAGATATAGCAGTGGTGAAGTAGGTTTAAATGAGCTATTTAAAGTGTTTTTATTTGAAACCGTACTCCCTCGAACTCCATCACCATCTTTGGAGAGAAGGTAAGCGTTTGGCCTCAATGGCCGCCACAGGGCCATGTCCCATCTCTAAGGATAAGGGGTATTTTTGGAATAGTCTCTCAGTACATTGATATTTGTTTGCCAGCTTCTTTTTCAGTGGTTAAGATTTTTTGCTTCTCTTGACTGTTGTCTCATTCTGTGCCCACAACATGAATTTTTAATTTTTATTTCATTTTTATCTGAAAGAATTTCACTTTTTGTTATAGGGGGCTGCAGGACCTCAGTAGTTGGTAGAAGATTGATGCCTAAGCTTAAATCATTGCCCTGTTTATTTTGAGTGCCCATCTTTGGAAACCAAAAGTATATAGTGTGGTCTGTTGTTTTGGTGGAAATTACTGTCTTTTTGTAAGACAATTGACACTTGGTGGATTCAAAAATTCTGTTTGGTTTTAGTCCATTTGCAGAACCAGAGTGGCCTCCTAATTTCATATTATTTGAAAATCATTCCATGTTTTTTTACTAAGAAAGTGAATTTGTTTTTCAACAATTGGAAACCACTATGTGATAGAGAAATGCAGCATACTTAGATATGATGCACTAAGGTGTTTCACCTTTTTATAGAGTATTTGTGGTCAAGCATGAGGCCTATTGAACTCAGTGAAGACCTAGGGATTCTGTTTTAGCTAGATGTAGAGTGAAACTGTCCATTTGAAAATCAGGGAGACTTCATCTACTTTAGGATAATGATTCTTCCTGCTTTTAATTTGAGAATCTCAAAGAGCATTTCAAGCTAAGTTATTTAGAAGGATGACGGAGACATTACATTTTGGCTTGGGTAAATATAGTGATGCATTAAAATTAAACACTGGCTTAAGTAGATTCTGCAATTCATCTCAAACTATCTTCCTTTTGATTTTTAAAAAATGCATGCCTATAATTCACATTTATTGTATAACAAACCAAAAAGAAAAGGCATTAAAAATAACACTTGTCACCCCAGGAGTTATAGAAAATAATTGTTAGCATATACAGATTGTTTCTACAGAAATAATGCCATATTATAAGCCCTATTTAGTAGCTCACTTTTTTCCTCACAAGATAATATATCAGAAACACGTATTCATGTTCTTTTCTAGATACTCCATGACTCACACCTCCACTAGATTTAAGTCATTGTTCAAACATCACCTCCATGAAGCATTTTCCAATTATTCTCTTTAAAACTGTGACTTTCCATCCTCACCCTCGCATTCCCTTTCCCCTTGCTTGCCCTATGTATCTATAAAGTACTTATCAAGATTTGATACTAAGTATGTTTTATGTAATATATTTTTAAGAGGTCTTCTGATAGTGCGTAAATTCCGAGAGTGCAGCTCTTTGTGTTTGTTTTACTTATTTGTTTGTTTGAGATTTCCTTCTGGTGTCTAAAGTAATGTCTGGCACATAGAAGGCACCCATCAGTGACTAAATAAATGTTAGATCTAGATTAACATCATTATTTTTGATGCCCACGCCATTTTCCAGTGTGTGATTGCAGTTGATTTTTTTAACGCATAATTTATTGATGAATAGTCTCATCATTTCCATCATATTTCACTGTGGTTAAGTTAAACATGCTTCCCTGTATACCCTTTAGTCATTTCTTTAGTAGAATAATTTATTATAAAATTGGTATTACTATATCAAAGTGTATGAATATTTTTAAGGCTTTTTGATACCTGTTGCCAAATTTTCTTGAGAAACTTTTATCTCTAATACTCTTATTTATATATAAGTAGCATACACAAGTGCTGAATTTCTTATAGTCTCTTATACCGATATTGTGTTTCCTTGCTCTTTTTGATCTTAGTCCTTTCATTTAAATTATATGACTTAGAAAATTAAGTACTATCAGAATCAACAATTTGCTTCTTTAAGTTAAATAGCAGATAGTAAAAACAGAGGAAAAGTAGAAAGGGTACTCTCCTAATGTATAATTATATATAATAAAAACCTGGACTCCAAAAATGTCTGATTTGAGAACTAGAGAACTGAAGCTACTTGGTTGAAGTCACATATCGTCTCATTTACAGATGAAGATGTGTCATTTAAGGGGGGCGGTGTTGTTGCTATTTTGATGACAATGAGGACAGGAAACCAGGCATGCCCAGCCTTGCCCTGATAATTATCACTTCTGCCAGTGAGTTCTCAAAGGGGCTGCACACTTAAGGAACAAGAACAAAATGGAAATTCAGGAACTGCTTTATTAGTAGCTCCGTGAATGCTTAATCCAGGACAGAGATCTGTGCTCACAGTGAGATGGTGCTTAGGCTATGGGCCTGCTGCTGCTGCTGCTGCTGCTGCTGCTGCTGCTGCTAAGTCACTTCAGTCGTGCCCAACTCTGTGCGACCCCAGAGATGGCAGCCCACCAGGCTCCCCCGTCCCTGGGATTCTCCAGGCAAGAACACTGGACTGGGTTGCCATTTCCTTCTTCAGTGCGTGAAAGTGAAAAGTGAAAGGGAAGTCTCTCAGTCGTGCCCGACTCTTAGTGACCCCATGGACTGCAGTCCACCAGGCTCCTCCGCCCATGGGATTTTCCAGGCAAGAGTGCTGGAGTGGGGTGCCATTGCCTTCTCCAGGCTGTGGCTCTGGGAATAAGCCAAAGATTCAGCCTATCTCTGGTAGGAACCACACATTGAGTAAATCAGGGCTCTTTCCTTCATATTTTCAGTTAGAACCTGTGGGTAGTGAATAGACTGAGAAGACTGGCAAATGATGCGTTACATGGGACCCTCGGCGGTTCCTTGATCTCTGCCGTACATAGCCCAGTATTTCCTGGTGGTTTTTAAAAACGCATGCAGCTCCACATTTGCAGGTGGCACATTTCCAGGTACTGACAATTCTTTTCTGAATTGTGTGTATGTGTTATTTTAAAATAAGTGGGTAGAACATTATAAAAATTTATATAATGAAAAATGAGTTTTTCTTGCACACTTGTTCCCCAGTTAGAAAACTGAGCATCTTAGAGACAACTTCCTGCTAACAATTTCTTGGGAATCTACTTAAAAGATTCTCCCTGATAAAATAGGCAAATCTGTATATATATTATCACACAATAAAGGTTTGCTGTCCTAGACCTTAATACTTGATTTTTAAAATATTTTATTCAGTGTGCTTTCTGGTAGAGTTTTCTTGGTAGTACATGTTTAAATGCAAATTGAAATGGATTTGAGGGTAAAATTGTAAGTAAATTCTTCAACTGCTTGGTTTCATAATAAATTGCCTGTTATTTATGAGGAGAATGTTACAGCTGTGACATAACTCAGTCATCTCACAGAGATTTTTCACTCCTGTCACATTTATCTTCTCACTTGTCCTCTTCACTCAACCTTGCTCAGAAAGCTTTATCTTCTCAGACCTGGTCTCCTCTAGTGAATGGGCAAGTTTAAACTCAGCTGCTCTTTTGTGTATAAGTAAAAATAAAAGGAAACTATCATCTATCGTGTGTAAATGTACAAGTCACCACTATCACATACACACTGTACATGTCACTTATATGCAGTTTAGCTTGGCAATGTCCAAACTGTGAGTTGAGGCCCTTTCATGGGTCACAGTCACGCTTTAGTGGGTTATAAACCACACCTTTGAAATAAATAAACAGAAAATATCAAAGTGCCTTACATGCAGTAGGTATGATTTCATGAAACCGTTGTTTCAGATATATATGTACTTATTTATATATCTCCAGATAGGAGTTTTGCATCATCACATCAAAGGTTATTTCTTTACTCTGGGTTGTAGTCAAAAATAGTTCAGAATCTCAGTTTTAACTGATTTGATCTGTAGAGTGACACTGTGAAGCAGATGTTATTAAGTGTTTTCTTCACTTAATAGGTGAGGAAAACTGAACCTGAGATGGTAGTATATTACCTTTTCCAAAGTAAAGGTTAGCACTGGAGTGTGCATTTTAAGCCTTGCTATTTTCTTTGGAACATATTTCCTTCCTCCATTAGTTACTATTAATGGAAAAGAGTGACTGTCTTTACTTGAAGCTTATTACTTGGCCACCATAGTTATTTTTATTCTCTGTGCGTGCGTTCCAGCCCAATCTCTTATGTACTCATAATTTAAATTCTTAGTTTGAGGAGCTCCTAAGTAGTTTTGCTTCCCTTAAAGTTAGGTTTTCCTTAAACAACCAGAAAGTCTCCATTTAAGATAGTTAGGGAGCCAGCATCTGCCAGCTGGAAGAATCCTAGAGCCATGCTCTTCCATGTGTGGTCCATGAATCTACATCAGCATCTCTTGGCAGCATGTTAGAAATGCAGAATCTCAAGCCTCACCACAGAACTGCTGAGTCAAAGCTTGCATTTTAACTAGATCTTTTTTGTGATGTGAACATTGATGTTTGAAAAGCATCTTAGATATCAGGTCATTTTGTTTTTAAACATCAGTTGAGTGATTCAAATGGCTTTTTATTTATTTAGTTTTTCAACCTATGTTTACTGATGGATAATATGGCCCTAAACTTACGCCGGGTGGTGAGGATATAAAGATACATTATGAGAGGGCTTTGCTTTTTTTAGAAGTTTCACTTCTAACGGGGAGAGAATGACAATAAACACAAATGCAATCAAGTATTATAGATATTTTGACAGAATGTGTAAGAGGCACAAAAGGGGCTGTTATCTGAACCTGTAGGTGTGTGTGTATATGTAGGTTTACATGGATATTTGGATCAGGAAGAAAGAGAATGGTGCTTGCTTTTGTTGTTGCTAACCATGGTAAATTAATTGAGACTTTATTGACGATCTGAGTTTAATTACTCCCTTGTGTTTTTGCACTACAATCACGTATAACCAGTGATGTACCATCTTCTTTGTTGGTAAATTCTTGTTCCTTTCTCCCCTAATGGGGGACTTTGTATTACCTAGGGCTAGGCAACTTTTGTTTACGCATGCCTGAGCCGTGTTACTAGAGTAACTGCAGTGGGTGAAACTCAGCTGCCACATCTGATGCTCAGTGCCACTGCCTTTTTCTCCCCTAGACTAGAAAGGGTAGCTTGAGGAAACACACAGAGCTGGCTTTCCGGGAGTTTTTCCTCACTCTTTTCAAGTTAATGGTATTCACAACAGGCTGTTCTCTGATGTAAACTGGCATAAAGTACTGTTTGGGAATCAGGGATACAGTATTTTGTGTACCACAGTCACCCTTTAACTGCCTCACGGTGCTGCATCTAGCACAAAGTAAAAACCTTTTGAATATTAGCTGAATGAGTTGGGATGACGTGGAACACTTTAAACTAGATCTTTCCTTGTTTCTCTCCAAGGAATTCTGAGGATCCATTTCCAGCTGTGTATTTCACTAAACCATTTTATCTGGTAACTGAGGGATGATGTATTTTGCAGGCTGGGTAGGCTTTGGATGGTGAGGAAAAGGTAAGGAGGGGACCAGGGTTTATAGAAATGTGTCTATGACTACTCTACTTCTTATAAAACCACATGTTTCTTTCTTAGGTTTTATGTACCATGCATTTTCCATTTGCCTAATGTGTGTCCTTTTTTTCCCTTTTGACTTGCTTGTTTGATTTATTCAATGCCCCTGTAATTCACAGAGTCTGGGAGTACACTTGAATTCCCCAGCAAGCCCAGAGGACAGGGGATGCATTGATGTGAGGGTCGATAGCTTAGCATTGCTGGTTGGAAGGTGCTTGCAGCGGGTTCTGTCCAGCTGCTTTTCTCTAAGAGGATCCACACCACCTCTACCACCTCTGGCCCCAAGCATGTCAGCCAAATGCTCTTTCTTTGTTTGAAGAAATCTACTGGAAAGGAAAGGATCCCCCTGCATTTGTATACACATATTTGTTTCTGTTCATTTGCCATCTTCCTTATACATGGATATTGTGTCTTTTCTCTTAAGCCAAAATTATTCTTACTGCAATTTAGAGGAGTTTCCTTTTGTTGACTTACCTGTTAAAATGGTGAGTGAACCTTAAGTCAGAATACACGTGAGTTCTAAGTCTGTTTTAAAATAGTTACTAGGAGTTTTTCATTCCAGCTATCTTAACTAGCTATGCTTCCCTTCAAAAGGATCCCTTTTCTATCCCTTTGTCATGTGTATATCTGTTTTCTAGACATTTCTCCATTCCTCCACATCCTTTTGGTGGCTTACTGGCAAAGAATCTGCTGATGTAAGACCCACAGGAGATGCAGGTTTGATCCCTAGGTCCAAAAGATCCCTGGAGGAGGAAAGGGCAACCCAATACGGTATTCTTGCCTGAGAAATCCCATGGACAGAGGAGCATGACTGTCTACAGTCCATGGGATTGCAAAACAATCGGATACAATTTAGCAACTAAACACTGACAAACACATCCTTTTAAACTGTGAGCTCCACTTTAAAGAACACAGTGGGAAGCTCTGATAACTGAGCTTGAAAAATGGAAAATTTTGGTCTAAATAACTCATCAAAATAAGAAGAAAATTATTACGAGGTTATCACTATGGCTTTAACAGTCTGCCTAATCTTGCCTGGAATACATGGTCTGGATTTATGTTGTTTACAAGATAATTCTTTACACAAACAAATTCTGTTTTCTTTTTTGGTTCCTTTTCACTCTCCTAGAATCTCATCAACCTGTGCCTCACTATATTTAATTCCTCTGACAGAAGTAAGGTGCTCAGAAATCCTCTTTTAAATTGAGTATGAAGAAGATATAGGCCCAGATAAAACATTGAATCTGAAAATTAAGCTGTGAAATAGAATTTGGTCGTCAGGTCGCCATCAACTTTCACGGACTCGATGGACATGAGTCTGAGTGAACTCCGAGAGATAGTGATGAACAGGGAGGCCTGGCGTGTTGCAATTCATGGGGTCTCAAAGAGTTGGACACGACTGAGCGACTGAACTGAACTGAACTGAACTGAACTTTCATCAAAAGGCTCTTTTGTTCTTTGCTTTTTGCCATTAGGGTGGTGTCATCTGCATACTGTTATAGATGTTTCTCCCAATAATCTTGATTCCAGCCTGTGCTTCATCCAGCCCAGCATTTCACATGAGGTGCTCTGCATATATGTTAAATAAACAGGGAGACAATACTTTCAGAATTTCCCACAGTTTGTTTTGATTCACAAAGTCAGAGGTTTTAGCATAGTCAATGAAGCAGACATAGATGTTCTGGAATTCTCTTGGGTTTTCTATGATCCAATGGATGTTGGCAATTTTATCTCTGGTTCTTCTGCCTTTTCTAAATCGAACCTGAACATCCAGAAGTTCTCAGTTTATATACTAAGTAAATTAAAATTTTAATTTTATTTTCATTTATTCAATTTTGAATCTCTTCCTTTTTATGTAGATACATTTTCTGACCATGTAATTTTTATTCTCCCTAAGGAAGAAGAACAAGCTGGAATCAAGATTGCTATGATAAATATCAATAACCTCAGATGTGCAGATGACACCACCCTTATTGCAGAAAGTGAAGAGGAACTAAAAAGCCTCTTGATGAAAGTGAAAGAGGAGAGTGAAACTGTTGGCTTAAAGCTCAACATTCAGAAAACGAAAATCATGGCATCCGGTCCCATCATTTCATGAGAAATAGATGGGGAAACAGTGGAAACAGTNGGAATCAAGATTGCTGGGAGAAATATCAATAACCTCAGATATGCAGATAACACCACCCTTATGGCAGAAAGTGAAGAGTACTAAAAAAGCCTCTTGATGAAAGTGAAAGAGGAGAGTGAAACTGTTGGCTTAAAGCTCAACATTCAGAAAACGAAAATCATGGCATCCGGTCCCATCATTTCATGAGAAATAGATGGGGAAACAGTGGAAACAGTGTTAGACTTTATTTTGGGTGACTCGAAAATCACTGCAGATGGTGACTGCAGCCATGAAATTAAAAGACGCTTACTCTTTGGAAGGAAAGTTATGACCAACCTAGATAACATATTCAAAAGCAGAGACATTACTTTACTGTTGACATTACTTGCCAACAGTCAAAGCTATGGTTTTTTCCAGTGGTCATGTATGGATGTGAAAGTTGGACTGTGAAGAAAGCTGAGTGTCGAAGAATTGATGCTTTTGAACTGTGGTGTTGGAGAAGACTATTAAGAATCCCTTGGACTGAAAGGAGATCCAACTAGTCCATTCTGAAGGAGATCAGCCTTGGGATTTCTTTGGAGGGAATGATGCTGAAGCTGAAAATCCAATACTTTTGCCACCTAATGTGAAGAGTTGACTTATTGGAAAAGACTCTGATGCTGGGAGTCATTGGGGACAAAAGGTGAAGGGGATGACAGAAGATGAGATGTCTGGATGGCATCAGAAACTCCATGGACATGAGTTTGGATGAACTACAGGAGTTGGTGATGGACAGAGCGGTCTGGCATGCTGCAATTTATGGGGTCGCAAAGAGTCCGACACGACTGAATGACTGAACTGAATTGAACTGAACTGATGGAACTTTTAGAGGTTCCCTGGTGGCTCAGATCGTAAGGAGTCTGCTTGCAATATGGGAGACCAGGGTTTGATCCCTGGGTTGGGAAGATTCCCTGGGAAATGAAATGGCAACCCACTCCAGTGTTCTTACCTGGAAAATCCCATGGGCAGAGAAGCCTGGCAGGCTACAATCCATGGGATCACAAAGAGTCTGAGTAGCTAAGAACTGAGTATTTCTTCTGAAACAAAGAACTTTCAGCATTTCTAATTGGGCAGTTTTGCTGATTATAAATACTTTTTTTATTTGTTTGCTTCCTTTGCTGTGAGATAGAGCATTTCTTCATTTTTTACATAATAATTCTAATAATTGCAAGGTTTCTGTTTTCAACATTCTGTATATCCCACTGTCCTCTCTTCTTTTTCCAAGGTTTCTGATGAGAAACCATGTAATTCTTTTTTTTTTTTAATTCCATTATAGTAAGGCTTATTTTTTTGTGTGTGTATTTGGTTTTCTGCAATTTGAATATAATATGACTCTATTTTTTTCAGTGTAAATGCTNCAGCATTTCTAATTGGGCAGTTTTGCTGATTATAAATACTTTTTTTATTTGTTTGCTTCCTTTGCTGTGAGATAGAGCATTTCTTCATTTTTTACATAATAATTCTAATAATTGCAAGGTTTCTGTTTTCAACATTCTGTATATCCCACTGTCCTCTCTTCTTTTTCCAAGGTTTCTGATGAGAAACCATGTAATTCTTTTTTTTTTTTAATTCCATTATAGTAAGGCTTATTTTTTTGTGTGTGTATTTGGTTTTCTGCAATTTGAATATAATATGACTCTATTTTTTTCAGTGTAAATGCTATTTGGTCTTCTCTAATATTACCGAATCTCTGGTTTTGTACATCTTAACAGTTTGGAAAATTCTCATCCTTTTTATTTTGCCCCCCATCTTCTTTTCTTTAGGGTATTTCTATTATGCATCCTTTACCATTTAAACTTTTCACTCTCACTGTAGCTCACACCTAGACTCTAGTAATGCCTCACAAGTACTACTTATTTCTACCAGTTCCATGTTCTATGTTCCAGTTCCAGTTCTATGGCTCCAACAGCTCCTCTTACCAGCTCTGATTCTCTATATATTCAACAAGAGAAGACAACACTATGAGAAGCCCACAAACTGCAATTAGGGAAATGCCCATGCAGCAATGAAGGCCCAACACAACCAATAAATAAATAAATATAAAAGAAAAAAGGCAACATTAATAAATAAATACAACTGAGTTCAAAAGGAAATATAAATTGCCAAAGGTGCTACTAAAACAGTATTGGAATTTGTGTCTTAAAAAAATTGAATTCGACTTGATTAAGTAATGATTATCTTATATTATAGTAGGTTTTAAATATGTCCATTTCACCCTCCATATGTGAAAGCTGTCAGGTAAGGAAATAAGTCTTACACACATTTGGATCCATACCTCCCCTCTCAGTTCAGCTCAGTTCAGTTCAGTCACTCAGTCATGTCCGACTCTTGTGACCCCATGAATCGCACCATGCCAGGCATCCCTGTCCATCACCAACACCTGGAGTACACTCAGACTCATGTCCATTGAGTCAGTGATGCCATCCAGCCATCTCATCCTCGGTCGTCCCCTTCTTCTCCTGCCCCCAATCCCTTCCAGCATTAGACTCTTTTCCAGTGAGTCAACTCTTCGCATGAGGTGGCCAAAGTACTGGAGTTTCAGCTTCAGCATCATTCCCTCCAAAGAAATCCCAGGGCTGATCTTATTCAGAATGGACCGGTTGGATCTCATTGCAGTCCCAGTGACTCTCAAGAGTCTTCTCCAACACCACAGTTCTAATCAAGTGCAATTCAATAGTTTTATTCTCAGATGTGTGTTATAAATGTTTCCACGTTCGTTACGTTTTATTTTTCAATTTGAGATATTTATTGAGCCCCTACTATGTGTCAGGGAAATCAACACTGAATATTCACTAGAAGAACTGATGCTGAAGCTGAAACTCCAGTATTTTGGTCACTTGACAGGAACACTCAACTCATTGGAAAAGTCCCTGATGTTGGGAAGGATTGAGAGCAGAAGAAGAGGGCACCAGAGGATGAGATGGCTGGAAGGCATTACTGATGCGATACACATGAACTTGGGCAAATTTTAAGAGATGGTGAGGAACAGGGAGTCCTGGCATGCTGCAGTCCAGGGGGTCACAAAAAGTTGTCATGACTGGCTACTGAACAGCAACAATAAAGTGTCAGACATTTGTTCAGCACTAAGAATATATCAGTTACTAAAATAAATATGGTCCCTATTCTCATGAAGTCTATAATTATTAAGGATGTGTAAAATCAAATTTTAATTAAAACACCTATAGAAAATACATAAGCAAAACAGAATGGAAAAAGTACAAATAGAATTATAATTAAAAATATGATGGGATGGGGGCGGTCCTAAGATGGTGGAGGAATAGGACAGGGAGACCACTTTCTCCCCCACAAATTAATCAAAAGAACATTTAAACACTGAGTAAATTGCACAAAACAACTTCTGAATGCCGGCAGAGGACATCAGGCACCTAGAAAAGCAGCCCATTGTCTTCAAAAGGAGGTAGGAAAAAATATAAAAGACAAAAAAAAAAGAGACAAAAGAGGTAGGGATGGAGTTACATCTCGAGAAAGGAGTCTTAAAAAGAGAGGTTTCTAAACACCAGAAAACACTCTCACTGCTGACTCTGTGGTGAGCTTGGAACCACAGAGGGCAACATAACTGGGAGGAAAAATAAATAAATAATTAAAACCCACAGATTACATACCCAACAGTAACTCCTCCAGCAGAGAAGCAGCGCAGACACCTGCATCCACCACTAGCAAGTGGGGGCTGGGCAGGGAGGCGCAGCCTGCATTGGTTAGAGTAAGGACCCAGCCTGAATGCCCCGAGGGCAATCAGAGCGAACTAACTTGGGCTAGCAAACCAGACTGTGGGATAGCTACCATGCAAAAAGCCCTAACTTAAGACACCGCCAGGCCCACTCACAGAACAAAGGACTGTACAGAGCTAGTCAGCTACAGACCATCCCCCTCCTGTGACAGGCAGCCAGAGCCAGAAGGGGGCAATCGCAGCCCCAGAGAGACATTATCCACCAAACTGCAAGCAGGCTTCTTTGCTAACTAAGACTTCTTGGGGTTCTGAACAGTCATCATCTGCCTGAGAAGGTGCACTGGTTGTACACCCAGAAAACCAAGCAACAGGGACAGGGGAGGCAATAAGTCGCAGCGACCGTGCTCACCAAACACCTCATCACCTGAGCTGCTCAGATCTGGGAAGGGCAAAAAACGCAGGCCCAACCGAGTCTGCGCCTCTGAGAACTTCCTGAGTGCCTGAACCTGAGTGGCTTAGACCTGAGAGGTGCATGCAGCCCAGGACCAGCCTCGGACAGTTCCCAGTGGAGCAATATAGAGCCTGAGCAGTGTGGACAGGAAGGACACAGGCGCCATAAGCAGGGGCAGGCCCACTGTGGCTGAGACACTGAGAGCACATGCCAGTGTTATTTGTTTGCAGTGTCCCTCGCTCCCCACAGCTCAATTGAACAAGTGAGCCTTAAAAAGTGTCCACCATCGCCCCTCTTGTGTCAGGGCAGAAACCAGACACTGAAGAGACCAGCAAACAGAAAAAGCCAAAACAGAGGGAACTGCCTTAGAAGTGACAGGTGCAATAGATTAAAACCCTGCAGTTAGTACCAACTACATAAGAAGGGGCCTATAGATCTTGAGAAATATAAGCCAGACCAAGGAACTATCCGAAAATGAACTGACCCCACACTGCCCACAACAACATCAGAGAAAGTCCTAGATACATTTTTACTATTTTTACAATCATTCTTTTTTCTTTTTTTAAAAAGTTTTAAGTCCTCTATTACTCCTTTAATTTTATTTTTATAACCTACTATTACTTTGAAAAAAAAAAAAGATCCTATCTTTTAAAGCAAACTTCATATATATATATATATATATAATTTTTGTGACTTCGCATTTTTTTTCTTTTTTTAATATTGTATTTTTGAAAATCTAAACTCTACTCTAGATTTTTAATCTTTGTTTTTTTGGTATTTGTTATCAATTTTGTACCTTTAAGAAGCCAATATTCAGTACCAGTTTTTACTTGGGAGCGGCATTACTGGCTTGACTGCTCTCTCCCCCTTTGGACTCTCCTTTTTCTCTACCAGGTCGCCTCTATTTCCTCCCTTCCCCTCCTCTTCTCTACCCAACTCTGTGAATCTCTGTGTGTTCCAGATGGTGGAGAACACTTAGGGAACTGATTACTGGCTGGATTGGTCTCTCTCCTTTTGATTCCCCTCTTTATCCTCCTGGCCACATCTGTCTCCTTCCTCCCACTTCTCTGTATAACTCTGTGAACGTCTCTGAGTGGTCCAGACTGTGGAGCACACATAAGGAAGTGATTACTGGCTAGCTTGCTCTCTCCTCTTTTGATTCCACCTCATCTCATTTGGGTCATTTCTAACTCCCTCCTCCCTCTTCTCTTCTCCATGTAACTCTGTGAACCTCTCTGGGTGTCCCTACTATGGAGAAACTTTTCATCTTTAAGCTAGATGTTTTATCAATGGTACTGTATAGATGGAGAAATCTTGAGACTACTGTAAAAATTAGACTGAAAAACAGAAGCAGGAGGCTTAAGTCCAAATCCTGAGAACACCAGAGAACTCTTGACCCAGGGAACATTAATTAACAGGAGCTGATCAAATGCCTCCATACCTACACTGAAACCAAACACCACCTAAGGGTCAACAAGTTCCAGAGCAAGACATACTATTAAATTCTCCAGCAACACAGGAACACAGCCCTGGGCTTCAATATATAGGCTGCCCAAAGTTATTTCAAACCCATTCACATCTCATAACTCATTACTGGACACTTCATTGCACTCTAGAGAGAAGAAATCCAGCTTCACCCACCAGAACACGAACACAAATTTCTCTAACCAGTAAACCTTGACAAGCCACCCACACAACCCCACTCACAGCAAGAAAACTCCACAATAAAGAAAACTTCACAAACTATCAGAATACAGAAAGGCCACTCAAAACTCAGCAATATAAACAAGATGAAGAGACAGAGAAATACTCAGCAGGTAAAGGAACAGGATAAATGCCCACCAAACCAAACAAAAGAGGAAGAGACAGGGGATCTACCTGATAAAGAATTCCAAGCAATGATAGTGAAAATGATCTAAAATCTTGAAATCAAAATAGAATCACAGATAAACAGCCTGGAAACAAGGATTGAGAAGATGCAAGAAAGGTTTAACAAGGAGCTAGAAGAAATAAAAAAGAGTAAAATATATAATGAATAATGCAATAAATGAGATCAAAATCATTCTGGAGACAACAAATAGTAGAATAAATAGTAGAATAGTAGAGGCAGAAGATAGGATTAGTGAAGTAGAAGATAGAATGGTAGAAATAAATGAATCAAAGAGGAAAAAAGAAAAACAAATTAAAAGAAATGAGGACAATCTCAGAGACCTCCAGAACAATATTAAATGCTCCAACATTCAAATCATAGGAGTCCCAGAAGAAGAAGACAAAAAGAAAGACCATGAGAAAATACTTGAGAAGATAATAATTGAAAATTTCCCTAAAATGGGTACTCTACTGTACTGCATATGCCTAGCCCGAAATAGACCAAAATTCAAAGGAGATTTTCTACTGAATGCCTGTTGCTTTTGCACCATGGCAAAGTCAAGTACTTACAGGTGGAACCATCGTAAGTTGAGGACAGTCTGTGTTTTGTACAAAGAGTTCTGGAAAATTGTACCCATGTTAACTTCATGTGTATTTCTTTTCTGTAGGTGATTTTCTTCCACCCCCACCTCCACCTCTGGATGATTCCAGTGTTCTTCCATCAGGCTCCGGAAACTTCCCTCCTCCCCCGCCCCTTGATGATGGTGCTTTCAGGGGACAGGTAAGATCTGTGGTTGAAGTTATGTTTGGAAGTAATGCTAGGAATCGTGAATTCTGAGGTTGTTTCTGTGGCAAATAAATACTTATCCAGAGCCTACAAAGAGCTTGATATCTCACAAAGCACTAAGGCACATTAATGCCAACTGCCCAGCTCAAGCTTTCAGAGTTCTGCTGGCTTGTACACTGAAGCCCTGGAAGTCCTTTTACCTACTGATTTTATTTTGAAACTGAAAGCCATTCTTTAGGAATGCCATCTGAGAATTTCACTTTTTCTTGCTATCCTGGGGACACACAACCATGCTTTTTTATTGCCTTGGTTCTGTATATCCACTGACATTTTCTTTCTAAAAGAGTAAGACTGGTATTTTAAGGTTCTGTTGGTCACTGTGGGTACTGATTGGTCAGCAACATCTTTCTAGCAAAAGCAACAGCAACAATTCTTAGAGTTTTCTCTTCTGAATGAGGTCAGGAATGTATATAGTGTGAATTGGCTGTTTGGAAGTATTATGACCCAGCCCTGCATAGTGACCCAGATTTGGAGTCAGAAACAGCAATGCAAGTTCTCAGCCTGTGATCACATAGGGCTACTGGTGACCAACTGCCACTGTTTAAGCAGTTAAACTCCAGTTATCTCAGGAAGGAAAACTAAATAACGGTGTCATATAGTATTTATGTCATATTTTGGGGGATGGTGATGTTACTACAGATGTATAAAAGAAAAAATTCCTTATTTTTTAGAGAAATATCAGCAAGATTGATGAGCGATATGGAATAGTGCCTAGCATTTGCTTTAAAATCAAAAGACTCTAAAAATATATGTGTTTGTATACTGTGTATGTATATGGCTAGCCATATTCACTACAGTACTATTGGGATGCTAGATATATTTATATGTATACTGATGCACTTGCTTTACAACCGAAACTAACACAACAGTGTAGATCAACTGTACTCCAAAAAAAAAAAAACAGACAAATCATAAGAATAGGGAGCTACTGAGTTAGAATACAGGTGAGAAAATAGTAGTTATGGATTGATAATTGTTGGGTGCAGGGAGATTTAATTCATTATTTGTTCTGTCTTTGTATATGTTTAAGGCTTCTCATAATGAATTGTAAAGAGGAAAAGCCATAGCAAGTAACTGCTCAACTAGTTCAGTTCATTATATGACTTTCTCCTAAATTTCATGCTGGGGGAGACAAAGGTAGGTGTGATTCACTCATTGAACAAAAATTTCTGGGTGTTGTGTGCATACCTTTATAACACTAGGGATTCTATGGCAAAAAAAAAAAAAAAAAAGACAGGGTTCTACCCTTATGAAATTTAGATGTTACTAAGACCTATTCTTTGCTAAAAAAAAAAAAAAAGACAAATCATAAGAATAGGGAGCTACTGAGTTAGAATACAGGTGAGAAAATAGTAGCTATGGATTGATAATTGTTGGGTGCAGGGAGATTTAATTCATTATTTGTTCTGTCTTTGTATATGTTTAAGGCTTCTCATAATGAATTGTAAAGAGGAAAAGCCATAGCAAGTAACTGCTCAACTAGTTCAGTTCATTATATGACTTTCTCCTAAATTTCATGCTGGGGGAGACAAAGGTAGGTGTGATTCACTCATTGAACAAAAATTTCTGGGTGTTGTGTGCATACCTTTATAACACTAGGGATTCTATGGCAAAAAAAAAAAAAAAAAAAAGGACAGGGTTCTACCCTTATGAAATTTACATGTTACTAAGAGCTATTCTTTGCCTATTGTTTTACTTATAGAGTTTAACACTTTAACGCTTTATTTCGTTTATATTCTCTCTTGAATAATTATGAAACTATTTTATAATCATTTAAAGTCTTGAGTTCTGAAGTTTGCTTGACTTTGTGACAGAAGACTTGTATTTGATACTATTTGGGCAGCTTATTCTTGGCCCATGATCTTGAGTGGGTCACCCTAAGGCCCTTTTCCTCTTGATTAAAAATAAGATACCTGTATATCTGTCTCTAATAATTGAATGAAATATAGATGGATTAAAAATGACTAAATTATAATGATTGTACAGATGTTATAATGATCACAATATAAAAATAACAAAGGCGGGAATAATAATAAGGTTTGTCAAAGGGTTTCGTTAAGAAAAATTTGAACATGGGGCTTTCATAAATTACAAAAGCCTTTTTCTATATGGATCTTGTCCTGCTAACTATATCCAAGCTGTGACTTTGTTTTTGAAAAAGAAAGAAATAAACAAAGAGCCTGTTGCCATGTTGGCTTGTATTCTCTGTAAGACAGAAGGAAGAAGGATAAAAAATAAAACAGAGTTTGTCAAGTGGAAAAGGGCAGATCTGGTGAGAGAGGCATGTTGTTCTTGAATATATGGAAGATTATTGGCAAGCTCAAAAGAAGGCAGGTGTGTCCTTTCCTTGTGTGGTAGTGTGTGATGTGATAAGAGGCTTGGCCCCACTCTGGCCATATTTGCCCCAACTTCATACTTGAGCTACAGTGGAGCTTAGAGTAATGTAATCACCAGAGAAAATTTTGCACTTTTTTCTCTCCGCCAATGGTGAAAACTCCTGTTGCCAAGTCAAAATTATAGCTGGTAAATGTGTGTTTTTGTGTAGAAGTCTGTTTATGTTTCCAGCCAAATTTTCAGGTCAGAGCCAGAAGTGTCTCTACTAAGTGTGACTATAAGAAGTATAAGATTTTCAGAGCTGAAAGGGACCTAAGAGATCAGTGGGTCCAACCCTGGCGCCAGGCATCTGCTTATAGCCTTTTCAAGTACTTGGTGAATAAATTACTCCCCTCTCTTTGCAAATGGGGAAACTGAGATCCAAGAAGATGTGGTTCCTGTAGTTTCTGGCAGATTTCTTTTGAGAAGTCTTGTTTCCTGATCTGCCCTTCCGCAGATTGAGCACATGATTTTGCCTCTCAAGGATCTGAGGTTAAGAAGAACGGGTAACATGCTTTTGTTTGGAAAGACTAGGTGAGATTGGCATTTTTCTTCTCTCCAGCTTTCTGATATTAGGCTGTAATTTTTTTTTTTTCCCTTTGCAAAAGGTGAATATTTAGTGTCAAGAATTCTTGTTTTAAGAGTCCTCATTTTATGGGAAAAGATGAATCTTGGAAAGTCAGTGAGAGATTTTCTTTTTTATGTAAGAATCAGTTGGAGCTCAGTGCCTGTAAGGCTTGGGTGACCATTTAGCCGTCACTTCCTTGATTTGTTTGTTTTTCATTCATTCATGATAAACTGAATACCTTCTGTATGTCAGACATGTACACAGAGCGTAGGGCTTGGCATCACTGGTCTAATGCCCTGAGTCTCAAGCTTGGGACTATTAGTTTTGTTTGGTTTGATGCCACAGTTGATAATTACTTTCTGTTTTAGCTATCCAATGGGCAGGTGTAGAGTGTTGTTTAGAGTAGTTTTAAAAAGAGAATATGTGATAGAATTTCAGACTTGAAAGGGAATTAGACATCGTAACTTGAGTGCCTTTCTGTTGTTTGAATCTCCTAATTCCCGCCCCCCCGNGTAGGTATGATTTCATGAAACCGTTGTTTCAGATATATATGTACTTATTTATATATCTCCAGATAGGAGTTTTGCATCATCACATCAAAGGTTATTTCTTTACTCTGGGTTGTAGTCAAAAATAGTTCAGAATCTCAGTTTTAACTGATTTGATCTGTAGAGTGACACTGTGAAGCAGATGTTATTAAGTGTTTTCTTCACTTAATAGGTGAGGAAAACTGAACCTGAGATGGTAGTATATTACCTTTTCCAAAGTAAAGGTTAGCACTGGAGTGTGCATTTTAAGCCTTGCTATTTTCTTTGGAACATATTTCCTTCCTCCATTAGTTACTATTAATGGAAAAGAGTGACTGTCTTTACTTGAAGCTTATTACTTGGCCACCATAGTTATTTTTATTCTCTGTGCGTGCGTTCCAGCCCAATCTCTTATGTACTCATAATTTAAATTCTTAGTTTGAGGAGCTCCTAAGTAGTTTTGCTTCCCTTAAAGTTAGGTTTTCCTTAAACAACCAGAAAGTCTCCATTTAAGATAGTTAGGGAGCCAGCATCTGCCAGCTGGAAGAATCCTAGAGCCATGCTCTTCCATGTGTGGTCCATGAATCTACATCAGCATCTCTTGGCAGCATGTTAGAAATGCAGAATCTCAAGCCTCACCACAGAACTGCTGAGTCAAAGCCTGCATTTTAACTAGATCTTTTTTGTGATGTGAACATTGATGTTTGAAAAGCATCTTAGATATCAGGTCATTTTGTTTTTAAACATCAGTTGAGTGATTCAAATGGCTTTTTATTTATTTAGTTTTTCAACCTATGTTTACTGATGGATAATATGGCCCTAAACTTACGCCGGGTGGTGAGGATATAAAGATACATTATGAGAGGGCTTTGCTTTTTTTAGAAGTTTCACTTCTAANTTCAAATGGCTTTTTATTTATTTAGTTTTTCAACCTATGTTTACTGATGGATAATATGGCCCTAAACTTACGCCGGGTGGTGAGGATATAAAGATACATTATGAGAGGGCTTTGCTTTTTTTAGAAGTTTCACTTCTAACGGGGAGAGAATGACAATAAACACAAATGCAATCAAGTATTATAGATATTTTGACAGAATGTGTAAGAGGCACAAAAGGGGCTGTTATCTGAACCTGTAGGTGTGTGTGTATATGTAGGTTTACATGGATATTTGGATCAGGAAGAAAGAGAATGGTGCTTGCTTTTGTTGTTGCTAACCATGGTAAATTAATTGAGACTTTATTGACGATCTGAGTTTAATTACTCCCTTGTGTTTTTGCACTACAATCACGTATAACCAGTGATGTACCATCTTCTTTGTTGGTAAATTCTTGTTCCTTTCTCCCCTAATGGGGGACTTTGTATTACCTAGGGCTAGGCAACTTTTGTTTACGCATGCCTGAGCCGTGTTACTAGAGTAACTGCAGTGGGTGAAACTCAGCTGCCACATCTGATGCTCAGTGCCACTGCCTTTTTCTCCCCTAGACTAGAAAGGGTAGCTTGAGGAAACACACAGAGCTGGCTTTCCGGGAGTTTTTCCTCACTCTTTTCAAGTTAATGGTATTCACAACAGGCTGTTCTCTGATGTAAACTGGCATAAAGTACTGTTTGGGAATCAGGGATACAGTATTTTGTGTACCACAGTCACCCTTTAACTGCCTCACGGTGCTGCATCTAGCACAAAGTAAAAACCTTTTGAATATTAGCTGAATGAGTTGGGATGACGTGGAACACTTTAAACTAGATCTTTCCTTGTTTCTCTCCAAGGAATTCTGAGGATCCATTTCCAGCTGTGTATTTCACTAAACCATTTTATCTGGTAACTGAGGGATGATGTATTTTGCAGGCTGGGTAGGCTTTGGATGGTGAGGAAAAGGTAAGGAGGGGACCAGGGTTTATAGAAATGTGTCTATGACTACTCTACTTCTTATAAAACCACATGTTTCTTTCTTAGGTTTTATGTACCATGCATTTTCCATTTGCCTAATGTGTGTCCTTTTTTTCCCTTTTGACTTGCTTGTTTGATTTATTCAATGCCCCTGTAATTCACAGAGTCTGGGAGTACACTTGAATTCCCCAGCAAGCCCAGAGGACAGGGGATGCATTGATGTGAGGGTCGATAGCTTAGCATTGCTGGTTGGAAGGTGCTTGCAGCGGGTTCTGTCCAGCTGCTTTTCTCTAAGAGGNATTCAATGCCCCTGTAATTCACAGAGTCTGGGAGTACACTTGAATTCCCCAGCAAGCCCAGAGGACAGGGGATGCATTGATGTGAGGGTCGATAGCTTAGCATTGCTGGTTGGAAGGTGCTTGCAGCGGGTTCTGTCCAGCTGCTTTTCTCTAAGAGGATCCACACCACCTCTACCACCTCTGGCCCCAAGCATGTCAGCCAAATGCTCTTTCTTTGTTTGAAGAAATCTACTGGAAAGGAAAGGATCCCCCTACATTTGTATACACATATTTGTTTCTGTTCATTTGCCATCTTCCTTATACATGGATATTGTGTCTTTTCTCTTAAGCCGAAATTATTCTTACTGCAATTTAGAGGAGTTTCCTTTTGTTGACTTACCTGTTAAAATGGTGAGTGAACCTTAAGTCAGAATACACGTGAGTTCTAAGTCTGTTTTAAAATAGTTACTAGGAGTTTTTCATTCCAGCTATCTTAACTAGCTATGCTTCCCTTCAAAAGGATCCCTTTTCTATCCCTTTGTCATGTGTATATCTGTTTTCTAGACATTTCTCCATTCCTCCACATCCTTTTGGTGGCTTACTGGCAAAGAATCTGCTGATGTAAGACCCACAGGAGATGCAGGTTTGATCCCTAGGTCCAAAAGATCCCTGGAGGAGGAAAGGGCAACCCAATACGGTATTCTTGCCTGAGAAATCCCATGGACAGAGGAGCATGACTGTCTACAGTCCATGGGATTGCAAAAACAATCGGATACAATTTAGCAACTAAACACTGACAAACACATCCTTTTAAACTGTGAGCTCCACTTTAAAGAACACAGTGGGAAGCTCTGATAATTGAGCTTGAAAAATGGAAAATTTTGGTCTAAATAACTCATCAAAATAAGAAGAAAATTATTACGAGGTTATCACTATGGCTTTAACAGTCTGCCTAATCTTGCCTGGAATACATGGTCTGGATTTATGTTGTTTACAAGATAATTCTTTACACAAACAAATTCTATTTTCTTTTTTGGTTCCTTTTCACTCTCCCAGAATCTCATCAACCTGTGCCTCACTATATTTAATTCCTCTGACAGAAGTAAGGTGCTCAGAAATCCTCTTTTAAATTGAGTATGAAGAAGATGTAGGCCCAGATAAAACATTGAATCTGAAAATTAAGCTGTGAAATAGAATTTGGTCGTCAGGTCGCCATCAACTGGGGTGGGAGGTGGGAGGGTGGTTCATGTTTGGGAGTTCGTGTAAAAAAATAAATAAATACAAAAAAAAAATACTTTACTGTGGGCTTTAGTCTCATATGTGATGATTTTTTAATGGTGGAAGGTATCTTGGTGACCGTTCTTTTTACTTGACTGGTGTTAAATATTTCTTTTAGGGCACTGTCTGGCCGCATGAAGGCCAAAGAGTTTCTTTCTCAGTCCTGACTACATATTAGAATTATCTGGGTTTTAAAGAAATATGGGTATCTGACCCCTCCTTCTCATTTCCATTCCCCATCCCCGAGATCCTGAGTGCATTGGTATGAGATAGAGGTTGGGCATCAGCATTTTAAGGTAAGATTCCTAGGTGATTCTAGTATCTAGCCAAATATAGAACTATTGGGTGGGGTTAATAAAAGTTTTTGAGACATAAAGTTTTAATAAGGATATAGACAAATTATATCTCCAGATGTGTACACTCAGGCAGTTAAGAGAAGTACAGGTGCTTCTATAAGACATGCCATTGGACTCAATTCTGTAGGGTCTAAGTAGAAATAATTTGACACTTTGTTTAATGCAGTAGTTCTCCAAGTGTGGTCCCAGGACTAGCAGCGCTAGCATCACTTGGGGATTTATTAAGAATGCAAATTATCAGACCCTGACCCAGATCTACTGAGTCAGAATTCCCAGGGATGGAACCCAGCAATCTGTGTTTTTAGCAGACCTACCAGAGATACTAATGAGCTCTAAAGTCTCAAAGTCATCAACTTAGATAGTTGTTTTGGAAATAAGAGGCAGCTTAGGAAAATCTTAGCACAGTGCCTGGCGCATAGTGAGAGCCTCCAAATCAGAGTACTCTAAAGATAGTGTGTTTGACATCTTGGTTGCCTGAATATGGTGGTAGATAGACTTGACAGCTGTTTGCTACTCTTCCAACTCTAAGACTATTACTTTGTAAAAAATTATTTCATTGAAGTATAGTTGATTTACAAGGTGTTCGTTTATGCAGTATAGCACACTGATTCAGTTATACATACATGTGCCTTCTTTTTCATATTCTTTTCCCTTGTGGTATATCACAGGATATTGAGTATGGTTCCTGTGCTATACAGTAGGACCTTGATTACTATCCATTATGTATATAATAGTTTGCATCTGCCAGTCCTAAACTCCCAGCCCTCTCTCTCCCACCTCCCCCTCCCTCTTGGCAACCGCAAATCTATTTTCTATGTAAGACTATTATTTTTAAGACAGATGGAGCTCAAGTGAACAATCTCAAAGGTGTATCAGGACAGCCAGTCCATGTCACCATCCTTCCACTGTGAGATATAGATTTTTCTTTTTCTAAAGACCTAAGTTGTGATGCTTTAGTACTGTCTGACAGTGACTCATTGAGCGGTAGGAACTGTCATCTATCACTGAGTGTTAAACAGCTGAAATGCAAGGAAAAGCTGTTTATCCACTGAAGAGAGACAGTTCCCCCACATTCAAAAAGGTCATTTTTATAAGGAGAAGGACATATACATACTTTTTTTTAGAAAATGAAAGTTTTCTTTTTTAATATAATTTATTGCAAAAAGTATTTAAAAAGATTCTANGGTAGGAACTGTCATCTATCACTGAGTGTTAAACAGCTGAAATGCAAGGAAAAGCTGTTTATCCACTGAAGAGAGACAGTTCCCCCACATTCAAAAAGGTCATTTTTATAAGGAGAAGGACATATACATACTTTTTTTTAGAAAATGAAAGTTTTCTTTTTTAATATAATTTATTGCAAAAAGTATTTAAAAAGATTCTATACTATTAACCCATAGTGATTTTGGATTTCCTAGTATCCTAAAGCCTGGAGAGTATATAGATCTCCAAATTCGATGTTTCTTATTGCAGTTCTCCCAATCTGTCCTGCACACACTTTAAGATTAGTCTTTAGTAAATCACATTCTTAGAAGTGTTTTCTTCTCAGAAATCCTTAATGGATCCTTACTTCATGCATGATAAAATTGAAACTCTTAGTCAGATATGGAACACACTTAAAAGCTTATTTTCATACTGCTCCTATTTTTATGACTTACTTCTATTATTTACAGGCTTCCCTGATGGCTTAGCTGGTAAAGAATCCACCTGCAATGCAGGAGACCCCAGTTCAGTTCCTAGGTCTGGGAGATCCAATGAAGAAGGGATAAGCTACCCACTCCAATATTCTTGAACTTCCCTGGTGGCTCAGATGTTAAAAGAATCTGCTTACAATGCAGGAGACCTGGGTTTGATCCCTGGGTTGGGAAAATCCCCTGGAGGAGAGAGCATAGCAATCCACTCCAGTATTTTTCCCTGGAGAATCCCCATGGACAGAGGAGCTTGATGGGTTACAGTCCATGGGGTAAAAAAGAGTTGGACACAACTGAGCGACTAAGTGTAGCACAGCACAATGTTATTTACATTCCTGTCTCTATGCTATATTATAATTTGCTCTTTATTTTCTAAGCCCTAATTTTTCTAACCTTTATACTTTTCTTTTCCTTTTTTTCTGCCTAGCATGAACTTATGCTGTACATCATAATGTTCATTGACAATTTATATATATATATATTTTGTGCCATGTGGCATGTGAGATCTTAGTTCTGGGACCAGGACTTGTACTTGCGCCTCCTGCATTGGAAGTGCAGAGTCTTAATCACTGGACTGCCAGGGAAGTCCCTTTTGTGTGTGCATGTGTGTGTGAGCACTCAGTTGTGACTGACCCTTTTGCGTTCCCATGGATTATAGCCTGCCAGACTCCTCTGTCCATGGAATTTTCCAGGCCAGAATATTGGAGTGGGTTGCCATTTCCTGCTCCAGGG
>SJYX01013832.1:36571-75882 GCA_006410675.1 Oreotragus oreotragus | reverse complement strand
AACTGAACTGATCAGTGGTTTCACTTTAATCAATGGTTCAAATAAGTTAAATATATTAATAAAATAGTGGGGAAGATGCCCTCCTACCTCTAATACAATATAAAGAAAGTTGGAAAGCCTGTGTAAAAAGCAAACAAAGTAGAGTTAAGAACAAATCTTATTACCAGTGAAAAGTCAGTCTTGTTATAAAGGTCAGAGGGTCAACTCTGTGGAGCTGACAATTCTACATGCTTATGTTCCTACATATTTACGGTACAGCTTCAAAATACATGCAAAAGCTGACAAAATGGTGATGGGAGGCAATATTCATAATATAGTCAGATTTCAACACCTCTCCATAATAAAACACACAGAAAACACATGAAACTAATATAATTTTATATGTCACTTATATCTCAATAAAAACATAAAATAAGGATATATAAAATTTGAACCATGCTATCAACCAATTTAATGTAATTGACATTTACATAGTACTCAGTAGCAGCAGAAAACAATTTTTCCAAGTGCACAAAGGACTTTTTATCAAGCTTGGTCATATTCTGGACAATAAGTACCAGTATATTTAAAAGGATTAAAATCATGCAAAGTATTTTTGGCAATAAAATTAAAGTTAAAATTTGACAGCAGAACAGTTTCTGAGAAATCTCCAAATATTTGGGAACTAAACACACTACATTCCCCAAGAAACAACAAAGAAACAAAAAGGGAAATTAGGATTTTGAACTGAATGAAAAGTGAAAATACATCATACAAGAATTTAAAAGATACAACCAAGGCAGAACTCAAACAAAAATTTATAGTATCAATGCCTGTGCTTGAAAAAGAAAGATCTCAAATCAATAATCTAAACTTCCACCTTAAACTAGAAAAAGTGAGTGTGCATGTTCAGTCGTGTCTGACTCTGCCACCCCCTGCCAGTAGCTGGCTCTGTCCCTGGGATTTCCCAGGCCAGAATGCTGGAGGGGGTTGCCATTTCCTTCTCCAGGGCATCTTCCCAAACCAGGGATCAAACCTGTGTCTCCTGAATTTCCTACAATGGCAGGCAGATTCTTTACCACTGAGCCACCAGGGCTAGAAAATAAGACTAAGTAAAAATACTCAAAGTAAGGAGAAGAAAGGAAATAATAAAGATAAGAATAGAAATCAGTGAACTTGCTAAACCTCTAGCTAGACTATCAGGAAAAAAGATGACACATTTTACCATTATACCAGTAGCACTTGGATTTCTTGTTTTTGTTTTGATTACCTGGTTTTTAGGATCTTAGTTCCCTGACTAAGGATTGAACCTGTAGCTTGGCAGTAAAAGCACAGATTCCTAACCACTGTACCAGCAAGGAATTCCCCTAAAAGCACAACTCTCTAATCCAATGTCTAATCCTTCCAAAGGATGGCTTTACTAGTGAATTACACTATATGTTTAAGGAAGGGGGAAGAAAAACCTCCCAAATTCCTTACAAAGTCTCCCAGAAAATTGAAGGGAATAGAATGCTCCCTTACTTCAGGAAACCAATTAGTATAATTTTTCACACTAATAGACTTTAAAATAAAAAATGTTATCTCCTCAACACTTGCACAGAAAAACACTGATAAAATACAGCATCCATTTCTGACAGTTATTAAGTTGTTACACCGTGTCTGACTTTGCGATGCCATGGACTGCAGCACGCCAGGCCCCTGTGTCCTCACTGTCTCCCAGAGTTTGCGCAAATTCACGTCCACTGAGTTGGTGATACTGTCTAACCATCGCATCCTCTCCTGTGCTTCTCCTTTTGTGTTCAATCTTTCCCAGCATCAGGGTCTTTCCTAATGAGCTGGCTCTTTGCATCAGATGACCAAAGTATTGGAGCTTCAGCTTCAGCATCAGCTTCAGCTTTCAATGAATATTCAGAGTTGATTTCCTTTAGGATTGACTGGCTTGATGTCCTTGCACTCCAAGGGACTCTCAAGAGTCTTCTCGAACAGCACAGTTCAAAAGCATCAATTCTTTAGCACTCAACTAGGCTTAAGCCTACCTTGAAGTATTTTAAGCACTACCTTCAGTTCAGTTCAGTTGCTCAGTCGTGTCCGACTCTTTGTAACCCCATGAATCACAGCACACCAGGCCTCCCTGTCTATCACCAACTCCCGGAGTTCACTCAAACTCAGTCGGTGATGCCATCCAGCCATCTCATCCTCTGTCATCCCCTTCTCCTCCTGCCCCCAATCCCTCCCAGCATCAGAGTCTTTTCCAATGAGTCAACTCTTGGCATGAGGTGGCCAAAGTACTGGAGTTTCAGCTTTANAGCACGCCAGGCCTCCCTGTCCATCACCAACTCCCGGAGTCCACCCAAAGCCATGTCCATTGAGTCGGTGATGCCATCCAGCCATCTCATCCTCTGTCATCCCCTTCTCCTCCTGCCCCCAATCCCTCCCAGCATCAGAGTCTTTTCCAATGAGTCAACTCTTCGCATGAGGTGGCCAAAGTACTGGAGTTTCAGCTTTAGCATCAGTCCTTCCAAAGAAATCCCAGGGTTGATCTCCTTCAGAATGGACTGGTTGGATCTCTCTGCAGTCCAAGGGACTCTCAGGAGTCTTCTCCAACACCACAGTTCAAAAGCATCGATTCTTCGGCGCTCAGCTTTCTTCACAGTCCAACTCTCACATCCATACATGACCACAGGAAAAACCATAGCCTTGACTAGATGGACCTTAGTCGGCAAAGTAATGTCTCTGCTTTTGAATATACTATCCAGGTTGGTCATAACCTTTCTTCCAAGGAGTAAGCGTCTTCTAATTTCATGGCTGCAGTCACCATCTGCAGTGATTTTGGAGCCCAAAAAAATAAAGTCTGACACTGTTTCCACTGTTTCTATGTGGAGTTTTTATACATCTTTTCCTTTTCTTCTTTTAAAGACATCCTTATAATTTATTCCTAGGTGTTTGATATTGCTTGATGATCTTTGTTTTCTGAACGTTGAGCTTTAAGCCAACTTTTTCGCTCTCCACCTTCTACATTTGATAGCTGATCTATTTCTAATTTAGGGGTACATTTTCCAAATATTTTTTTGCAAAATGCTGTTTCCTTCAAGAATTATTCTGTCGATTCATATTCCCATCACAGTACATTATGAATATGCCCATTTTGATGTTTTTTGAAAAATACTACCTATTAAAATTGCATATTACTACATATTAAAATTGTAAAATAAACGTTTATTGTTTATTTTATGATAATGGAAGAATTACGATTTACTGTTGAAATGGAGAAAAAAAAAAACCATGAAAAAAGATGCAGACACAAACCCCTGTAATCTCTCCACCCAGCAGTACTGACATTTTGGTGTGTCTCCAGTGTGTTTTTCTTTTCTTGTCTCGTGTGCGTTCTTTGGGTTTGGACTGTGCGTTGTCGGGAGCTTCTGGGTGTGGGAAACTCTCTGGGTCTGCACACTCCCCAAGTGCGGCTTCCTCCCTTGGTAAGTGGTGTTGACTCTTCAGTGCTGCTGTTGCCATCTTTGCTCTTTCTAGGTTGGTTTTTAAATATGCGAGGAATATGGTTGGAAAATGAATGATGGAACAGTAGGAGGAGAGGGGGAGGACAGTTAAATAAAGGCTGGAAAAATTCCATTCTTGAGACATTAACAGACATGCCTGATAGGTTTGGTATATCTGAAGTAGCAGAATGAGAGTAACAATATTTTGGGCAACTCCCTGGCTGTCCAGTGGTTCGGACCTGGTGCTTTCACGGCTATAAGTGTGTCCTGGACCGCCTCCCCTCCCCCTCCCACCCCCCCACCCNAAGTACCCCCCGCCCCCCAATGGTTAACTGTTACAGCTGAGGCAATTTTGATGGCTAAGGGATGAATGAGTTACAACCTCTGATTCAAACTTGGGCGATGCATTTATACACAACTTCTAAATTAAGATGTTTCATGGTAAACTATTACTTAGTCATCATGCTTTGATCAGAAACACAATCTAAGTCTTATGTTGTGGTACAGGGTGGGGGAAATAAATTAACTATGACTAGAGACATGCAGGAAGGATTCTTGGAAACAATTCCAATTTAATTGAACTTTGATGGTTAATTAGCATCTTAATTTTCAGATGGCGGAATGGATTTTTATGTAATAAAGTAACAAGAATAAGAATTCAGAGTATTTTGAAGAATATTCTGAAATCATTGCAGGTGTTTGTTATTATTTTAAATATAAGGTTGACATCACCAGGTCTGTTGCTGGATGCCAAGTGGTGCTTTTAGCATACCATCAGACAAAACGTATTGCCCTTGTGGGAGACTTCCTTTGGCTCCTCAGGGACTTACCTGCTGATACCTGATGGCTTTGAGTTCAGGTGCCTGACATTTCTGGGGCTTGCCAGCTAGTATAGTTGTAAAGAATCCACCTACCAATGCAAGAGACACAGAGATGTGGGCTTGATCCTTGGGTTTAGAATATCCCCTAGAGGAAGAAATGGCAACCCACTCCAGTATTCTTGCCTGGAAAATTCCATGGACAGGTGAGTGTGGCAGGCTATAGTCCATGGGGTTGCAGAGTCGGACGTGACTCAGCACACATGCTCACCTGATATTTAACTTCCTCTTTTTATGACATCTTTACTTGGCTTTTCTTCATGACAGCTGACAACTCCTCACCCTGTCTCTCTGTGACCTAGACCGTGGCTTGCTTTTACGGGCCTGTTATGTGGGGTTTTTACCCTTCCAGTTCCTGTCACCTTTTCCATTCATTCAGGCAAGATGGCTGCCTTTGCTAGGGTACTCCAGCCCCTCCAGCTCAGAAAATGGACTGTTTTGTCCATTGCTTGTTACTCCAAGTATTGAAAGTATCTTCTGTTACTGAACTGAAATTTCTTCCTTTATGACTTCCTCACATCAATTTTCTTCCTACCCTCTTAGAAAATGATGCACATTCAAAGGAACTATCAGACCAGGGGAGAAATAAGTGGTGTCTGTCTCAAGAGGGTGATCCATAAAACTCCTGAAAGAGGTCACTATTCTGAGGAGAAAGTGAAAACATTGTCATGTGAGCTGTTCACTGAACTTGTGGGAAATGCCCAGAGTTTGTTGAAAAGAGAAGGAAGAAAATAAACTTCTTTTTTTTAAAAATAATTTTAATTTTTTAAAAAATTTATTTTATTGAAGTATTGTTGATCTATAATGTTGTGCTAATTTCTTCTGTACAGCAAAGTGATTCACTTATTTTTATATATGTGTGTGTATATATAGACATTCTTTTCCATATTATTTTCCATTATGGGTTATCACAGAATATTGAATATAGTTCCCTGTGCTATACAGTAATACTTTATGTATCCATTCTATATATAATAGTTCGCATCTGCTAATCACAAACTCTGAATACCTCCTTCCCCACCCTCCTCCCACCTTCCTTGGCAATCCTAGATCTGTACTCTTTGTCTGTAAGTATGTTTCTGAAGAAATTTCTGAAATGCTTTATGGTCTTATCTTAAAGTCAGTGTCCAAAAGTTTGTAAGCCAACTCATTCTGACTCTTGTGAAAATAATTTCAAAGGTCATAATGTATAGGGTAAGCAGTGGATTGTAGTCCTTTATCTACTTACCAATTTTATATATTTCATTTATCATAAAATAAACTGGCACTGAGGGCTTTCCAGGTGGCATAGTGATAAGGAATCCATCTGCCAATTCAGGAGACTCGAGTTCGATTCCTGGATTGGAAAGATCTCCTGGAGGAGCAAACGGCAACCTGCTCTAGTATTCTTGGCTGAAGAAATTCCATGGACAGGGCAACCTGGTGGGCTACAGTTCATGGGACTGCAAAGAGTGGAGCATGCGCGTGCGCGTGCACACACACACATACACACACACACACACACACTAACTGGGTGTCTTGTGACCCTCAGACTAGTACTATCATGATCATAAGTATGGAATGACGGGATTTTACTTATTGACATAGAGAACTCAGGCCCCCATCTGGGGGCATGTTCATTCATGAGTTCACAGAAATAGGCAGCAGGACTTACTTACTCTATATGATTTGGACATACCTTACCACAGAGGGCATCCCTTCTGCTGCTTGGAAGTTGGGTGAGGAAGGAAGAGTCTGGGTGTAAAAGGAGATCCCACCTATAAAAACTAAGAATAGAGATGCAGAATTGCCAGAGCAAAACCAAAATGGTCAGCAAAAGCTTTAATCCACTCTGAGGTGCTTATCCTTCCTGTGTAGTGAAGATATAAGATATCTTGATCCATGGAAAGATACCAGAGGAGTGACTAAGATGCTTATTTATTCCCAGCCCTTTGTCTTGTTCCTTTGGGCCCTAGTTAATTTGTGGGATTGTTTGTGACCCTGGCAACAGCAGCAGCAGCAGCAGCTTGATTTGGTAGTACCTCCTCCTTTTAAGGTCCACACATGTAGGTCAGTGGATGTTTAGCAGGGCTGGTGGGTTCTTGAGATATGTATGCTACAGGCTCAGATCGGTGTGACTTTCTAGAAGCGAATGACAGAAGTTTTTCTGTTTTCCTTTCGCTCTGAATCATCCTCTGATTGAGTATTCAGATGAGAAAACAGATATTTTTGGTGTCTAGACTTATAAAAACTCCTTTGAAAGTAGCAAATGAGAGTCGATGGGGAGTATTCCAGTATTTCACTCGAGTAATTTGACCCTTTTCATGGAATGCCATAGTTTCTCTTTGTTGTTTTTTTGAAGACTCTATTTAAAAAGGTAAATACTTACCCTAGGATCAATAGTGGAGTATGTGTACACACAAACTCATTTACCCTTAGCAACCCCATTTCCACTGCTGCTGCTCCCTTGAAATAATCTAGGACACATGCGTGCATTCAGCAGTGAGAGTTTTGCTGATCAATGGACAAGAAAAATTTTACAGGGAAACTGGTTGCGGTCAGTTCTGTTGTGTATTGAGATAACCAATGAGGTTAGATTTACTTTAGCTCCTCAGTGACTTTATAGAGAGTCATTTACAGTGTTTGCATATTTCAGAAAATTTCCTTTGCCCAAATTAAGTGAAACTTCAGTTGGTTCTTTCAGAGTCAATAGAGATTTTTAACCCATTTTGTCTTTCCCATCAAGAATCTTAGTGATTCCTTCAAAGCTGAAATATGTTTGTCTTTTCTACGTCTAAAAAGTAGAACATGTTTTCTCTTCTAGTAATGTAAATAAACCAAATACATTAACATGGATTAAATGTTTTCAAACATGTTTCTCTATCAAGGAAAACTTATGATATGCATATATGCGCCATCCCCAACATAGGGGCTGTAAGAAGTTTGAGCACTGTCTCATTTAAATTATTGTTAGATGTTTGGAGAATGTGTTGCAAATTTTAAACTTTATAACACCTCTTTTAGGAGAATCGTTTTTCACATTCAGTTGTAGCACTGCATTATTAATAGACTATTGCTTTTGTTATTTGCATTGTTTTTTTTTTTCCTTTTTTTTCTTGAATTCATCATCCTTTTTCTTTTTAAATTTCTTCTTCTTGTATTTATCTTTTTTTTTTTTAAGCTGCATGGGCGATAAATTTTCTGAAGCCTTTTTTCTTTCAGTTGCATAGTTAAGTAAATGTTTGGCTTCAAGTAGAATTCTAGGCTCCAAGTTCCTTTACCTCAGTGTTCAACAAAGGTTTCTATATTATTGCTTTGTGTCATTTAGTCTTTATTGTTGCAGATGAGAAATCTGATGTAAGCCTGTTTCTTTTTCCAATTTAATAACTTTTATTGTTTGATCTGTAAGTTGTATTTGTGGGATTCAACAATTTTGCTTCAATATTTCTAGGTACAGCTTCCCTCACCCTCACCCTAGTATTTCTACTTAGTATTCATTGAATCTGATATGAGGAGTCAAATTTTTATTTAGCTAAGGGAGATTTTCTTGTGACATTGGGAAAATGAGTTCTAATTTTTTCATTTGCCTTTTTCTTCCTTATGGAACTCCTATTTTATAGTTTTGGATTTCTTTCTGTTCTTCATATCGGTTTTCTTTTTCAATAGTTCTACCATATGGAAGAATCCTTATTGCTTGCATCCTTTCTTTATTTTTAATTTTTGTGGTGATGATGTATTCTCAAATTATAAATGCTACTTGCACCTGAATTTGGGGAGAAAATGTGCTTGGGAGTGGCTCTGAATCTCCTGTTCCGGTAGACCTAGCTAGCCTCCATTCAAACTTTGTCTTTTATCTAGACTGGAAGCATATAGTCCTTTACATGTCAGGGCAGCCACAGGGTTTGTGGACCAGTTGTCACTGTGTGTGTGTAGTTAGGGGAGGCAGGACAAGGAGTGGGTTTCCCTTAGAGACACATGCCAAGAGAGAACAGCAAGCATCAAGGCTGTTTATTAGTTTTAAAGGTCCAATGGCAGGTAGCAAAGCCCCTAATATACATGTTGCACATATATATCCAATATGGGCAGCAACAGGCTGTGGACAGCCCTTCTGTGGGGCTGTCTCTGCTTGGGTTCTCAATTTCCTCTCTCACTATTTCCCATTCCTGCCTTTCAATGACTGTGTCACCAGAAGTGTCAGGGGTTGTGGCAAAGTACCTTTCATGAAAGAATGAACTCATTAAGTGATTTCACTGCTGTTTTGTCTAGCTTTCGTCATGTACCCCAAACTTCCTTTCCCAAGAGGTTCCCCCACACCCTCACCCCTTTTTATCATGGCAGTTTGAAGTCAGATCAGATATTGCTACCTTTTGCTATTTGTCTCAAACTCACCCTGCTGTCTTTGAGGATGCCAGGAAAACCCTCCTTGACTGCATCATCTGGACCAAGTACAGCTTCAAGGAAAACATGGTATGATGGTGAACACTGAGTGCTGATCCAGAGTACCTGACTTAAGTCCCCGCTCGCTAACTATGTGACTATGATTGTGCTGTTTAATCATTTTTGCCATTGTTTGCTTATCTGTAAAATAGAAATTGTTGTTGTGCTTACCTCTTCGGCTTTCTGTGAAGTTCAGTTCAGTCAGTTCAGTTGCTCAGTCATGTCCAACTCTTTGCAACCCCATGAATCACAGCATCTCATCCTTGGTCGTCCCCTTCTCCTCCTGCCCCCAGTCCCTCCCAGCATCAGAGTCTTTTCTAATGAGTCTTTTCCATTCCTTCCAAAGAAATCCCAGGGCTGATCTCCTTCAGAATGGACTGGTTGGATCTCCTTGCAGTCCAAGGGATTCTCAAGAATCTTCTCCAACACCACAGTTCAAAAGCATCAATTCTTCGGCGCTCAGCCTTCTTCACAGTCCAACTCTCACATCCATACATGACCACAGGAAAAACCATAGCCTTGACTAGATGGACCTTAGTCGGCAAAGTAATGTCTCTGCTTTTGAATATACTATCTAGGTTTTTCATAACTTTTCTTCCAAGGAGTAAGCATCTTCTAATTTCATGGCTGCAGTCACCATCTGCAGTGATTTTGGAGCCCAAAAAATAAAGTCTGACACTGTTTCCACTGTTTCCCCATCTATTTCCCACGAAGTGATGCGACTGGATGCCATGATCTTTGTTTTCTGAATGTTGAGCTTTAAGCCAACTTTTTTGCTCTCCTCTTTCACTTTCATCAAGAGGCTTTTTAGCTCCTCTTCACTTTCTGCCATAAGGGTGGTGTCATCTGCATATCTGAGGTTATTGATATTTCTCCCGGCAATCTTGATTCCAGCTTGTGTTTCTTCTATTCTAGCGTTTCTCATGATGTACTCTGCATAGAAGTTAAATAAGCAGGGTGACAATATACAGCCTTGACGTAGTCCTTTTCCTATTTGGAACCAGTCTGTTGTTCCATGTCCAGTTCTGACTGTTGCTTCCTGACCTACATACATATTTCTCAAGAGGCTGGTTAGCTGGTCTGGTATTCCCATCTCTTTCAGAATTTTCCACAGTTTATTGTGATCCACACAGTCAATAAACCAGAAATAGATGTTTTTCTGGAACTCTCTTGCTTTTTCCATGATCCAGTAGGGCTGTATTATTCTGTTTAATTCAGTGGGTTTTGGAGAAATACTCTCTACCCTGCTACATATCCAGTGCAGAGAGATCTGCAATTGCCATATGGAAAAAAGAAGAGTCTAAATCAAGATTACATGATGAGGTGAATATTATCTGAGTCATTAGTAGAAACCAGTTAGCTTCCTCTCTTAATAAGCAGAAATTTTCATCCAGGCTTCCTCCTTGCTGTATAGCCAAGGATATGGAATATAACTGAGTTGTGATAAATGTAGCCAGCTCGCCCCTGGGAGGACAGGTTTAAAGCCGATAAATAAGCGGGACCTACTAACCTTTCGTGGTACAGCCAGACTGCTGACACCAGGCTCCCTAAGACTACATCCCACTTCCTGTATGCTGGGCTTCCATTTCCTTGCTGCATAACCCGGGGCCTGATGATTGCATGTCTGCTCGAGGTGGTTGTGAGGAAGGAATATATGATTTAATATACATCAAACACATGGCACATCATGGGCATTCACTAGACATCAGCTGTAATAATAATCAGTATTACTTTTTCTGCATTTCACTTAGGATGTAAAATAATTAGCTGGGAAGCATTCTAACTGAGTTCTAACTGGGTGGCCACCATAAATCTTACTCTGCTAGCTGCTGCAAAATAGGGAGATAAGCAAGCACTTTAATAAAACACCAGTGTGTTGTTTTTCATCATCATATTTCCCCTACATTCATGGCATTCAAATCTAGAAGACCTAATAGATATAACAGGAGAAGGACTTGGGTGAGAGTTAGAGGCCATCTTCCCTTTGCTACATTGAAAATGGCTGATTTGCTACATTGAAAATAACACTGAGGTATTAGTGTTATTTTTTTACTATGACCTAGTGAAAGAGGAGTGAAAAAGTTGGCTTAAAGCTCAACATTCAGAAAATGAAGATCATGGCATTCGGTCCCATCACTTTATGGGAAATAGATGGGGAAACAGTGGAAACAGTGTCAGACTTTCTTTTTTGGTCTCCAAAATCACTGCAGATGGTGACTGCAGCCATGAAATTAGAAGATGCTTACTCCTTGGAAGAAAAGTTATGAAAAACAGATAGCATATTCAAAAGCAGAGACATTACTTTGCCGACTAAGGTCTGTTTAGTCAAGGCTATGGTTTTTCCTGTGGTCATGTATGGATGTGAAAGTTGGACTGTAAAGAAGGCTGAGCACTGAAGAATTGATGCTTTTGAACTGTGGTGTTGGAGAAGACTCTTGAGAGTCCCTTGGACTGCAAGGAGATCCAACCAGTCCATTCTGAAGAAGATCAGCCCTGGGATTTCTTTGGAAAGAATGATGCTAAAGCTGAAACTGCAGTACTTTGGCCACCTCATGCGAAGAGTTGACTCATTGGAAAAGACTCTGATGCTGGGAGGGATTGGGGGCAGGAGGAGAAGGGGACGACCGAGGATGAGATGGCTGGATGGCATCACTGACTCGATGGACGCGAGTCTGCGTGAACTCTGGGAGTTGTTGATGGACAGGGAGGCCTGGCGTGCTGCGATTCATGGGGTCGCAAAGAGTCAGACATGACTGAGTGACTGAACTGAACTGAAATGAATTGATAGAACTGACCAGCTTCACCTTCTTTGGCATAGTGGTTGAGGCAGAGGCTTGGATTACTGTGATATTAAATAGTTTATCTTGGAAACGAACCAAGATCATTCTGTTGGTTTTGATATTGCATCCAAGTACTGCATTTTGGATTCTTTTGTTGACTATGAGGGCTACTGCATTTCTTCTAAGGGATTCTTGCCCACAATAGTGGATATAATGGTCATCTGAATTAAATTTACCCATTCCTGTCTATTTTAGTTCACTGATTTGTGAAGATGTTGATGTTCATTCTTGCCATCTCCTATTTGACCATGTCCGATTTACCTTGATTCATGTACTTAACATTTCAGGTTCCTATGCAATATTGTTCTTTATAGCATCAGACTTGACTTTCACCACTAGACCCATCCACAACTGAGCGTCTTTTTTGCTTTAGCCCAGCCACTTCATTCTTACTGTGGCTATGAGTAACTGCCGCTACTCTTCCCCAGTAGCATATAGGACACGCCTTGACCTGGGGACTCATTTTCTAGTGTCATATCTTTTTGCCTTTCCATACTGTTCATAGGATTCTAGGGGGAAGAATACTGAAGTTGTTTGCCATTCCCGCCTCCAGAGCTCTTCACTCAGACCCCTCCATCTTGGCTGGGCCTGCATGGCATGGTTCATAGCTTTAGTGAGTTATGCAAGTCTCTTTGCCATGACAAGGCTGTGATTCATGAAGGAGATAAAATCAATCATACTTACATAATCAATTACACTTACATATTAAGCACACCAAGTTTACTGAAATCAGATTTAATTTACAGTCAAATAAATTGTAATTTGACTATATTTGGTTAAACTGCAGGTGATTTTAGACAGAAAAATATAATGTTTCAATGGATATCAAATTCTGATTCTGTTAATTGAGGTCTGTAATTACTGTCTAAGTTTCATCTCCCAGGTAGTTCCTCGTTATCATGTTACATATTTGTAAAGGTTAATTGAATTATTAAGAAACTACTGTAAGCTTATTTCTAAAGTTATTGCTGCAATCTGTCTTTAAATGAAGATTAAATACCTCATGCCCTGTGACCAGATTCTATCAAAAATTGAGTTATTGTGTTAACTGTATAATGACCCAATACTAAGGAATAAATTCTGTAGTAAAATTGTCATAAAGTATGACTACTCGTGACATGCAATACTGCTTACAGCTCAAGCACAATGTACAATGTTTGTATGACAGTTCAGTATCATTGATAAAACGCCTTTAAGATGTTTCCCCAATCAATATACCTCTGAGCTTGCTCGTGATATCTGGTTAGTTTTCTCCCAATATGGATAACTAGGCAAATGTAGAAATAAAATGTAGGCCTACCACTGAGAAACAAATATTTAGACCTTTTAAAGGATTTAAAAACAAAAAGGGAAAATTATTTTTAAAGATTTTCACATATTGAGGTATGTGAAACTTTGGCCATGGAACCCTATCATCAATAAAATTTTCAGCAACTGGTTGGACTATATTAGTTGGGTCCCTTACTCTCAATTGTGACCTTTGTGATCTTAATGTTTGTATTGGCCTTTGTCTGTTTAACCTTTTGGTCAGGTTTGGGTCTTCTAGGCTTCAAAAGCTTCAAATAAGACTCAAGGTGGCTCAAGGACTTCAACTCATTCTATCAGAGGATAACCCAGGTCCCTACAGGTCCCTGGAACAATCAGCAAGGGACTTCTATACCTTTAGAGTAAGCTAAGTTCTGTGGGTCTGTGGCCCCTGTCCATCAGGAAGAAGTTTCAAAATAAGAGACCTTCAACCCCTTAACCCTTAAGAATAAGGGATGTAAAATCCCTCAGAGGAGAATGAGGCTGGCTGGGACCTGATCCTGGGTCCCTTTTGCTGCAGTGCTTGCACCTGGACAAATGTCTCCTCCAGCAACAGAATGAGGACGTACAAGGGACTAAAAATAGCTGCATATGTGGGCAGTTGGGGCAAATTATGAGCAACAAGATACAAAGAGATCAAAAATCCAACAGCCACTTCTGAAGTGTCAGGAGTAAAAGTAGTTTATTGCACATAATCCCTGAACACAGCACCATTAATGGACCATTAATGGACCACACAGTCCACCCAAACATCTCCCAAGCCACCCATACATCTCCCAAGCCACCCATACAGTCTGATCCCTAGACTCGTACCTACCCTCACCTCATTTAAGGGACCAGCCAGAGGTCCAGTGGTTGGGATTCCATGCTTCCCCCCGCAAGGGAACAGGTTCAGTTCCTGGTTGGGGAGCTAACATCCCACGTGCCACGTGGCTTGGACAAAAAAAAGAAAGACCAGCTTGCCCACCCCATTATGGAATAAACAAGGGAAGCTATTACTTAGTTCTTTCATGAGTCCCAGTAAAGCCTTACCTGACTTTCTCTTTTGGCCTGTTATCAATATCAATTGATTCGAGTCCTAGAACCTAAGTAGCTAACACTGAGAGGAAATATAATCCTGTTTACTCTTTTTAAAAAATCGAGGTATACACTCTGCAGGGAACATTGATAATAGAGGATGCTATGCATGTGTGTGGCAGGGATTATATGGGAAGTTTCTGTATTGTGGTTATTGTTTTAGTCATCAAGTTGTGTCCGACTCTGTGACCCCATGGACTGTAGCCCACCAGGCTCCTCTGTCCGTGGGATTTGCCAGGCAAGAACACTTGAGTGGGTTGCCATTTCATTTTCCAGGGGTTCTTCCAAACCCCTGTCTCTTGCACTAGCAGATAAATTCTTTACCTCTGAAACATCAAGGAGGATGCAAATTTCTGTATATTCCCCTCAAATTTGTTGTGAACCTAAAACTGGAAGAGTAAAGTCTTAAAAATATTGAGTTGATGGAGGAGACTCTTGAGAGTCCCTTGGACAGCAAAGAGATCAAACCAGTAAATCTTAAGGGCCATCAATCCTGAATATTCGTTGGAAGGACTGATCCTGAAGCCGAAAATCCAGTATTTTGGTCATCTGATGTGAACAGCCCACTCATTGGAAAAGTCCCTGATGCTGGGGAAGATTGAGGGCAGAAGGAAAAGAGGGTATCAGAGGATGAGATGGCTGGATGGCATCACCGATGCAACGGACATGAACTTGGGCAAACTTCTGGGGATAATAAGGGACAGAGAGGCCTGGGGTGCTGCAGTCCATGGGGTTGCAGAGTCAGACACAACTGGCTGACTGAACAACAACAACATAGTTGACGTGCAGTATTATGTGAGTTTTCAGGTATACAACATAGTGATTCACAGGTTTTAAAGGCAATACTCCATCTATAGTCTTTATAAAATGTTGGCTATATTCCTTGTGTTGTACAACACAATCTTAAAGCGTTAACTTTATTTACTCTTGATTGCTCTGTCTTTATTCCTGACCCTGTGTTTTTGTTTCTGGTTCTTGGCTAAACTTGGTTCTAGTTCTAATTTGCACATATTTGATAAGCTATTCTCAACAGCAACAATTGAGGGTCTGATTTTCTAGCCTGAATATTTGGTTATATTAGCATGATAGGAGATTATACCGTTAGCTAATGATCACAGAATACGGTTTGTTATACTTTTCTGTTTTGAATGCTTTCCTATTAGAAGGCAATGGCAACCCACTCCAGTGTTCCTGCCTGGAAAATCCCATGGACGGAGGAGCCTGGTAGGCTGCCGTCTATGGGGTCGCACAGAGTCCCACATGACTGATGCAACTTAGCAGCAGCACCATTAGTGACTTCAAATTGGTTAGGAAGACATTTTGTGTACAATGGAAAGGTAAATATTCATTTGAGATCCGGACTGTTGAGATTTTGTGTATTGTATTTACTTTGACCTATAGCTGCCATTGGTCTTCCCTGGTGGTTCAGACAGTAAAGAATATGCCTGCTTTGCTGGAGACCTAGGTTCAACCCCTGTGTCAGGAAGATTCCCCTGGAGAAGGGAATGGCTATCCACTCCAGCTGCTTGCCTAGAAAATTTTATGGACAGAGGGGCCTGATGGGCCACAGTCCATGGGGTCACAAAGAGTCAGACATGACTGAGTGACTAACAATAGCTGTCTTTATAGAACTAAGGCTGTAAGCTTTCTATGGGTCTCTGTGTCTATACGAGAAAATTCTTTACCTCTCATATGAATTTGTAACCTTTTCTTATCTCTGCTTATATTAATAAATTACACTCTTCCTTGACACAACACAAAGCCACCACACCTAGTTATTCCTTTTTATCTTGTCACCTCTTTAATGTTTTTAAAAAGGCTATGTATGTTGAAAAGAAAAACATCTATTTCTGCTTTATTGACTATGCCAAAGCCTTTGACTGTGTGGATCACAATAAACTGCTGATTCCTAGAATGTCGACGTTCACCCTTGCCATCTCTTGTTTGACCATTTCCAATTTGCCTTGATTGATGGACCTGACATTCCAGGTTCCTAGGCAATATTGCCCTTTACAGCATCGGACCTTGCTTTTGTGAAGTTACATAGAGAATATCATAGGAGCCTGACATAGCATAGTGTTAGTAAGTGTTTCCCACTGATGTTACTTTAGACTGTTCTGAGCTAACTGGCCTCTGTGCTGAGTTCTGGCATAGTTATTGCTGTCCTTTGGTTTGTACCACACCTCCCTAAAGTTCACTAATGATGCCCTCACTTGCTCTTAAGTGTTTGGGGATTTTAAGGCATTTTACTAAATGCTCCCACAAGCTCTTTCTTCACAACGAATGATTGTATTAAATAACCTTAGGTCTCTTATAACACTAAATTTGATCCCTTTAGTAAAAAAAAATTAGCTCTTTATAACTTCATAGTTGTTTACAAACTGCAAAATACTTTATATTATTGAAATGATCTTCACAATTAAGAATAGCAAACATATAGTTTAACAAATACAAAAACATTAAGGCTCAAAAAATTGAGGCAGCTTGTTTAGATTTCATGACAAGCGTCATGGAAGCAATGATTTATTTTTAAATGGATAAAAACAAAAACAAAATGCATTTTGGGAACTCTTAAGCCTCTTGGCTTAGTATCAGTTCCCAGCAAATGAGAGAAGGCAGATCATTTTAAATTCTCAAAAAGCAGCCAAAGTCACCAACAGGACGTGTTCATGGCCATTGGCCAGGGGCCACCAAGATAGCTTTCACTGTAATTCTTTAGTGGAAATAAGTACATCTTCCATCCTAGCATAGTGCCTTACATCCCCTCACCAATTGTACCATGTACTTCTTATCCATGGATTTGGGAAGGAAGCCCTATTGGGCTCACAAATCCTTTAGTTCCTTTGTAATTTACATAATCCATTCAACATGAGCACAAAACAACTTGATCTGAAAGAAGGGGTAAAAGTGGGAATGGAGGATGCCAAAACCAAAACCCAAGGGCATTAACTCATATTTTGTTTTTGAAGTGCTGATGTTTTAGGGAGAATTTCTGTGCATAGCAGATTTGGAGATTCAAAAGTCAGCTATTGAAAACTAAAAATGTGATATTGTATGCAATACTTTCATGAATCCTTAAGGGGTTAAGTTATAATTATCATTATTTTTTCATTGACTTCTGTGAGTTTGACCTGTCCAAGGCTCCTACTCTATAAATTCCAAAATTAACATTGATTTTATTTTTAATAAAGGACTTTCATATAATTTATCTAACTTGAACCTTTAAAATAACTTACAAAGGGGAAGGGTAGGGATGATTGTCTGCCTTGTGCCAGGAAAGGGACTGAGGCTCAGAGAATTAAGTAATATTTCAGGTTTCCAAGCTATTAAGTGTCCTGGGCAGGGATGTGACCCACCATTCTTCGGAATCATGCCAGTCCATTTCTTTCTCCTTTGGCATCGCTGCTTTATTGTTATTCTTCCTTTATGTTGTTTTTCAGTAGAGGACACATAACATAAATTGTCATGTTCCTCTTAGAACATTAATTGTTAGCCTGTGTTCTTTTAAGTTCGTTTGTAGAATCTTCTCTTGCAGTATTGTCTTCAGCCTTTTTAAAACGGTATCTTTACAGATTGAAGATCATACTTTGACATTAAAATATAGGAAAGCTGCTTGTAGACCTTTAAAATGGAATGCTTTCCAAATTTTTTTTTATTGTTCTTATATTTATTTTGCCAATAAACTTCAGGAACGATGTCAATTTGTATTACTGTAGAAAAAAGTAAAATTGGCGATACCTGGTGTAAACAGTGTTTCTGTGGTAGGTTTTTAAAAAAATAAGTGGTAAGGGAGACACAAGAAAGAGAGGTTTCACTTTGTAAGGAATCTAAGGACTTCCCCGGTGGTCCCTTAGTAAAGAATCTGCCTGCCAATTCAGGAGAAGTGGTTTGATCCCTGGGTCAGGAAGATCCCCTGGAGAAGGAAATGGCAACCCACTCCAGTATTCTGGCCTGNAAATAAGTGGTAAGGGAGACACAAGAAAGAGAGGTTTCACTTTGTAAGGAATCTAAGGACTTCCCCGGTGGTCCCTTAGTAAAGAATCTGCCTGCCAATTCAGGAGAAGTGGTTTGATCCCTGGGTCAGGAAGATCCCCTGGAGAAGGAAATGGCAACCCACTCCAGTATTCTGGCCTGGGAAATCCCATGTATAGAAGAGCCTGGTGGGCTACAGTCCATGGGGTCTGAATGAGTTGGATATGACTCAGTGACTTAACAACAACAGCAGCTTTACTGAAGGTAAAGGATTTGGTTTATAAGACTCCACCCCCAGCATCATCTGCCAAAAATAAAATAAGATATATATTTTAAATATTTTAAAGAGATGCAGCAAGAGCTCAAACACCCCCTCCTTTCTCAATAGTTGTTTCATTCCCTGTAGTGCTTAAGGGAATCTGTGCCTATTCTAAAACTACCTACTGTTTTGACCTGTAGATGGCAGATCCAGATGATGTATAACTTGGGATTTGGGGCAGATCATCTCTTAAGAGCCAAATCTCAATTTTTTTTTTCCTTCACAGTACTAGTAATGATAACTCTCTGTCTCTCATATTCTGTTTTTTTTTTTGAAAGCCAGATGAAAATAACTCGTTTGATAACGGTTTCTAAATCAGTAATTAAATATGTGTTTTTCCTAACACTATTTTAACATCCTTGAGCTTTAACTCTGTTAGAAATTATACATCTAGAGCAATGGCTAGTAGAATGTCCTTCAATAATATATTTGATGTGTCATATATATTGAAAAGAGAATGGCACACTGTCTCCTGAACAGAGAGGTAAGGCTCTAAGCCATAGTTCGCTGCACCAAAATGGGCACCCGAGGTTTGTGTCAGAACAGAATAGGGGACCTGACGGGCTCGGACTTAGATATTCTACTGAGAGATGATCAAGCAATTAAATAAAAGATACAGCAACTGGAAGCGTATTTCACTCTTCATCCAGGGAACTTTGTAATTTTTATTATCAAGTCATAATGTACATTGACATGTGCCTGCTGGGTTGTTTTCATTTCCTTCTAGCTCATTGAAAGCCGTACAGTGTCACGTTTGTATTTCTTTTCTATTACCCTGGTGGGAATAGAAAGTTTAGGGACATGGCAACCACTGTGGAGAAGTATTTCCACACTTACAGGTTTAACAAATGAGGCTCTCTTCCCTCACCTCTGCCGTGTGTCTCTCTGAGATTTAAATTACAGTCCTACCATGAACATAAGTCATATCAACTCTATTGAAATGGCTCTCATATTCATCTGCCACCCTCTACCCACCCCCCACCCCCAAATCCCCTAATGATTATTAATTTGCTGAGAAGTTCTTTTTACTTCTACCAGGCAAGGAACATTCTGGAAGATCTGAATCTCCTTGCTTCCTTCAATTTTCATTAAAAAGAATCTCCTTGGTTCCTTTGCTAGATCTGCAACTGTCCCTTTTCTCTTGTAGAACTCCCTTTTTCTTTTTCTCTGTCCCACATTGTCTAGGTGCCCACTCAGTGTTCCCCCTTTTGACTTGTCTTCAGTCACGTCTCTCACAGAGTCGACTTTGAGGGACTTGGACTGGTTATGACTCTTGGCACTATACCTTTCTTTGACAACTGTTGTGCCATTTATGCTTAGAAAATCTTTCCAAAGGGAATACTTGCACATTCAATGGGTCCAAAAATTCCACTTATGTCTTCTCCCAAAACCTCCATTTTGTTGGAAGTACCACTATATTTTGCTTTACAAACTCTAAACATTGTGGTCATTGCTGAAATGTCTTGCTTTTTAAATATATTTGTCACCAATAGCTGATATATATATATATTTATGGTTCAAAATGACTGTCAGATTTGCTCTAGTCTCTTTATTTTCCTTGTCTTAGCTCATCCTTCTCCATATCACAGTGGACTCATTGCTTTGTGTTTCTTCTCCCTTCTAGCTACATTTCTCTAACCAATTAGTCTTTGAGAAATGTTATTTTCTCTTATGGCTTTTTTTTTTTTTTGACTGCCCCATGAAATTTCTTCTCTTGGTTGACTTTTGGAGTACTCCTGTTCAGTTCAGTCCCTCAGTCATGTCCAGCTCTTTGCTATCCCATGGAGTGCAGCATGCCAGGCCTCCCTGTCCATCACCAACTCCTGGAGTTTACCCAAACTCATGTCTATTGAGTCAGTGATGACATCCAACCATCTCATCCTCTGTCATCCCCTTCTCCTCCCACCTTCAATCTTTTCCAGCATCAGGGTCTTTTCAAATGAGTCAGCTCTTTGCATCGGGTGGCCAAAGTATTGGAGTTTCAGCTTCAACATCAGTCCTTCCAATGAACACTCAAGACTGATATCTTTTAGGATACTCCAAGACCTACTTTATCCTTTGAAGTACACCTTATCCCTGTGCTCTTTCTGTCTTTGCCGTTGTGAAGCTGGTGGTCTTAGTGTCAGTTCCCCAAGCTAATTTTCATCGTGTCTTTCTTGTGACCGGAAGCAACCTCATCTCTCAGCTGATCAGACAGTCTCCCTATTTTTTAAAAGCCCAATTCATACCTTCTGATGCTGCCAGCTCATCCCAATCTGTCCCTTCTTTGCATCATGACTCTAGTGACTGGGTGGTGTAGTGTAGTAATGTTAACCTAGGGTTTAATGCCAGGAAGCTCTGGTATTGTTAACCTAGGGTTTAATGCCAGGAAGCTCTGGTATTGTTAACCTAGGGTGTAATGCCAGGAAGCTCTGGTATTGTTAACCTAGGGTTTAATGCCAGGAAGCTCTGGTCTATTGCTTATCAGTTGTGTTATCAGTTACCTTCACATGCAAAATGGGAATAATCACAGATATTTTGAGGACTGGAGTCTCTAGTATTATGTGGTTCACAGTAAATGCTACAATGAATCAGTTAATTATGTTAACCGATTAACAGTTGATCGGTTATTAACTGGATAAATCAGTTAATTATGGTTCATTTTCCTGCCAATGAATATATGGCCTGTTTGTAGACTGATTATATAATGTGTCTCCAAACTCTATATCATAGAGCCAGAATCAAACTGTGACATGGGAGAGACCTGTAGAAATCAGTTAACATCATAATTTGTAGAGCCTCATCTTTGAAAAGATCAAAATCCATAGTCTTCCCTGTGATGAAGAAAGAGGCACCCAGATTTCTTAGACTGATACCCAAGGTGACACAGTTAAGAGAGGTGGCCTCAACCCCCATCCCAACTGGGGTTTCTGGACTCACAGATTTGAAAGTTGTCTATTATCCTCTTGTTTATTTCCCTTTTAGAAACTGTCTGAAGTCTGGATTTCTGCTCATATCCCCATGTCACTCATAGTTTTTATCTCATTGAGGAATACTTGGTTGATATTTGTGGACTGATTGAATCATTCTTTGACTTGGCAATAAGGATTTTCTGGAAACCTCTATGGAGTATGTATTACACATGGGCTTATCACCATTTTGATGCTGTTGCAAACACTCAGAGGGTCCATTAAGTATGCTTCTGTACACTGGCTCAGTGTGGTAGGGGAAGGAAATGGGAGAGGAAGTTATATACATCTTGAGCAAATCAAGCTTTTCTATTTTTAGTCCTTGCTACTGTTTGGAAAGTACAGCCCTGTTCATGGTAGTCTGGCTTGTGTTTCCTTAGTGGCATTTCAAAAAAGGAGGAAAAAAAAATATGGGAATTTTTTGTAGTGAAAATAGTTCCTCAGTGCAGTCACATTAGTTCCTTCTTTTTCTCTTGATGAAACCTCAAACCCACTAGGCACAGATTCCTCAACCTCAACTATGCATGTCAAAGGCTCATGAAGAGGAGGAGAGTGGAGTCAGCAAAACCAAGGCAGGCAAAATATGCCTGGGTACCTGAGAGCCAGGGCAGAGAAGGCGGGGGAGGGGAGGGAGCCCCTTGCATCAGTGGAGTCTTGGCCTGCTACCCTGGAGATAGCTGAACTCTGAACTACATAGATAAAGAGACACCTAGTGCTACAGCCGTTTGCTTAAGCAGTTCCTTCTGCCTGAGTGTCTCTCTGTCTTCTTTCCCTGTGTGCCTTACAGCCACTCACCAAATTATAGTAAGTGAATTACCTCTCTTGAGTTGTTTTTCTGGCAGTTTGGGGATTTTCCTAATCTGAGGCAATACTAGGTACCATTAGGGAACGATAAAGAACTTTATGAAAGAGAATAACTTTACCTTGTCTCTATTAGATGGATTTCTATAATACAGCAAGCCCTGACTGGTCAGAAGTGGCCATAGTAGGCTGGCTTGGAGCTGACTGCGAGTCTAGCGAAGCAGACCAGAGCCTGAACTGGGATGGTGGCCATGACCATGGTGAAGAGGGGGTAAGGTCCAGAGCTATCTGAGGAGAGAGGACCTGGAAGGGTCCAAGATGTCTGCAGGATCCCGATATTCTTCAGAAAAGACATTTGCTTCCTATCCTAATGTTTGCCAGATAGGAAATTCCTTTAAAAGATCAGAACTCTGAGGCAAGTGTAATGTGAACTTTACTAGAGGAAACGTGGATACCACTGAGCAAATACTACCCCTCATTAATGAGAGAGACTACAGTTTCCAGACAGAAACAGCTCTGCTCAGATAAAATTCTGACAGTAGGGTAAGAATAATACATCACTAGAATGAATGCTAATTTGTGGATATTGCAGTATTGTTGTCATTGTTTTTTTAATCGCATATGTATTAAGCTCCAACAGGGTGGTATGAATAATGCTAACGTGTAGTTGATTTGAATGCAGAGTTCCAAAGAATAGCAAGGAGAGATAAGAATGCCTTCCTCAGTGATCAATGGAAAGAAATAGAGGAAAACAATAGCATGGGAAAGACTAGAGATCTCTTCAAGAAAATTAGAGATACCAACGGAACACTTCATGCAAAGACAAGCACAATAAAGGACCGAAATGGTATGGATGGACCTAAGAGAAACAGAAGATATTAAGAAGACGTGGCAAGAGTACCCGGAAGAACTATACAAAAAAGATCTTTACAACCCAGATAATCATGATGGTGTGATCACTCATTGAGAACCAGGCATCCTAGAGTAAGAAGTCAAGTGGGCCACAGGAAGCATCACCATGAGCAAAGCTAGTGGAGGTGATGGAATCCCAGTTGAGCTATTTCAAACCCTAAAAGATGATGCTGTGAAAGTGCGGTACTCAATATACCAGCAAGTTTGTAAAACTCAGCAGTGGCCACAGGACTGGAAAAGTTATTTTTTGTATTCCACATATAAATGATAACATCCAGTCTTTCTCTGACTTATTTCATTAAACATAATCCTTTCCAGGTCCATCCACATTGTTGTAAATGGCAGGATTTCATTCTTCATATGGCTGAGTATACTCTATAACTAAGTAATACTCTATAACTTCCAATATCTTTATCTTCTTTATTATCTCATGTGTTCATGAACGCAGGGTTACTTTCATCTCTTGGCTACTGTAAATAATACTGCTGTGAATGCTGGGGTATATGTATCTTTTCAAAATAATGTTTTCACTGTTTCTGTATATACATCCAATAGTGGAATTGACTGATTATATGGTAGTTCTGGGCTCCAAAATCACTGCAGATGGTGATTGCAGCCATGAAATTAAAAAACACTTATTCCTTGGAAGGAAAGTTATGACCTACCTAGACAGCATATTGAAAAGCAGAGTCATTACTTTGTCAACAAAGGTCTGTCTAGTCAAGGCTATGGTTTTTCCAGTGGTCATGTTGGCATCCAGTCCCATCACTTCATGGCAAATAGACGGGGGAAACAGTGGAAACAGTGGCAGATTTTATTTCTGGGAGCTCCAAAATCACTACAGATGGTTTCTGTTGCCATGAAATTAAAAGCCACTTGCTCCTTGGAAGAAAAGTTATGACCAACCTAGACAGAATATTAAAAAGCAGAGACATTACTTTGCCAGCAAAGGCCCATTTAGTCAAGGCTATGGTTTTTCCAGTGGTCATTTATGGATGTGAGAGTTGGACTTTAAAGAAAATTGAGCACTGAAGAATTGATGCTTTTGAACTGTGATGTTGGAGAAGACTCTTGAGAGTCCCTTGGACAGCAATGAGATCCATCCAATCCATCCTAAAGGAAATCAGTCCAGAATGTTCTTTGGAAGGACTGATGATGAAGCTGAAACTCCAATATTTGGCCACCTGATGCGAAGAACTGATTCATTTGAAAAGACCTTGATGCTGGGAAAGATTGAAGGTGGGAAAAGAAGGAGACGACAGAGGACGAGATGGTTGGATGGCATCACAGACTCAATTGTAATGAGTTTGAATAAACTCCGGCCGTTGGTAATGGACAGGGAGGCCTGGCATGCTGCAGTCCATGGGGTCGCAGAGTTGGACTTGACTGAGTGACTGAACTGAACTGTACGGAAGTGTTAATTGCTTTATCAGAACACTAGAAAGACTTTTATAAACACCGGTAAATGGAAGCTCACAGAACCCCTTTGAGGTGGTAAATGCAAATGCCATTTCCACAGAGGAGGACAAGTGAAGTGGGTTGTATTTGCTCTGTTGGCACTGTTGGTGAGAATATGAGCTATCGAAGGAGAGAGAAGTTGTTTGCCTGTGCCTGGGAACTGGGTTAGAATACATGAGTAAAGCACTCTCCATCAGTGTGTTCCAAGTTGTGGGATTTTATTTAAATCATTCTAGGTATTGTCAACACTTGCCATTTTCACCTGATGACCTGCTTCAAGGCCAACAGATCTCTAACTTAGGGGTAGGGGTTGCAAAATTCTTTGTTAAATGCAGATCAAGAGGCCCTGCTCCCAAAGGTTCAGATTTGGTAAATCTGCGAGGGGCCCTAAAGGGTTTCCTTTGTAATGGGCATCTGAGGTGCTTTTGTCCTCAGAGGAGGTTCAGTGTCCCTTCAGAACCTCAGCCGTTTTCTTCTTGTAGTTTCTGTCTTTTGCCACCCAAATCTAGCCTGTTCCTGAGACCAAGACTTGTGATTTAGTATCTGTAGAGCCTCCTGCCACTTGCTTAGTAAAATCCTGCAATCCACTTATTTCCAAAGACGCTATGAGCCACCCTGATGGAAGACCCACTGTACCCCTAGCAACCTACAGGACGCGTGGCTCCTGAGACCTTAGCCTACCTGGTATTCAAAGTATGCCTGTGGGATTAATAGTCTTCTTCTATTTCACTGGTGGAAACTAAAAACCAAGATGGGATGTGAGTTGGTGAGCTATCTCAGTACTTTAAACCCATTTGATTGAAATCCAGGTTGGGGCCTGGATTCTACTTTGAACCACAATTGGGGTCAGATCCTTGGCAACTGTTTTAAATGGAATGTATCAGAAAGAAAAAAGTTCACAGTGAAACAGACAAGAGGAGGGCAGGAATGGTAGAAATGACAAATTCAGTTTTTCATTATTTCTCTGTTATTTGTCATGGTTCTTTAACATAGGCTAAGTATTGAACCATTGCTAAGCAAATAGTAATAACCATTTGATGACTGTTTGACTCTGAATATTCTATGAAAAGGAAACATTTCTCAGGAAAGCTTGAGAAGAGATGTGAGCCAAGTCATAGCATGGAAGAAGGCTTCAGTGGAGATGAGAACCACAAGGCTTCAGATGGAATCCTCTTTGCCTCCTTTGACTTTTTTAGCTTCTGTCTGGTTGTAATAATTGGCTTTTCATAGCACTTGTTAATTTGTATTCTCGAGGTAGAAGACAGAAATATTTGTTGTCTTGTGGACTCACATTCATTCCTTATTAAAGTGAATTCAACTTTTTTCTGTGGTCCCATACTCACTTTTATCAATGGCAACCTTTTCATGAAAATAAGAGTTCCTCTTGGGACCAGCATTAATGTAAATTGTCTGTGCACAGCCTAAAATATGTGTGATTCATACCATGTGTTTGTTCCCACATCAGCACTAAGTCCCAAGATACAATTACCCTGCCCACTCTCTCCTTCCGTCATGAGGACTGTGTTTATTCTTTGGATAGCTGTGCGCTGGATACCAGCCAAGCTTCTTCTGTGCCTTGGTTTCCACACCTGCGTAATGTGACCATAGCTGACCCTCTGAGTCTGACCCTCCTCTATTTTTATCTTAAAGAACACTTGTGTTTGCCAAATGCTGGTACATATTGCTTTGCAGTGTTCCTTCTATATATCTTTATACTCGCATGGTAAATATCTTAGATAATTTTTCTGCATCTAAGATCTGCTCAATTTTCACTGCATTCTCTTTCTGTTGTTTGCTTTAGCATCTTGTGTTTCACATAGGTTAATACTTACCTGCCTGTAGTTTGCTCTATAATATGGTGATTTGTGGACATACTAACTCCTTAATGCAGCTATAGGCATTTGGAAGGCAGAGAACCAATGATTTTCCTTTTTTGTTTTTCAGTGCTGTCATTCATATTAGTGTGTATTGAATATTTGATAAATATTTATTGAAAACTGCATGAAAACTGCTAAATGGGGAGACAGAAAGTGAGAGAGAGGATTGGAACTTGGTTTTTCCCTGTAGCTGCAGCTGTAACCTTATTCATGGTAACCTAATAGGCCCATAGAATCTCCGTTTCATGTTTGAAGGGATGGCCTTTCCCCTTTAACATTTCCAGCCTGGTCGCATGGAAAGTGCAAGAGTTAGAACTCTGGGGCTAAATGTTTGGGTCCCTAATTCTTTTTTTTTTTTTTTTTCTGCCTGAGTGACTTAGAAAAGTATTTTTCTCTGACCTTCAGTATCCTTTATTATTTTTTATAAAATAGGAATAATATCTGCTCATCTTTAGGATTGCTGGGAGGATCGAATGAGATAATATTTATAAAAGTGCTTTTCTAAACTTAGGCAGTTCTCTGTTGATAATGGCAGTGTAGAGGGAGCTGTGATTTTCTTTTCACGTGTTCCCAGTGGTAACTATGTCCCAGGCTTTGTACAGTGGACTGGATAACTGGCCAGCGATGCTGCTGGCTCCTCTTGGAACAGGGAGTTTGACCGAGAGAAAGTGATGAACAGATCCTAGATAATCATTAGAGAACTGATGTATCTTTGATTGTTAGAAAACACGATTCCTGCCATTTTAGGTAATTTCCCCCATAACTTTTCCATTCTAAGCCTCGGAGATAAGAAGATAAGACTTGATGTGTGTTTCATCTTTTTCCCTCTGCCTGCCTGCTAAGGTGTTGTCATTCTCACCTGTCTTTTTCCATTTCCATTAGTCAGCTAGTGACTGTGACAAGAGCACAGCTGAATGCAACTTCCTTTCTGAAGTTGTTATCAGTAACCCTATTTTTGAAACGAGTGTTTTAAATTGTATCTTGTTAGTATCTGCCCTGTATCTTCTGTATTTTCAGCTATTGAAGTGCACTTACACTAAATAGAAACAGAGTAATTTGGTTCCAGTAAGTGGCTCTAAGGGAAAAAACCAACAACAATGAAAACTTTAAAACACTTATAATGTTAGGGAGGCTGTATTTATATGAATGTGTTACAATAACAGAACTTCTCGATAAAAGAGAAAATGAAGATCAGATCTATACCCATCATTTTGCTGTTGAGAAAACACAAGCTTAGAAAGGGGAGGCAATTTGCCCAGGGTCACCCTACTGAATTAAGACGGAACCGAGACAAAGTGTCTGCTTTGTTCTTTCTCTGTTCTTGTCTACACGTGTACCTCCTGATTCACTAAAGAGATTCCTGTGGTTGCACTGGGTGGATAATGTGTCCCTTTTCTGGGTCAACATTTCTCAATATTCAATCAACTTCTGACATTAGGGCACTTAAAAGCTTCTTAGGAGAAACTTGCAATAGTGTCTTCATTTTCTTGACAGTGAGTTCTGAGTGGGAGAACTGGAACAGGGAAGCATTGATTCAGATCTCCCTGCCCCATCCTTACCACTTGATTGTTTGGCTAGGAGCAAATCACTTGCACTTTCTGGTTCTTTGTTTCCTTTTTGGTTTGATTATGGTATCCTAATAGGTCCTGGCTGAGGTCTTCCTGTCTCCAGTGTTTATGAATCTAACTGTCTCCATCCATTCTGATGTTTCTTTTCTAGGAATTTCTGTAGCACTGGTTGGTTCCGTGTGTCCATATTGCGTTCTCAAGTGGTTGGAGGATGGACTCTTCTCTTTGCTTAATTTTGTTGATCCTGTCCCACCAGTGACACTGGAAGTCCTTGGACAGTGCCTGTGCTCCTCTCGTCCCCAAAGTTTCCTCATCTGGAAGATGGGACCAGAGTAACTTTCGGCATGTTTTATAGGTTCCTAAGAGGAACACTTGAAACAATGCATAACAATATTTTCTTTAGAAAAGATGTTTCACAGTATAAGGTACTCAGGTTTTAGATTGATTTCAGTCCCTTCACTGAAGTACTAACCCCAACATCTAAATCATTTCTTTGGAGGCATTTTATTGTCTTTTAAGTGAAAATGAAGGAATAACTGCTTAAATTCCCCTTTGAATTCTAATATTACATGAGCCTAAGTTATTTTTCTATGCTACTCATCTATAATCTATTCACAATTTCCCAAACGTCCTTTATCTGGAAGACTTGACTTATAGTGTTTAGCACATAGAATAAGGAAAGTTTAAAGGAATTTCTCACCCCCCTTATGTGCTTCGACCACAAGCCCTTGGCTTTATAGCTTTGCCCACTTGACATGGAATGCTTGACACAGGAGCTGAACACTTTTGTTGGTTTTCAATTTTGGCAACGTTTTGAGGAGTCTTGAAAGAACTCAAGGATGAAAGTTGTAAGGATGATGAACCAATATACAAAATAAACATCACATTTCTAACTATTTAGATAGTTCAGTTCAGTCGTTTAGTCATGTCCAACTCTTTGAAACCCAATGGACTGCAGCATGTCAGGTGTCCCTGTCCATCACAAACTCCTGGAGTTTACTCAAACTCATGTCCACTGAGTCTGTGATGCCAACCAACCATCTCATCCTCTGTCGTCTCCTTTTCCTCCCACCTTCAATCTTTCCCAGCATCAAGGTCTTTTCAAATGAGTTAGTTCTTCACATCAGGTGGCCAAAGTATTGGAGTTTCACCTTCAACATCAATCCTTCCAATGAATAATCAGAAATAATTTCCTTTAGGATGGATTGGTTGGATTTCCTTGCAGTGCAAGGGACTTTCAGATTCTTCTCCGACACCACAGTTCAAATGCATCAATTTTTGAGCACTCAGCTTTCTTTACAGTCCAACTTTCACATCCATACATGACTACTAGAAAAACCATAGCCTTGACTAAATGGGCATTTGGTGGCAAAGTAATGTCTCTGCTTTTTAATATGCTGCGATTCATGGGGTCGCAAAGAGTCGGACACGACTGAGCGACTGAACTGAACTGAACTGAACTAGGTTGGTCATCATGTTTCTTCCATGGAGTAAGCGTCTTTTAATTTCATGGCTGCAGTCATCATCTGCAGTGATTTTGGAGCCCCCCCAAATAGAATCTGTCACTGTTTCCACTGTTTCCCCATTTATTTGCCATGAAGTGATGGGACCAGATGCCATGATCTTCGTTTTCTAAATGTTGAGCTTTAAGCCAACTTTTTCACTCTCCTCTTTCACTTTCATCAAGAGGCTCTTTAGTTCTTCTTCACTTTCTGCCATAAGGGTGGTGTCATCTGCATATCTGAGGTTATTGATATTTCTCCCGGCAANCTGTGAAAAAAGCTGAGCACTGAAAAATCAACGTTTTTGAACTATGGTGTTGGAGAAGACTCTTGAGAGTCCCTTGGACTGCAAGGAGATCCAAGCTGTCAATTCTAAAGGAGATCAGCCCTGGGTGTTCTTTGGAAGGAATGGTGCTAAAGCTGAAACTCCAGTACCTTGACCACCTCATGCGAAGAGTTGACTCATTGGAAAATACTCTGATGCTGGGAGGGACTGGCGGCATTAGGATAAGGTGACGACAGAGGATGAGATGGCTGGATGGCATCCCCGACTCGATGGACATGAGTTGGAGTGAACTCCAGGAGATGGTGATGTACAGGGAAGCCTGGCGTGCTGCAGTTCATGGGGTCGCAAAGAGTCGGACACGACTGAGCAGCTGAACAGAACTGAACTACACAATTTTTTTTTAATTAAATGGGCTTTTGTTTTCATAGGTCTTCTTATAGTTTTACTGTGCTATATATTTTCAAACCTGTTTAATAAGGTTATGATAAGTATAGCTAGGCTTGTTTTACACATAAAATTAATGCATATATAACATTAAATTTAAGTTCGGTAATTAATTGTAAAAAATAACTTACTTTCAATAATAAGCTATAGAATTATTCAGATGTTCTAAACATCACTGCTAAGAATGGTCCTCTATTTTTTGCCTTTTTCTCCAATGTAATCAGACTTCAGCAGAATGATGTATATGTGTATGTATGTGTACTCAGTGCAGTTCAGTCACTCAATCGTGTGTGACTCTTCGTGACCCCGTGGACTGCAGCATGCCAGGCCTCTCTGTCCATCACCAACTCCCGGAGTTTTCTCAAACTCATGTCCATTGAGTTGGTGATGCCCTCCAGCCATCTCATCTTCTATGTGTGTGCTCAGTCATACCCAACTCTTTGTGACTGCATGGACTGTGCCTTGCCAGTCTCTTCTGTCCATGGAATTTTTCCAGGCTAGAATACTGGAGTGGGTTGTTATTTCCTCCTCCAGGAATGTATTACCACCTATAGACAGAAATTTTAAAGCTTTTGTTTTGTCAGGAACTGGATAAAGAACAAGAGAAATTGAAAAGAAAAAAAATGCAAGAAAAATTGAAAATATATTTTAACTCATATTCTCCAGGCCTCAGAAGTCTGTGACTTCAAAGCAAAATAGCACTTCCTTTTTTTAAAAACTGATTTATCTTGGTGCAGGCACTCATCGTGTGTGACTTGCTATTCTGTTGCTGAGTCCTATTTAACTTGGAGATATTAGTCTTTTATTTAGATGTCCTTCTCCCAGGTGCCTCTGGGAATCCTGACAACATATGTTATGCTCTCAAAACACAGGCTCCAAGAATCTTTTCTGGTACTCACCAGTTACTTGGACCCTGCTCCCTGACTCTGGACCCTGTTCCCCAGTTTTGAGTTGAACTTCAACTCATATGTGTCTCTGGAGTGATTCCCCCTCTTCAACTTCGCCTCAAGCATAGTGGCAAACTCATCTCTCAGTTCTCTGAAGCACAACAGGACTACACAATATTTAATAAGACTATTCCCCAAAGAAACAAGATAAGGGATCTATAATACAAAAAAGATTTGGTTATGGTTGTTTTTAAAATCTACAGTCTCAAGCCAGAGTCAAAGATCTTCTGGAGCCATTTTTCCCCTTAGATTTTCTCCTGCTTCACTGTCATAAAAATCAACCTTCTGTGCCATCTCTTGTTTCTCCTGTTTCATAGAGTTCAGTTTAACTCCTGATAAACGGGCAAGGAGAATTTCCTAAGCATACCTCTTCTATTGTAAGCTAGATGCCAACTTCCTGAGGCTAAACAGAAAAGACACAGCCTTCTNAGTGATCACATCATCATGATTATCTGGGTCATTAAGATCTTTTTTGTATAGTTCTTCCGTGTATTCTTGCCACCTCTTCTTAATATCTTCTGCTTCTGTTAGGTCCATACCATTTCTGTCCTTTATTGAGCCCATCTTTGCAAGAAATGTTCCCTTGGTACTCTCATTATCTTGAAGAGATCTCCAGTCTTTCCCATTCTATTGTTTTCCTCCATTTCTTTGCACTAATCACTGAGGAAGGCTTTCTTATCTCTCCTTGCTATTCTTTGGATGTCTGCATTCAAATCGGTATATATTTCCTTTTCTCCTTTGCTTTTGGTCTTTTCACAGCTATTTGTAATGCCTCCTCAGACAGCCATTTTGCCTTTCTGCATTTCATTTTCTTGGGGATGGTCTTGATCCCTGTCTCCTGTACAATGTCATGAACCTCCATCCATAGTTCATCAGGCACTCTGTTTATCAGATCTCATCCCTTAAATCTATTTCTCACTTCCGCTGTATACTTGTTAGGGATTTGATTTACGTTATACCTGAATGATATAGTGATTTTCCCTACTTTCTTTAAGTCTGAATTTGGCAATAAGGATTTCATGATCTGAACCACAGGCAGCTCCCGGTGTTTTTGCTGACTATATAGAGCTTCTCCATCTTTGGCTGCAAGGAATGTAATCAGTCTGATTTCGGTGTTGACCATCTGTTGATGTCCATGTGTAGAGTCTTCTCTTGTGTTGTTGGAAGAGGGTGTGATATTTACCTCTGGTTATTTCTGTTGAATTGTTGGGGAATGGGAGAAAGTGGTTTCTGAAATTTATCGTGCCTTAACTCATTGTTCCAATGCATTTGCATTGTATCCAAATGCAAAATTATCTTCTATGAGATTTTAAAACAAAATTAATAATATAAAAATCTGGCATAATCTTTGATCTACCGCATGCTGCAACAGGAACAAAAAATATTTCATCTGTCTGTTTGTTTCATTGGAGTTGGAATGGCCACCCACTCCACTATTCTTGCCTGGAAGAATTCCCTGGAGAAAGGAAGCTGGTGGGCTCTAGTCTCTGGGGTCACAAAGAGTTGGATACTATTGAGCTACTGAGCACACACACATTTGTTTCACAAGTTCAAATGATAATTGTTCTTCTTTCCCCTCCACCCTCAAATATTGTTTCCTTAATGGCAAATCCCAGGTGGCACTCGTGGTAATGAACCCTCCTGACAATCAAAAGAGATTTAAGAGATGAAGGTCTGATCCCTCAGTCAGGAAGATCTCCTGGAGAAAGACATGGTAACTCACTCTTGTATTCTTCCCTGGAGAATCCCGTGGGCAGAGGAGCCTAGTGGGCTATAGTCCATAGGTCTTAAAGAGTCAGACACGACCGAAGCAGTGACTTAGCATGCATGCAATGGTGAATCAAACTTGGTTTTCTCTAGCTTTTAAAACTTCTCTTACTTGTATTATTTTGTGTTTATTGTATTAGGCAAAGCATTCTTGGGAAAGTTTCCATGATACTATATGATGATACCTTTATAGTTGTTTCAAGCGGATGTATCTCCTTTTTAAACACGCACACATATGTGTGTGTACACAGAAAGTACTGAGAAGGTAGCTTGGTATAGTGTTCACTAAAACTATATGTGTGGACTGATTGGCAAGGTGGCTCCTCCGAGGATCCCACTGATTCCTCTCTAGCTTGCCCAGAAAATCTGTGGTGATTTTCCAACTTTTGTAGAACAGCTTCAGGAGACATCGCTGGAGGCAATGGGAAAAACCCGGTGGGTGGAGCGCTGCACATCTCTGCTTGTACTTGAACCAGAGCAGCTCTGTTTTTAATCTGTTTTAAATAATGGGGTTTGCTGTGTGATTTCATTTTGCCATAGGGTTCTGCTGCCTATAAAAAGCCTGCCAAATGTCTCTTTTACTGCCAAATAATTAATCTTATTATCAATGGGTAGGTACTGTAAGTATTTTTCTATGTTCTTATATAGCTCTTGTCATACATATTGACCTTCATTTTAATTTTAAGGGACTGGTAAAAGAGTACATTCTGAATATTACCTTTATTTTATAAAGATTAGAATTCAGTAGAAATAATTCCATGAGCAGATAATACAATGACAAGGTTTTTTGGGTTGTTGTTGCTGCTATTGTTCATTTGCTTGCTTGTTTCTGATTGTGTGTATGTTTTGCCTTCTTATCTGAAGAGAGCAGTGAACAAAGGGGCCTTACTCATCCACAGAACACTTTATCCATGTCCCTGTCCTTTCTGACATCTCAGTTGACTTACAGTGTGAGTGGGCCTAACTCTGGTGAGTTTGGGTCTGACTGCAAGTAGTCAGTGAAGATAGTGGCACGCAAGCTATGAAATGTCATTTTAGACACATGCAATGTGAGAGCTTACAAAAAAATAAAAGAGGACCTGGAACGTTCATACCCTTCATTTTACAGAAGTGAAAATTGAGTTTCAGAAAGGAAAAGTGACGGCCTGCTGGTGTCACACAAGCAGACCTGACCCCTTACTGTCATCCCTGTGAGTGAGCTCATGGTGGCTGCCTCAGTAAAGCTGACGGTGGGATCAAGGCCGCTGGAGCATTTATGTATAAAGAGTTCATCATTAGGATCCAGATGGATGAGATCTGGCCCTGGAAGGCTCAGGCTTAGGGCCATATCTCTCTCCTTTAGTTCTTCCCTTCCATTCTCCCTCTGATCCTTCATGTTTTTATTATTTGCATGCCCATTCATCCCTTCTCTCTGATAATTACGTCTCAGCTTCTTATATGTTCTGATTATTAGCCACAAACATGATCCTTTGTGTTTATCATAACTACAGTTCATCCTCATGACAGTTTTGTCACGTGTTGCTTGGTTAGAAGGAGGTTTATTGCATCACTTATGTTTCTATCACAGGCCAAAGTTAGATCGCCAGCCTGCTTGTGGACAGGCTGTCCAGCCTTGCTTCCATGGGTCATAATGTTGGGAGGTAGAGTCTCATGGTTCAGAACATGGCTCTTTGGCAACAGCAGCTAAGGTCAATAGTGTTTCTTTTAAAGAAATATGGGTTGACCAGACATTATCAATGTTGAGTGAGTGTGCTAGGACTGAAGAAGATACGAAAGGGAATAGGGAGGAAAAAACTGAGGCAGGTGTCAAGCGTCATGCTGAGGCTTTATCTTGATATTTTTTGCTTCAAGTGTACTAGAACCACGAAAACCTCTTTGGTCCCTGTTGTTACCTTACTTTATGTCTATTCATTGCCATACTCTCAGTTGCCAAGCTATTACTCTTCTTTGAATTGTGAAGAGGTTGTCTCTGTTTCAAATGTTACGTGTTTGCACCAAAAAATGGCTTTTTATGGCACCTTTCCCCCCCTGTCCTTAACCTGTAGGATAGATGACTCTTCTTACATAATAGTGAGACTCAGGTTTTACCCTAGTTTTGCACAGTAGAAAAGCTGGATTGCATTTCTATCAGCCATTGGATAATAAGCTTCTTAGGGAAGGTTTTTGTTGCTGGTGTTTAAATCTCTGTCTTTTCCATGTGGTTTTACAGAGTCCTAGAGAACACGGTGTATTTGATATCACTAAGCAAATGTGAAAATTGTATTTTCTGATAGACTATAACCTTCTTGAGGTTGGGGAACATGCCTTTCTTAGAGTACTTGCTACTTAGTACAGTGATCTCCTAGAGCAGTGCAGGAGAAGAGACATTCACATGAACCAACAATGACCTACCCTATGAACATTGCTATCGGAAAGAGTTAGACAGAGAAGAGTCAGTTATTATATAAGCTAAGTTACCGATGATGACTTCCTGAAAGAGAGTATATATGAGACGATAGATGGGCTTTTGGAAAAGTAACTTCTTCAACTTATTGAATGTGAAGAAGAATGCAAAACCATGAGGTAAAGCATTTCTTTCTCTCCCTACATTTTCTGTCAAATTCAATAATGTGACATTTCTGTTAGATAAAATAGGTCATATTTTCTGCTGAATGGAAAACCACTAGACCATTCAGATATGACCTAAATCAAATCCTTAACAATTATACAGTGGAGGTGAGAAATAGATTTAAGGGACTAGATCTGATAAACAGAGTGACTGATGAACTATGGATGGAGGTTCATGACATTGTACAGGAGACAGGGATCAAGACTATCTCCACGAAAAAGAAATGCAAAAAAGCAAAATGACTGTCTGAGGAGACCTTACAAATAGCTGAGAAAAAAAGAGAAGCAAAAAGCAAAAGAGAAAAGGAAAGATATACCCATTTCAATGCAGAGTTCCAAAGAATAGCAAGGAGAGATAAGAAAGCCTTCCTCAGTGATCAGTGCAAAGAAATAGAGGAAAACAATAGAATGGGACAGACTAGAGATCCCTTCAAGATAATGAGAGTACCAAGGGAACATTTCTTGCAAAGATGGGCTCAATAAAGGACAGAAATGGTAGGGACCTAACAGAAGCAGAAGATATTAAGAAGGGGTACCAAGAATACACAGAAAAACTATTCAAAAAAGGTCTTCATGACCCAGATAATCATGATAGTGTGATTACTCACCTAGAGCCAGACATCCTGGAATGTGAAGTCAAGTGGGCCTTAGGAAGCATCACTACGAACAAAACTAGTGGAGGTGATGGAATTCCAGTTGAGCTATTTCAAGTCCTAAAATATGATGCTGTGAAAGTACTCCTGCAATATGCCAGCAAATTTGGAAAACTCAGCAGTGGCCACAGGACTGGAAAAGGTCAGTTTTCATTCCAATCCCAAAGAAAGGCAATGCCAAAGAATGCTCAAACTGCCACACAATTGCACTCATCTCACACACTAGTAAAGAAATACTCAAAATTCTCCAAGCCAGGCTTCAACAATACATGAACTGTGAACTTCCAGATGTTCAAGCTGGTTTTAGAAAAGGCAGAGGAACCAGAGATCAATTGCCAACATCTGTTGGATCATGAAAAAAGCAAGAGAGTTCCAGAAAATCATCTATTTCTGGTTTATTGACTATACCAAAGCCTTTGACCGTGTGCATCACCAGATACTGTGGAAAATTCTGAAAGAGATGGGAATACCAGACCACCTGACCTGCCTCTTGAGAATTCTGTATGCAGGTCAGGAAGCAACAGTTAGAACTGGACGTGGAACAACAGAATGGTTCCAAATAGGGAAAGGAGTACGTCAAAGCTGTGTATTGTCACTCTGCTTATTTAACTTATGTGCAGAGTACATCATGAGAAACTCTGGGTTCGTTGAAGCACAAGCTGGAATTAAGATTGCCAGGAGAAATATCAGTAACCTCATATATGAGGATGGCACCACCCTTATGGCAGAAAGTGAAGAATTAAAGAGCCTCTTGATGAAACTGAAAGAAGAGAGTGAAAAAGGTGACTTAAAGCTCAACATTCAGAAAACAAAGATCATATCCTCTGGTCCCATCACTTTATGGCAAATAGATGGGGAAACAGTGGAAACAGTGGCAGACTCTTTTGTGAGAGTGTAGTCACTCCACAATCTACAGATGGTGACCATAGCTATGATATTAAAAGACACTCCTTGGAAGGAAAGTTATGACCAACCTAGATAACGTATTCGGAGAAGGCAATGGGAACCCACTTCAGTACTCTTGCCTGGAAAATCCTAAGGACGGAGGAACCTGGTAGGCTGTGGTCCATGGGGTTGCTGAGGGTCGGACACGACTGAGCAACTTCACTTTCACTTTTCACTTTCATGCATTGGAGAAGGAAATGGCAGCCCACTCCATTGTTCTTGCTTGGAGAATCCCAGGGATGGGGGCGCCTGGTAGGCTGCACAGAGTCGGGGGGCTGCACAGAGTCTATGGGGTCGGACACGACTGAAGTGATTTAGCAGCAGCATCAGACAGCGTACTAAAAAGCAGAGACATTACTTTGCCAACAAATGTCCATCTAATCAAGGGTGTGGTTTTTCCAGTAGTCATGTATGGATGTGAGAATTGGACTATATTATATGAGCACCGAAGAATTGATGCTCTTGAATTGTGGTGTTGAAGAAGATTCTTGAGAATCCCTTGGACTGCAAGGAGATCCAACGAGTCCATCCTAAGGGAGGTCAGTCCTGACTGTTCATTGAAAGGAGTGCTGTTGAAGGTGAAACTCCAAATGCTTTGGCCACCTCATGTGAAGAGCTGACTCATTGGAAGAGACCCTGATGCTGGGAAAGATCGAAGGCAGGAGGAGAAGGGGACAACAGAGGATGAGATAGTTGGACGGCATAGCCAACTCAATGGACATGAGTTTGGGTAAACTCTGGGAGTTCGTGATGGACAAGGAGGCCTGGCATGCTGTAGTTCATGGGGTTGCAACGTCGGACATGATTGAGCTACTGATGTGAACTGATGTGGGATTATATTAAAAAGCTATGCCACCATTTCCATTTTATTTTGATCCATACTTCTCTTACTCATAATTTCAATTGGCTATAGATATTTGCATGTAGCATTAGCCATATAAAATGCACACTCTTTGCTCTTTCAAATGTTCATTGTGTTGGAAATATGCTTGGAACAGTAGTTCTCAAAATCCAGTCATCTGTGGTTGTTCTATACAGGCTAATGCTTGAGAACCACTGATCCAGAATTATGTTCTTCACTGTTAGTTTCTAGCACCAGTACATGTTAAGAAGCATAGGCAACCCATCTCATTGAAGTCCCTAGCAGCTGATTTTTATTTTGAATCAACATGCTTTTAAAAGTTAAAAACTCAGTTGATTCACCATGTCAGCCAATGAGACTGTGATCAAGGTAGTACTTGAATAGCTGTTGTTTATTGAATACATAAGATGTGAACAATACTTGACATGTATGAACTCTTTTAATCCTTACAACAACTCCATGAGAAATTGAGACCCAGAGACCTCAGGGAAATGGCTTAATGTCACAAAACTGGTAAGTGGTAGTTGTAGGTTTGAAACCCCTCCATTCTGACTCCAGAACCTTTATCACTACTTTTGTTTCTTATTAAGTATGCTTTTGGGGTAAAATTTAATAAAAAATGATCACAAAGAAATCACTAATTTTATTTTTAGCTTCCTCAAAGATAGAAGGATGATGGGTAAGTGATAGATGGTCAGTTTTGTTGCTTAGAGATAATACAACTTTTCTTGTATCTCTCTTGTTGTCACCAACCATTATCTTTTTAACATTAATGTTAGAAATAAGTGGATAATGAACTTTACTGGCCATAAAAGGAAACAAAAGTGAAGTAAAATTCCCATTGTATTATTAATACTCAATACCACTGAAAGAAAATCAAAATTATATTAAATGGAATATACTGTTTTATGCTACTTGCCTCCTAAGGTTCCCTAGCATGACATGGTTTTATATTCCTAAGCTATCAGGGAGAGATTTTTTTCCCCTAGTGAATCACAAAGGGAAGTCCAGGAATGAATAGTGGTTGGGAGTCCCTTGGTGTTGCACATGGGGTCTGCCCCAGTCACTTCCATGAGCTTCACAATGTAAATGTCTCAGGTTTAGTGCCTCCAGCACCAAGTTTTCTCTCTGGTTATTTTGAGCAGTCACATGGAGATCTTGACTCCTCAGATCCCCTTTCTGTGATGTGTCCGTGTGTTTGTTTGGCTAAGTGAGAGATGCTGAAGGTTGCTGAGGATTAGGTCAGCCCTTGAATGTTTGAGTGTGACGCTGTGTGCTGCTGCTGCTGCTGCTAAGTCACTTCAGTCGTGTCCGACTCTGTGTGACCCCATAGACGGCAGCCCACCAGGCTCCCCCATCCCTGGGATTCTCCAGGCAAGAATACTGGAGTGGGTTGCCATTTCCTTCTCCAATGCATGAAAGAGAAAAGTGAAAGTGAAGTCGCTCAGTCTGTC
>SJYX01013832.1:13552-32419 GCA_006410675.1 Oreotragus oreotragus | reverse complement strand
GAGAAAGCAGCCTATCCTAGTCCGTAATGGGAATTGAACTATAGGAACAGAGCTCTTATCAGAAGGCCGGGTGGGGCAGCAAGGGGAGTCTTAGGTGAAAAATCTCACAGCTTTAGTCTGGATAGTGTGCTGTGGCGTCGAGAGAAATGAGAAACTGACAATGGGGAGAAGTCCCAATTCAGAGCGAAGAGAGAATGAATCTTACGTGCTCAGGCTGGTTGGACACTGTAATTACTCATTTGACTGCGTTGCTCAGCATAATTCTGTAACTTTTGAGACTCCATGGTATCCAGTACTTAAGGTGTGGGCAGTTGCCACGCCATCTGCTACAGTAAAGTACAGATGCTGAAGACCTGATTAAGTCCTGTCACTTTGCTGATACCCCGAGGGAATACTTAATGAATGATGCTCCCTTTAAGAAGAAGAATAATTAGCAATAACGATATTATTCATATTAATTTATGGTTACTGGTTGCTATAATTATTGCTATTTATGAAAAATCATTATAATTATAGCACTTTACAATTTAAAGAGTGTTTTTCCCATCCATTTTCTTATCTGAGTCTTGTAACGTCCCTCTGGCTTAGGTCAGGCAGGTGATCTTCTCCTACTTTTATAGATGAGGATACTGTGGCCCAAGGGAGAATTTAACTAGCCTCCAACCCACCACCCACATCCATATTTTGTGCTGTCCATGAGTTTATGGAAATACAGTGATCAAATTTCATGTTGTTAATACTGTTTTCTAGAAGCATATAAGAGAATCAGGTTCACACAGTTCTCAGTTGCCCTCCATAACAGTAATGTCCTACCTTTCCTTATACCAGAATCCATTGCTGGATATTCATATGAATTTTAAATTTTAAGAGACTGCTGTCTTAATAATACTGCAGTATTTCATAGTTACTTAATGAGGTGAAGATGAGATCACCTCTGATAGAGGGATTCTCTCCTTGAAAACATCTGGTCCTAGGACAGAGATGCACTGGCCTTAGAGAGTTTGGTCAAACTGGAGATTCAGACACTGAGAAAGCATAAACAACCTGTCATTACAGTGTTTGTCCTTTTCTGGCTATAGCAAGGGGGCTAAGGAAAGTCTCTCAATTTTCCCAAGAAAGACCTTCCAGTCTGGGTCCTAAGATGTGAAAAACACAAACACACACAGGTGTGCACACACAGTCATCCTGTGTGTGCAGTCACCTTTTGGTTCCTTTCATATTCATTGATCCTGCTGTGCTTCTAGCTGATTTGACTCCAAAGATGCTGATACAGGAAAGGTTACTGGCTGGACCTATGGCAGAGTCTGCCATTACTTATTCATTGATTTACTCCAATTATTTATTGAACACGTACATGGATCAGACTCTGAGCAAGATTCTGGAGAAGTGACGAGGAGGGAAACAAATTCCTTGTCCTCATGAAGTGTACATTCTCTTAGGGAGACTGATGATAGACTCTTTGTGACCCTTTGGACTGTAACTCACCAGATCCCTCTGCCCAAGGGAGCTTTCAGGCAAGAATACTGAAGTGTATTGCCATTTCCTTTCCCAGGGAATTTCCCTGACCCAGGGATCAATCCCACATCTCCTATGTCTCTTGCATTGCAAGCAGATCTGTCACCCATTGAGCTGTCTGGGAAAGCACAAGACAAACATGCATGAAAGTTAATGTTAGATGGTGACAGATATTATGAGAAATGTAAACAAAACAGATTGAAAGGATAGAATGCCATAGAGGGGTCATGGGGCTTCCATGATGGCTCAGATGGTAAAGAATCTACCTAAAATGCAGGAGACTCAGGTTCAGTCCCTGGGTTTGGAAGATCCCTTGGAGAAGGGAATGGTTACCCACTCCAGAATTCTTGTCTGGAGAATTCCATGGATGGTGGTTACAGTCCGTGGAGTCACAGTGAGTTATTCATAACTGAGCAACTAACACTACTTTCAGAGGGATCATACAAATATATTCAGAATGAGAAGATGATTAAAAGATTGTTTTAGATTTTCTGATTAAAAAGTACCCATAGTTAGTATGAGGAAGTTTTTGAAGAGATTATAGTTGAAAATTTCCCCATGATGGAAAAGGAAATAGTCAATCAAGTCCAAGAGGTGCAAAGAGTCCCATACAGGATAAACCCAAGGAGAAACATGCCCAGACACATACTAATCAAACTAACAAAGACTAAACACAAAGAAAAAATATTAAAAGCAGCAAGGGAAAAGCAACAAGTAATATACAAGGGAAATCCCATATATTTAACAGCTGATCTTTCAGCAGAAACTCTGCAGGCCAGAAGGGAATGGAAGGATACATTTAAAATTCTGAAAGGGAAAAAATCTACAACTTATATTACTGTACCCAGAAAGGATCTCATTCAAAATTGATGGAGAAATAAAAAGCTTTTCAGAAAAGCAAAAGTTAAGAGAATTCAGTACCACCAAACCAGCTTTGAAACAAATGTTGTTGTTGTTGTAAGTCACTCAGTCATGTCCAAAAGGTACTTATATAGCCAAAAAATACAAAAGAAGAAAAAGATCTACAAAATCAACCCGAAATTATTAAGAAAATGGCAATAGGAACATGCATATCAATAATTACTTTAAATATAAATGGATTAAATGCTCCGGTGAAAAGACACAGACTGGCAAACAAGACCCATATTATATGCTGTCTATAAGAAACCCACTTCAGACCTAAAGACACATATAGACTAAAAGTGAGAGGACGGAAAATATATTCCATGCAAATGAGAAGCAAAAGAAAGCTGGAGTAGCAGTCCTCATATCAGACAGTTCAATTCAGTTCAGTTGCTCAGTCGTGTCCGACTCTTTGCAACCCCATGAATCACAGCACACCAGGCCTCCCTGTCCATTACCAACTCCCGGAGTTCACTCAGACTCACGTCCATCGAGTCAGTGATGCCATCCAGCCATCTCATCCTCGGTCGTCCCCTTCTCCTCCTACCCCCAATCCCTCTCAGCATCAGAGTCTTTTCAGTGAGTCACCTCTTCCCATGAGGTGGCCAAAGTACTGGAGTTTCAGCTTTAGCATCATTCCTTCCAAAGAAATCCCAGGGTTGATCTCCTTCAGAATGGACTGGTTGGATCTCCTTGCAGTCCAAGGGACTCTCAAGAGTCTTCTCCAACACCACAGTTCAAAAGCATCAATTCTTCGGCGCTCAGCTTTCTTCACAGTCCAACTTTCACATCCATACATGACCACAGGAAAAACCATAGCCTTGACTAGGCGGACCTTAGTCGGCAAAGTAATGTCTCTGCTTTTGAATATACTATCCAGGTTGGTCATAACTTTTCTTCCAAGGAGTAAGCGTCTTTTAATTTCATGGCTGCAGTCACCATCTGCAGTGATTTTGGAGCCCCCCAAAATAAAGTCTAACACTGTTTCCACTGTTTCCCCATCTATTTCCCATGAAGTGATGGGACCAGATGCCATGATCTTCATTTTCTGAATGTTGAACTTTAAGCCAACTTTTTCACTCTCCACTTCCGGTTTCATCAAGAGGCTTTTTAGTTCCTCTTCACTTTCTGCCATAAGGGTGGTGTCATCTGCATATCTGAGGTGATTGATATTTCTCCTGTCAATCTTGATTCCAGCTTGTGCTTCTTCCAGCCCAGCATTTCTCATGATGTACTCTGCATATAAATTAAATGAGCAGGGTGACAATATACATCCTTGACATACTCATTTTCCTATTTGGAACCAGTCTGTTGTTCCATGTCCATTTCTAACTGTTGTTTCCTGACCTGCATATAGATTTCTCAAGAGGCAGGTCAGGTGGTCTGGTATTCCCATCTCTTTCAGAATTCTCCACAGTTTATTGTGATCCACACAGTCAAAGACTTTGGCATATCAGACAAAATAGACCTTAAAATAAAGAAGATTATAAAAGATAAGGAAGGACGCTGCATAAAGATCAAGGGGTCAACCCAAGAGGAAAACATAACAATTGTAAATATCTACGGACCCTACATTGGAGCACCTCAATACATAGGATAAACACTAACAGACATAAAAGGAGAAATTGACAGTAACACAATAAAAGTAGGAGACTTTAACACCCCATTCATATCAATAGACAGATCATCAAAACAGAATATTAAGAAGGAAACACACGTTTTAAATGATACATTGGTTGAGATGGGTATCACTGATATCTTCAAGACATTCCATCCAAATGCAGAAGAATACATACACCTGCTTATCAAGTGCACATAGAATATTCTCTAGGATAGACCACATCTTGGATCACGAATTAAACCTCAGTAAATTAAAAAAAACTGAAATCATATCAAGCATCTTCTCCGACCACAAACCTGTGAGACTAGATATCAATTACTGAAACAAACTGTAAGAAAAACTAACACGTGGAGATTAAACAATACGTTCCTAAATAACCAACAGGTTACTGAAGAAATCAAAAGGGAAATCAAGAAATTTCTAGAAACAAATGACAATGGAAACATGACAACTCAAAACCTATGGGATGCAACAAAAGCAGTTCTAAGAGGAAAGTTTAATAGCAATAGAGTCCTACCTCAAGAAACAAGAAAAACATTGAATGGACAACCTAACTTTACACCTCAAACAACTGTAAAAAGAAGGACAAAAAAAAAAATTAGTAAAAGGAAAGAAATCATAAAGATTCAAGCAGAAATAAATGAAAAAGAAATGAAAGAAACAATAGTAAAAAACTAAAATAGTAAAAACTAAAAGCTGGCTCTGTGAGAATATAAAATTGACAAACCTTTAGCCAGACTCGTCAAGAAAAAAGAAGAATCAAATCAACAAAATCAGAAATGAGAAGGAGAGTTTACAACAGACAATGCAGAAATACAAAGGATTATAAGAGACTATTATGAACAACTGTATGGCAATAAAATGGATAACCTGGAAGAAATGGACATATTCTTAGAATAGTTCAACCTTCCAAAACTGAACCAGGAAGAAATAGATATTATGAACAACCCAATAACAAGCACTGAAATTGAAGCTGTGATCGAAAATCTTCCAAAAAACAAAAGCCCAGGACCAGATGGCTTCACAGGAGAATTCTGTCAAACATTTATAGAAGGGCTAATGCCTATCCTCCTAAAACTCAAAAATTTGCAGAAGAAAGAACACTTCCAAACTCATTCTGTGAGGCCAACATCACCCTGATACCAAAACCAGACAAAGATTACAAAAAAGAAAACTACAGGCCAGTATCATCGCTGCAAAAATCCTCAACAAAATTTTAGCAAACAGAATTCAGCAACACATCAAAAAGCTCATACGCCATGATCAAGTCGGTTTTTTTCCAGGGATGCAAGGGTTTTTCAGTATACGCAAATTAATCAATGTGATACACCATATTAACAAATTGAAAGATAAAAACCATCTGATAATCTCTATAGATGCAGAAAAAGCCTTTGATAAAATTTAGCACCTATTTATGATTGAAACTTTAAAAAAAAATGGGCATAGAAGGAATCTACCTCAACATAGTAAAGGCCATATATGATACGTCTACATCTAACATTATTCTCAATGGTGAAAAACTGAAAGCATTCCCCTAAGAGCAGGAATAAGACAAGAAAGGGTGTCCACTTTCCCCACTATTATTCAACATAGTCCTGGAAGCCCTAGCCACAGCCATTAGAGAAGAAAGAAATAGAAGGAATCCAAATCAGGAAAGAAGAAGTGAAGCTCTCACTGTTTGCCAATGACATGATTCTGTACATAGAAAACCCTAAACATAGTATCAGAGAGTTACTAGAGCTAACCAGTGAATTTAGCAAAGTTGCAGGATATAAAATCAATACACAGAAACCGCTTGCATTTCTATATACTAACAGTGAAAAATCAGAAAGAGAAATTAAGGGGTCAATCCCATTCACCCTTGCAACAAAAGAATAAAATATGTAGGAATAAACTTACCAAAGGATACGAAGGAACTGTACACAGAAAATTATGACACAAATGAAGGAAATCAAAGATGACATAAACAGATGGAGATAGATCTGATCTAAACAGATAGATCAGGTCCTGAAAGATTAACTCTTGCTGGCTAAATTCAACTGACTAATACACTAGATCTCATTTGAGCTGTTTTATGCAGAGAATTAAATAAGTTGAAGGACTCAGGGAAGGTGGTTTGAGGAGCAAGCTACTAGGGGAAAAGAAACTAGTGGTCTTAATAGGAAACACCATTATGCTGTCATTGTATCAGATTCATAAAAATAAATTTACTTAGATAATTATAAGATTTAAACACTGTCTTGTCAGGTCACCCTAATTTTTGTTGTTGCTGAGGATACTCTGGTTTCTTGGCTTTTTCTTCTAAACACTTCAAGACACTATACTGATATTTAACTTCCTTAGACAAGTTCTGTAGAGTTGATTCAATTACACTAACTTCTCATTATTTCATTCCTAATGGGCCTTACTGCACATTCACTTTGATTTCTCGATGGAGTCTTAAGAGACATTCCCATCACATGTCTATGATCATTGTTACATTGTTATCTTAAAAGATTATTTCAGGTCACCCTGTTTCCAAATCCTAGGGCTACCCTTTTAGTTCCTTTGTAGTTCCCTCTTTTATCTTCCCTGGTGGCTCAGAGAGTAAAGAGCCTGCCTGCAAGGTGAAAGACCTGGGTTTGATCCCTGGGTCAGGAAGATCCCCTGCAGAAGGAAATGGCAACCCACTCCAGTACTCTTGCCTGGAAAATCCCATGGAGGGAGGAGCCTGGTGCAGGCTACAGTCCATAGGGTCACAAAGAGTCGGACATGACTGAGCGACTTCACTTTCACTTTCACTCTTTATTTCCTTGCCTTAAACTCTGGGCAAGCTTCCTGTTTTTCCGAAGCCTGTTCCCACTTCCTGCGCAGGCCCTTATGGTGGTGTTACTGCTCTCTGCCCACTTCTCGTGAATTCTGAATGCAAGCAGCGGTCAGTGCTCCTGCTAACATGGAGCTCTGACATGAAATTCATAGATTCTGTGCTTCATAATCACTGGTCATTGCCACGTGCTTCTTCTCCAGCCCCTTGGCTACACCCTGGGCAGTCTTACTCTCGCTCATCCTGGAGGGATTTCTCTTCGCTCTTGCCGTCTCTCTCTGACACAGACACACCTAATCCACTGATCCCTCCCAGATTCCTCTTCCTGGACTTGATGTCTCTCCTTGCCTTTTCCTTCTTCAACTAAAATCCAATCCTTTCATACTGTGGCTTCTTTTCTTCTCTTCTTTTAAAATTTTTGGCTGAGCTGGGTCTTTGTTGCTGCAAGTGGGCATTCTCTTGTTGAGGTGAACAGGGGCTCCTCCCCAGCCGTGGCAAGCCACAGTGGCTTCTCTTGTCCCAGAGCATGGACATGCAAGCCTGTGGGCCGTGGGCTTAGTTGCCCTGTGGCACGTGGGGTCTTCCTGGATCAGGGGTTGAACCTGTGTCCCCTGCATTGGCAGGCAGATTCTTAACCACTGCCGCACCAGGGAAGTGCTATACTGTGGTTTCTGAACACAGAATTTGTATCCCCTCTCTGGCTGGATCTACTCCTTGANCCATGAAATTAGAAGACGCTTGCTCCTTGGAAGAAAAGTTATGACCAACCTGGATAGTATATTCAAAAGCAGAGACATTACTTTGCCAACTAAGGTCCGCCTAGTCAAGGCTATGGTTTTTCCTGTGGTCATGTATGGATGTGAAAGTTGGACTGTGAAGAAAGCTGAGCACCGAAGAATTGATGCTTTTGAACTGTGGTGTTGGAGAAGACTCTTGAGAGTCCCTTGGACTGTAAGGAGATCCAACCAGTCCATTCTGAAGGAGATCAACCCTGGGATTTCTTTGGAAGGAATGATGCTAAAGCTGAAACTCCAGTACTTTGGCCACCTCATGCGAAGGGTTGACTCACTGGAAAAGACTCTGATGCTGGGAGGGATTGGGGGCAGGAGGAGAAGGGGAGGACCGAGGATGAGATGGCTGGATGGCATCACGGACTCGATGGACGTGAGTCTGAGTGAACTCCGGGAGATGGTGATGGACAGGGAGGCCTGGCGTGCTGCCATTCATGGGGTCGCAAAGAGTCGGACACGACTGAGCGACTGAACTGAACTGATACAGTCCATGGGGTGACAAAGAGTCAGACATGACTGAGCGTTTCACTTTCCCTTTCTTTCTGAGCTCAGAGAGGCTGTGGGATTTGAACTCAAGGGCTAGCTTAGGCCCGCATTGGCATTAAATGCTTGTTGCTTGATTGCCCTATCAGTGAGCAGAGTAGAAGAAGCTACTGCTAAAGTAACAGTCATTTGGCAGGAAGCAAAGTGTGAGGCAAGTCAGCAGGACACCTGTCTGCTGCCCTGCCCTCTGCACAGTGTCCTTTCGCCAGCAGGGCTCAGGGAAGGTGTGTGGTGACTGTCACACTCTTAGGAATAGAAATCTGCAACAGGCTTCTGTTTTTATCAAGCTCAGGATTTTAAATGAAGCCAAGCACGTCCCGAAATTTCTAGGATTCCTCTGGGTTTGAAAACACTGAGGTGATCCAAACTCTTCATTTTCCAGATGAGAAAACTGAAGTTCCAAAAATGTAAGTGACTTTTAGGGTCACCGGGCCAGTTAGTGGCAGAGCTTGAGTTTGCCGGAAAGGACTTTCTCTCCGTCTCTCGCACACGTGCTTAGCCACGCTGGTGCAGGGGTGGGGTGCTGGGTGCAGGCAGCTGCTTCCAGTGAGTCAGAATGCCCGTTCTCACCTTTCTGAGTGACGCTGAGAAGCTGAAGGCTGAAGGCCTCAACGCCCTGGAGGCCCAGGGAGTCTGTGAACACTTAGCACATTTAGACGTCAGCCCTTCAGACCATCCATCTGTGCAGCTTTCCGTGGGACTGATTCCCCCCTCTCGCCCCCTGTGGTTCCATGGGATCCTGATTAGAAGCACGGTGGAGCTCCAGAAGCTCCAGCAGGGCTGGCAGGCAAGGGACCCATTTGAGAGCAGTGACATGGTGGATGGCTTAGCTGTCAAAACAGGAAATGGATTTGCAATGGTTGTTTCGGGCTGGCTGACTACGTGTGCAAGGGAACCAGCCCGTGGCGTGAGGGGCTCTGTTTTCAGGCTCTGAGCCGCGGGGGTGGGACTGCGGTCCATCACACATGCTGGGGGCCTTCAGATGGGCCAGATGGCTGCTGCCTTTTGCCTCTTGGAGTGAACGGGTGGGCTGAACGATTCTGCCTCAGGAACAGCTCTCCTGCCTGAGACAGAGGACCCTGAGCCAGAGCCCTGCAGTGTGTACCCAGCTTCCCCACTCAGTGCTGTGGGATCTCAGGCAAGCCACTTAACCTCTCTGTGCCTCTGTTTCATCCTCTTGAGAATGGAGACAACAATAGCGGAGACGGAATGTAACTTGTGGGTAAACAAATCACCCCTATATCTTAGCAGAACTCAAGGCCCTGTAGGGCTTCCCTGGTGGCTCAGATGGTATAGAATCTGCCTGAGCCTGATTCTCACTGCCAGAGACTCAGATTTGAACCCTGGGTTGGGAAGATCCCCTGGAGAAGGGAATGGCTACTCACTCCAGTATTCTTGCCTGGGAAATCCCATGGACAGAGGAGCCTGGCGGGCTATAGTCCGCGGGGTAGCAAAGAGTCAAAGACTGAGCGACTAACATTTTCACCTTCAAGTCACTGCATTTAATTCACAGTTAAATAACTCATCCACTCACACTAGGGGACACAGAACTATGTAATTTAGAACTTGGAACATTGCAAACAGAAGGCAAGCAGCAGATGTTGGTCGATGATCTCCCCATTTCTGACCTTGAGGTCAATGAAAGAGAGCTCTGGAAGCTTCAGCTCAGTCCAGGAACATTGACCTCAAGATTTTGAACCTAAGCATCCCTACTTTCTTCCTAAAATTAACATCATCGCTAACTGGCCACTGCCTGCCATATGCCCGGCATTGTGGTGGGTACTTGGACACAGTACCTCATTTTATTGCAACAACAAATCTATAAAGTAATGACCCCAAAACTAAAAATAGCCAGTGAGGTGCATTTGGACATTCAAGGTGCACTGTGAACACTTTACATGTATTAACTCAGTTAATTAGGTTTTAGGTCTTATTTCCCCCATTTTGCAGAAAAACCTGATACTTAGATAGGTGAGATGAAAGGAAAAAAAGAAAGTTGAGACACACAAGGCAAGCTGCAGATTCCCAGACACCAAAGATCTTGGAAAGGCCCAATTTCCTCTGGACAGAAGTGATTATACATACACACTCTCACACACATCTGTGTGCAGCTATGCACAGAAACTCCATTGCTGATGATAGGGAAGTGGTTCGGTGGACTGATAACAGTGATATTCTTTGTTTAAGCCCCGAATTCTGATGGGCTTTGTCATGGCCGCCCTAGGAAATTAATACCACACGTTGAAATACCTTGCTTATTGTCACAGGTTCATTTGTGGCAGAGTGTGGGCTTGAACATACTCCAAGATCCATTTTGGGTGAAGGCTTGCTGATTTCCCCACTCTGTACATCTTTCTCACCGGTTCCTCCTTTTCCCTTTTAGAATAAGAGTTGTTCTTCTGTTTACTTAATTTCTATCTACTGCTTCTATACACAGAGTTGATTAGACCTGGGGAGAAGGTGATCCTGAAGAATGGTGACCGGATGCATTAAATCAAATGGAAATCACATCTGTTTATCATTTTATGTGGATTGACTTTTATTGTAGGAGCCATAAACCTACATTGGCACTCTCTGCCAGTAATGAAACTTATCTCCATGACGAAAGCTTGAGTGCTGCATTGGACCAAACATGTCTGCCTTAACTCTTTTGCATGTAAACCAAGGAATTCCAGTGGACACATGAGGGGATGATCAATGGTACATTCAGGCCTGAAGACAGCCTCCAGACCATGATGGGTCAAAATGTGGATGGTGGTTCAGGATGTAGATGATGAACAAAGGCCACTCAGTTCAAATCCCACCATCACTGGTTTAACCTCAGGCACTGTGATCCATCTCTCTATGAGTCAGTTTTTCATTTTAAGCATAGGGGCGAAAATAGTATCTATTTCTTATATTTTCTTTTTTACCCTGTGTGGATTAAGTGAGATGGGTTGCATATGCACTATGCTTAGAAGAGTGTCTGGCCTACTCTATGCTCTCTACCAGTGGGACTCACTGATAGAATATAGGGCTTTTCCAGTGGTCCAAGCAGTAAAGAATCCACCTGCAATGCAGGAGACACAAGTTCAATCCCCGGGTTGGGAAGATACCCTGGAGAAGGAAATGACAACTCACTCCAGTATTCTTGCCTGGAAAATCCTAGGGACAGAGGACACTCCAAGGGGTTGCAGAAGAGTTGGACATGACTTAATGACTAAACAACAAAATTGATAGAATATTAATAACAGTAGTAATACTCTACTGCTATATCCTATGTAACAATACTAGTATAATGATATTGTAATATTAATAACTATTAATTACAATATTAATAATTAAAGTAACATTTAAAAATATAATATTAATAATGCTATTGGAGTAACAGTTGGATTGTTGCTCCAGTTATTACTGGCAAGTCCTCCATTAATGTGGGTTACTGTTTTGGTGTTCTTATTAGTGGTTTCATCGATGGCTCCTGAATGTCTCAACAGGTCAAAAGAGGATGCAGGGAATATTATAAAATTTTAAAATCACTTCTTATTACATCAAACAGTATGTATGTGTATTAGTCTCCCAGTCATGTCCGTCTCTTTGCAACCCCATGGACTGTAGTCCACCAGGCTCCTTTGTCCATGGAATTCTCCAGGCAAGAATACTGGCATGGGTAATACCCTCCTCCGGGGGATCTTCCCAACCCAGGGGTCAAACCCAGGTCTCCTGCGTTGCAGACAGACTTTTTACCATTTGAGCCACCAGGGAAGCCATTAAACAGGTACACTTCAAATATTTGACTTTGTATCTTGCTTCCGGTCACCACTGATACGGGAATATAAACATTTGCATGACGATACCACTTTCCCTGTGATCGCAAGATGTGGCTCCTTTCTGAACTGCCTGTGTGCCTGCCTGGTACCTCGCATGTGTGTGATAACCTCCTCAGTTCAGTTAAGTGCAATTCAGTCACTCAGTCGTGTCCAACTCTTTGCGATCCCATGAACTGCAGCACGCCAGGCCTCCCTGTCCATCACCAACAAGGCTCCTCCGTCCATGGGATTTTCCAGGCAAGAGTACTGGAGTGGGTTGCCATTGCCTTCTCTGATATAGCTAATATTTTGTAATAACTGTAAATGGAAAGTTACCTTTAAAAACTGCATGAAAGTTAAAAATTAAAAAAATTATTAATGATAACTCAAGTAGAACAGGTTGAGAATTCCACTTTTCATGCGTCTGTTCCATTCAGAAGTTAAACAGCAATCCATTCTAACTTCTTTATTCTAGTTTACGAAAGCAAAAGTTAAGTGGGAGAAACAGCTCATTCTTCTGAATTATTTTTACTCTGGTGGAACTGAATTAGATTCGTTAGTATTTATTGGTTAACATAATTATATACTGTGAGAACAATAATCACACACTTAAAGTATTAAAAATATGTGCCAGAAGAAGATGGTGTCTGCAGTAGACCGTGTTGTGTTGTAATTAAAAGGTGCTTGAACAGTCCTCAAAATGTAGACTGTTAATGGCCAACTTTGATGTTTCCATTTTTGATCCAAAGCTAATTGCAAAACCTGTTAAATCACTGACAACTTAAAGTAGGCTAGTAGGTCTGTGATTTTTCCTTATTCAAACATGTGTTGTGTGCTTTACTGAACCCACCTTTCCTGAATCACCTTTGCAAGGCTGCATTGACTCATGGATAGAGGATAAAATCATATAGGTAGAATGTTTGTACAGTAAGAGGTCCAAAGTTGCTCTAGTTACTTAACAACTCTGAAAATATCTGAAAATAGATTTTATGGGGGCATTTTCTTCCTTTTACCAAAGGAGCAATTTCTACTGTCATATTTCCCAACTTTATTTCTATTCACTTTTTTATCCATATTTTTTATTTGGGAAATATGCTTCATTCCACATTTTCATTCATTCAGCTAACATTTATTGAGATCCCATTGTGGGTTAGACATTGGAAATATAGAGGTTAGAATCCACATTTTCTTGCTTTAGAGGAATTTCTGGTCTTACAGAAGAGACCACATGCATAAACAGTTCAGTGGGGCACAAAAGAAGGGCTTGTTGGATGTGCTACTTGAAGTTATTGTGTGACTCACTGGATGTTGAAATTGTTGGGAAATAAAAAATAGAAATATCAACTTTATATTTTTCTAGGGAAGTGTCAGGGAGGACTACCCTCAGCAGGTAGAATTTGAGTTCCTTTGGCTGCATATTTGGGAAGGGCATGCAATTCAAATGAGAGAATAACAGAAATACATAAGTCATGGGATGTTGAAAGAGAATGAATGTCTTTTTGAAAGACTAAAGTAGCTCATTTATGACATGGGGTATGTGAAGTACAAAACGAACAGCAGATGGAATTGCATGCTCTAATTAATACGTAAATATCCTTCTTGATACCCAAGGACTCTTAGAGTAAAAGGAGAAATTTGGGGGGTGGGTAGCAACAATATTTCTGATTAGAGTGGGTTTAAGGGTAACACCTTTTTAACTTTTACAGATGATTTTTAAAATGTATTAACACATCTATGCCAGCCATTGCACAGAGTAATGTGATTAAACTACCATAGTGTTTAGTACTAAAATTTCTAATCATGATAAAAAGTGTGTGTTAGGGAGTAGTTTTAGAAGAACAGATGTGAGAAGTTCTGAGATGGTTGTGGGTTGAACTGCAGACTCAGTATGATCTTACAGTAGAGATCATTTAGCCAAACTCTATTTTTCATCTAGAGAGAGGAAGAATATTGCTCATTGAGGCTCATTAGAGGTAGAATCAATGATTTTTTTTTTTTTCTTTTTCCTGAACCAAGAGGTAATGGTTACATGTGGATACTAAGAGCAACCAAGGGACATACTGGTTCCCTTTAGTGTTTCAATAAGTCTATTCTAAAATGGCTCCCTTTTGTGGCACTTCCTCTAAAACATGGCTTGGAAACATGAAGGAGTAAACAAAATAAGACATAACTTAAAGGGAAATTGAATATTTATGATTATATATATTTTTTGAATTAGTATGAATACAGACCCCACCCATCTGGCATTCTGCTGTTAATAAAAGCACAGATTAGACTCCTGAGAAGTGTACTTAGGGTCACCTTGAAATTCTCTTGATTTCTAAGAACACAAAAGATAAATCCATGCACTTATGATTTCCTTTCCCTTCTCTTAGCAAAACCATGCCTAGAGTGCTGGCTTTCTAATTCCTGGTACAAAGCTGGCTTTTCTTCCCTGCACTGAGTTTGGTAGGGCAGGGACTGCTACCTAGGTAACTTGGAGGAAATTTCAGGTATTTTATATTAATTGTAACTAAATATTTAGTATTTTTGAATCAAGTTTCTTTGGAATTGGTCAAATACAATTTCTCTGCCTACATTTAGGATGGTATGAAAACATTTGGAGCAATTCCAGGGTTAAGGATAGAACTGGGCAGCCTATTATACAGAGTGAAGTAAGCCAGAAAGAAAAACACCAATACAGTATACTAATGCATATATATGAAATTTAGAAAGATGGTAACGATAACCCTGTATGCGAGACAGCAAAAGAGACACAGATGTATAGAACAGTCTTTTGGACTCTGTGGGAGAGGGAGAGGATGGGATGATTTGGGAGAAAGGCATTGAAACATGTATAATATCATATAAGAAATGAATCGCCAGTCCAGGTTCAATGCAGGATACAGGATGCTTGGGGCTGGTGCACTGGGATGACCCAGAGGGATGGTATGGGGAGGGAGGTGGCAGGGGGGTTCAGGATGGGGAACACGTGTACACCCGTGGCGGATTCATGTTATATATGGCAAAACCAATACAATATTGTAAAGTAATTAGCCTCCAATTAAAATAAATTTATATTAAAAAAAAAACCAAAAAACTAGGTTCCCAAGCTTGCTAATAAGAAGAGCACTGTCTTCTCAATTCCCTGTGATTGCCTCTGTAAAAAGAGCTCCAATTGTGTGAATTGTCCACATCACCAGTCTGAGCTTCCTTTTCTATATTTCTAATATGGGCATGGTAACTACAGTTTTCCTCTTTTGCAGAGAAACCATATTGTTGTAGTCCCAAGAAATAAGATGTTGACTTTGAGCAATGGTCCACTCAGTCTTTCCCAGTTTTCATTTTTTTTTTCTTTTTGGATGTAGACCATTTTTAAAGTCTACTGAATTTATTACAGTGTTGCTTCTGTTTTATATTTTGGGTTTTTGGCTCTGAGGTATATAGAATCTTACAGAAGGAGATTAAACCAGTCAGTCCTAAAGGAAATCAGTCCTGAATGTTCATTGGAAGGACTGATGCTGAAGCTCCAATACTTTGGCCACCTGATGTGAAGAGCTGACTCATTTGAAAAGACCCTAATGCTGGGAAAGATTGAAGGCAGGAGGAGAAGGGAAAAACAGAGGATGAGATGGTTGGATGGCGTCGGTTCAGTTCAGTTCAGTCACTCAGTCGTGTCCAACTCTTTGTGACCCCATGAACCGCAGTACGTCAGGCGTCCCTGTCCATCACCAACTCCCACAGTCCACCCAAACCCATGTCCATCGAGTCGGTGATGCCATCTAACCATCTCATCCTCTGTCGTCCCCTTCTCCTCCTGCCCTCAATCTTTCCCAGCATCAGGGTCTTTTCAAATGAGTCAGCTCTTCACATCAGGTGGCCAAAGTATTGGAGCTTCAGCTTCAGCATCAGTCCTTCCAATGAATATTCAGGGTTGATTCCCTTTAGGATGGACTGGTTTGATCTCCTTGCAGNCATCCAACCATCTCATCCTCTGTCGTCCCCTTCTCCTCCTGCCCTCAATCTTTCCCAGCATCAGGGTCTTTTCAAATGAGTCAGCTCTTCACATCAGGTGGCCAAAGTATTGGAGCTTCAGCTTCAGCACCAGTCCTTCCAAAAAATATACAAGATTGGCTTCTTTTAGGATGGACTGCTTTGATCTCCTTGCTGTCCAAAGGATTCTCAAGAGTCTTCTCCAGCACCACAGTTCGAAGGCATCGATTCTTTGGCTGTCAGTCTTTTCTATGGTCCTGCTCTCACATCTATGCGTGACTACTGCAAACACTAAAGCTTTGACTATATGGCAAAGCGATTTCTCTGTTTTTTAATATGCTATCCAGGTTTGTCCTAGCTTTACTTCCAAGGAGCAAACGCCTTAATTTCATGATTGCAGTCACAGTCTGTAGTGATTTTAGAGCCCAAGAAGATAAAATCTGCCAATGTTTCCCCCTTTTCCCAATCTGTTTGGCATGAAGTGAAGAGACCAGATGCCATGATCTTAGTTGTTTGAATGTTGAGTTTTAAGCCAGTTTTTTCACTCTCCTCTTTCACCCTCAACGAAAGAATCTTAAGCTTTGGCCATAAGGGTGGTGTCATCTTCCTATCTGAGGCTATTCATAGTTCTTCTGAAAATCTTAATTCCAGATTGTGCTTCATCCAGCCCAGAATTTCACATGATGCACTCTGCATAGAAGTTAAATAAGCAAGGTGACAACATATAGGCTTGACTTACTCCTTTCCCAATTTGGAACCAGTCCTTTGTTCCACATCTGGTTCTGTTGCTTCTTGATCTGCATACAGATTTCTCAGGAGGCAGGTAAGGTGGTCTGGTATTCTCACCTGTTTAATAATTTTCCACAGTTTGTTGTGATCCACACAGTCAAAGGCTTTGGCATAGTCAATAAAGCAGGAGTAGATGTTTCTCTGAAATTCCCTTGATTTTTCTATGATCCAGCGGACGTTGGCAATTTGATCTCTGGTTCTTCTGTCTTTTCTAAATCTAGCTTGTACCTCTGGCAGTCCACATACTGGTCCACATTCTTGGTCCACATACTGTTGAAGCCTAGCTTTGAGAATTTTGATATTTACCTTGCCAGAATGCAAAATGAATGTAATTGTGTGGTAGTTTGAACATTCTTTGGCATTGTCTTTCTTTTGGATGGTAATGAAAACTGGCTTTTCATCCTATGGCCACTGCTGTGCTATCCAAATTTGCTGGCATATTGAGTACAGCACTCTAATAGCATCATCTTTTAAGATTTAAAATACCTCAGCTGGAATTCCATCATCTAATACCTTTATATAGTAATACTTCCCAAGGCCCACTTGCCTTCATAGTCCAGAATGTCTGGCTCTAGGTAAGTGACCACACCATCATGGTTATGTGGGTCAAAGATCTTTCTTTGTATAGTTCTTCTGTGTATTCTTGCCACCTCTTCTTAATCTCTTCTGCTTCTATTAGATCCTTGCCATTTCTGTCTTTAATTGAGCGCATGTTTGCATGAAATGTTCCCTTGGTATCTCCAATTTTCTGGATGAGATCTCTAGTCTTTCTCATTCTATTGTTTTCCTCTATTTCTTTGCATTGTTGACTTAATTTAGGCTTTCTTAAGTCTCCTTGCTATTCTCTGAAACTCTGCTTTCAGTTGGATATAGCTTTCCCTTTCTCCTTTGCTTTTCATTTCTCTTTTCTCAACTATTTGTAAGGCCTCCTCAGACAACCATTTTGCCTTTTTGCATTTCTTTTTCTTTGGGATGGTTCTGGTCACTGCCTCCTGTAAAATGTTCCTAACCTCCATCCATAGTTCTTCAGGCATTCTGTCTACTAGATCTAATTCCTTCAATCTATTCAATACCTCTACTGTATAATCATAAGGGATTTGATTTAGGTCATCCCTGAATGGTCTAGTGGTTTTCCCTACTTTCTTCAATTTAAGCCTGAATTTTGCAATCAGAAGCTCATGATCTGAGCCATAGTCAGCTCCAGGTCTTGTTTTTGCTGACTGTATAGAGCTTCTTCGTCTTTAGCTGCAAGGAACAGAATCAGTCTGATTTTGGTATTGACCATCTGGGGATGTCCATGTGCAGGGTCATCTCGTATGTTGTTGGAAGAGGGTATTTGCTGTGACCAGCGTGTTGTTATAGCAAAACTCTTAGTCTTTGCCCTCCTTCATTTTGCACTCCAGGGCCAAACTTGACTGTGTGTCCTGTCTATTGACTTCCTACATTTGCATTCCAATCCTCTGTGTTGAAAAGGACGTCTTTTCATGGTGTTAGTTCCAGAAACTCTTGAGGGTCTTCACAGAACCGTTCAGCTTCAGCTTCTTTGATTTTAGTGGCTGGGGCACAGACTTGGATTTCTGTGATGTTGAAAGATTTGCCTTGGAAACTAACCAAGAGCATTCTGTCATTTTTGAGCCTGCACTCAAGTGCTGAATTTCAAATTTTTTGGTTGACTATGAGAGCTACTACATTTCTTCTAAAGGATTCTTGCCCACAATAGTAGATGTAATGGTCATCTGAATTAAAATTTCCCATTCCCATCCATTTAGTTCACTGATTCCTGAAATGTCAGTGTTCACTGTTGCCATCTCCTGCTTGATCACATCCAGTTTGCCTTGATTCACGGAACTATATCCCAGGTAGATATGATTAAACTACTTTTCAGTTTAGCAAACTGAGATTCAGAGAGATGAAGCCACTTGCCCCAGGTCACATAGCTGTTGGGTGATCCAGTCAGGGCTGATGGCCAGGTCTGTCCGAGCCTAAAGTCTGTGGTCTTTCACAACTACTGTATGATATTTCTAAATATATGAGTGATATAAGAATGATATCACTTATACATGGAATTTAAAAAATACAACAAATGAGTGAATATAACAAAAAAGAAGCAGACTTGGAGAACACTAGGGAACAAACTAGTGG
>SJYX01013832.1:0-12013 GCA_006410675.1 Oreotragus oreotragus | reverse complement strand
AACAAAGATCATGGCATCCGGTTCCATCACTTCGTGGTAAATAGATGGGGGAAAAAATTGAAACAATGACAGGCTTTGTTTTCTTGGGCTCCAAAATTACTGTAGATGGTCATTGTAGCCATGAAATTAAAAGATGTTTGCTCCTTGGAAGAAAAGCTATGACCAACCTAGATAGCATATTAAAAAGCAGAGACATTACTTCCCCGACAGAGGTCCTTCTCGTCAAAGCTACGGGTTTTCCAGTAGTCATATATGGATGTGAGAGTTGGACTATAAAGAAAGCTGAGTGCCAAAGAATTAATGGCTTTTGATTGTGGTGTTGGAGAAGACTCTTGAAAGTCCCTTGGACTGCAAAGAGGTCCAACCAGTCCATCCTAAAGGAAAACAGTCCTGAATATTCATCTGAAGGATGATACTGTAGCTGAAGCTCCAATACTCTGGCCACCTGATGTAAAGAGCTGACTCATTAGAAAAGAACCTGATGTAGGGAAAGATTAAAGGCAGGAGGAGAAGGGGACGACAGAGGATGAGATGGTTGGATGGCATCACTGACTCATTGGACATGAATTTGAGCAAGCTCTGGTAGATCGTGAAGGACAGGGAAGCCTGGTGGGCATGCTGTAGTCCATGGGGTCACAAAAAATAGGACATGACTGAGCAAATGAACAACAGCATTTCACAATTTCTTGACTACGCCAGTGATCACGGTACATTTTTGAAGAGTAGACTTAGTGGTATGTGAATTATATCTCACTTAAAAAACAGAGCTCTACATTGAGCAATGTACCTTTAATACGGAGATGAAAGTACCCATGGCTGCACTTTAAAGAAGCTCATAGTCTATGGGGCTGTCTCTTATACACATCTAGAAAGCTTCAAGTACTAGTAGTCAGACATGTAAGCCCATTACTCAAAGTAAGCCCATTATTCAAGTTATTTTAATAAGCATCTTGACTGTTTTGAGATTGTATCATCTTGATATTTTACAACTTATATGAAAATACTGGAAAATGTTATTTCTCAGATAGTGTTAGACGTGCAATAAGGAATCCTCTTGGCTCCCTCTGCCACCCAACCAGCAGAGAGTGATGTTTTATTTTCTAAATGACCAGTGTGTGTGTGTGTGTGTGTGTGTGTGTGTGTGTGTGTGTTTGTGTGTGTGTACATGCGCGCAGTCGCTCAGCCGTGTGCTACTCTTGGCAACCCTATGGACTGTAGCTCACCAAGCTCCTCTGTCCATGGAATTATCCAGGCAAAAGTACTGGAGCAGATTGCCATTTCCTTCACCAAGGGATCTTTCCGACCCAGGTACTGAACCTGCATCTCCTGCACTGCAGGTGCATTCTTTACCACTGAGCCACTGGGGAAGCCCAGACCAAAAGTACTAATAGCTTAAAAAACAAAACAAACAAACAAAAAAGCCTGATTCCTTAGACTTTTCAAAATTTAATACTTTTGTGCTTAAAATGACACTATCGTGGAAGTGAATAGCAACCCATGGTCTGGCAGAATTCACTTGGATGTCATATATCTGATAGATTTATATCTAGACTATATGAAGACTCTTATACATCAATAAGAAGACAAATAATCTAATTTAAAAATGGACAAATGATCTTGATAGACATTTCTCCAAAGATATACTGGAAGCTAATATCATAGGAAAAGATGTTATTAGTCATCCAGAAAATAATCAAATCAAAACTACAATGAGATACAACATCACCCACACTAAGATGGTTATAATACAAAAGACAGAAACATATTAAAAAAAAAAGATATGGTGAAATTGGAGTTGTCATACATTGCTGGCTAGTTGTAAAGTGGCATAGCCACTTTGAAAAAAGCCTAGCAGTTCTTCAAAAGATTGGACTTAAAGTTATCATATGATCAAACAACTTTGTTCCTATGTATATATCCAAGAGAATTAAAACATTTATCTACCCAAAAGCCTATCAATGAATGTGCAAAGCAGCATTATTCATAATAGCCAGAAAGTGGAAACAATTTAAACATCAATCAATTGAAGAATGAATAAACAAGTGTAGTATATCCATCCAAACAGTTAAATATTATTTAATCATAAATTAGAATGAAATACTGATACATGCCAAAACACACATAAATCTTGAAAACTATGCTGTATGAAGAAACCAGTCACACAAGATTTCATGTAACATGATTCTATTTATATGACCAGGCTGATCTATAGATTTAGAAAGATTGGTGGTCTCCAGTGACTGAGAAGGGGGAAAAATGGCAACAGTACGTCTTTGGGAAATGATCAAAATAATCTGCAACTAGAAAGCGATATTCATTTTACAATTTGCAGGAAGCCCCCTGCAGTACAGGAGCCATGGGTTCAATCCCTGGGTAAGGAAGATACCCTGGAAAAGGAAATCACAAAAAGGACTCTTTGTGACCCCATGGACTGAGGCGCCCAAGCTGCTCTGTCCATAGGATTCTCCAGGCAAGAATACTGGAGCGGGGTGCCATTTCCTTAAAGTAATAAGATGCATCTGTAAAAACCACAAATGAGTATCAGAGTAATTAGTATACTTGGGAGTCACACCGTATACTGAGGCTGTGAAGTACTCTTTCCCCTATCTCCCAAGCCCAGCTCTCACTTGTGTGTGTGAAGGAGGTGTGTTTTTATGTTTTGTAATATCCGTAACCCAGCTGTGACATGTCCTTCCACCTCTACCTGTACATCTGTTTCCTACAGAGTGCTGCTGCCTCAAGTGAGGTGCGTGAGGCTTCTGTAGATGCCGGGGAACAAGGTGGGACAAAAATGCTTCACACCTGGTTCCCAAATTACAGGCACACGGACTGGGGCCAACTTCAGCCCACTCTGCTTTCCAGACTGGGAAATCCAATGGACAATGGAGCCTGGTGGGCTACAGTCCACGGGGTTGCAAGAGTCAGAAATGACTTTGAGACTAAATCACCACCTCCTGTGGGGACAGTCTAATTATTTGGGGAATGATCAAATAGTCAACAATTAGTGATACTCAGTTCACAATTCGTTAAATATACTAATGCCCAACAGACTGGTTCAAACTTGGGAAGGGAGTACGTCAAGGCTGTGTTTTGTCACCCTACCTATTTAACTTATATGCATCATGAGAAAGGCCTGGCTGGATGAAGCACAAGCTGGAATCAAGATTGCTGGGAGAAATATCAATAGCCTCATATATGCAGATGGCACCACCCTTATGCCAGAAAACAAAGAGGAACTAAAGAGCCTCTTGATGAACATGAAAGAGGAGAGAGAAAACGCTGACTTAAACCTCAACATTCCAAAAACAAAGATCATGGCATCCGGTTCCATCACTTCGTGGTAAATAGATGGGGGAAAAAATTGAAACAATGACAGGCTTTGTTTTCTTGGGCTCCAAAATTACTGTAGATGGTCATTGTAGCCATGAAATTAAAAGATGTTTGCTCCTTGGAAGAAAAGCTATGACCAACCTAGATAGCATATTAAAAAGCAGAGACATTACTTCCCCGACAGAGGTCCTTCTCGTCAAAGCTACGGGTTTTCCAGTAGTCATATATGGATGTGAGAGTTGGACTATAAAGAAAGCTGAGTGCCAAAGAATTAATGGCTTTTGATTGTGGTGTTGGAGAAGACTCTTGAAAGTCCCTTGGACTGCAAAGAGGTCCAACCAGTCCATCCTAAAGGAAAACAGTCCTGAATATTCATCTGAAGGATGATACTGTAGCTGAAGCTCCAATACTCTGGCCACCTGATGTAAAGAGCTGACTCATTAGAAAAGAACCTGATGTAGGGAAAGATTAAAGGCAGGAGGAGAAGGGGACGACAGAGGATGAGATGGTTGGATGGCATCACTGACTCATTGGACATGAATTTGAGCAAGCTCTGGTAGATCGTGAAGGACAGGGAAGCCTGGTGGGCATGCTGTAGTCCATGGGGTCACAAAAAATAGGACATGACTGAGCAAATGAACAACAGCATTTCACAATTTCTTGACTACGCCAGTGATCACGGTACATTTTTGAAGAGTAGACTTAGTGGTATGTGAATTATATCTCACTTAAAAAACAGAGCTCTACATTGAGCAATGTACCTTTAATACGGAGATGAAAGTACCCATGGCTGCACTTTAAAGAAGCTCATAGTCTATGGGGCTGTCTCTTATACACATCTAGAAAGCTTCAAGTACTAGTAGTCAGACATGTAAGCCCATTACTCAAAGTAAGCCCATTATTCAAGTTATTTTAATAAGCATCTTGACTGTTTTGAGATTGTATCATCTTGATATTTTACAACTTATATGAAAATACTGGAAAATGTTATTTCTCAGATAGTGTTAGACGTGCAATAAGGAATCCTCTTGGCTCCCTCTGCCACCCAACCAGCAGAGAGTGATGTTTTATTTTCTAAATGACCAGTGTGTGTGTGTGTGTGTGTGTGTGTGTGTGTTTGTGTGTGTGTACATGCGCGCAGTCGCTCAGCCGTGTGCTACTCTTGGCAACCCTATGGACTGTAGCTCACCAAGCTCCTCTGTCCATGGAATTATCCAGGCAAAAGTACTGGAGCAGATTGCCATTTCCTTCACCAAGGGATCTTTCCGACCCAGGTACTGAACCTGCATCTCCTGCACTGCAGGTGCATTCTTTACCACTGAGCCACTGGGGAAGCCCAGACCAAAAGTACTAATAGCTTAAAAAACAAAACAAACAAACAAAAAAGCCTGATTCCTTAGACTTTTCAAAATTTAATACTTTTGTGCTTAAAATGACACTATCGTGGAAGTGAATAGCAACCCATGGTCTGGCAGAATTCACTTGGATGTCATATATCTGATAGATTTATATCTAGACTATATGAAGACTCTTATACATCAATAAGAAGACAAATAATCTAATTTAAAAATGGACAAATGATCTTGATAGACATTTCTCCAAAGATATACTGGAAGCTAATATCATAGGAAAAGATGTTATTAGTCATCCAGAAAATAATCAAATCAAAACTACAATGAGATACAACATCACCCACACTAAGATGGTTATAATACAAAAGACAGAAACATATTAAAAAAAAAAGATATGGTGAAATTGGAGTTGTCATACATTGCTGGCTAGTTGTAAAGTGGCATAGCCACTTTGAAAAAAGCCTAGCAGTTCTTCAAAAGATTGGACTTAAAGTTATCATATGATCAAACAACTTTGTTCCTATGTATATATCCAAGAGAATTAAAACATTTATCTACCCAAAAGCCTATCAATGAATGTGCAAAGCAGCATTATTCATAATAGCCAGAAAGTGGAAACAATTTAAACATCAATCAATTGAAGAATGAATAAACAAGTGTAGTATATCCATCCAAACAGTTAAATATTATTTAATCATAAATTAGAATGAAATACTGATACATGCCAAAACACACATAAATCTTGAAAACTATGCTGTATGAAGAAACCAGTCACACAAGATTTCATGTAACATGATTCTATTTATATGACCAGGCTGATCTATAGATTTAGAAAGATTGGTGGTCTCCAGTGACTGAGAAGGGGGAAAAATGGCAACAGTACGTCTTTGGGAAATGATCAAAATAATCTGCAACTAGAAAGCGATATTCATTTTACAATTTGCAGGAAGCCCCCTGCAGTACAGGAGCCATGGGTTCAATCCCTGGGTAAGGAAGATACCCTGGAAAAGGAAATCACAAAAAGGACTCTTTGTGACCCCATGGACTGAGGCGCCCAAGCTGCTCTGTCCATAGGATTCTCCAGGCAAGAATACTGGAGCGGGGTGCCATTTCCTTAAAGTAATAAGATGCATCTGTAAAAACCACAAATGAGTATCAGAGTAATTAGTATACTTGGGAGTCACACCGTATACTGAGGCTGTGAAGTACTCTTTCCCCTATCTCCCAAGCCCAGCTCTCACTTGTGTGTGTGAAGGAGGTGTGTTTTTATGTTTTGTAATATCCGTAACCCAGCTGTGACATGTCCTTCCACCTCTACCTGTACATCTGTTTCCTACAGAGTGCTGCTGCCTCAAGTGAGGTGCGTGAGGCTTCTGTAGATGCCGGGGAACAAGATGGGACAAAAATGCTTCACACCTGGTTCCCAAATTACAGGCACACGGACTGGGGCCAACTTCAGCCCACTCTGCTTTCCAGACTGGGAAATCCAATGGACAATGGAGCCTGGTGGGCTACAGTCCACGGGGTTGCAAGAGTCAGAAATGACTTTGAGACTAAATCACCACCTCCTGTGGGGACAGTCTAATTATTTGGGGAATGATCAAATAGTCAACAATTAGTGATACTCAGTTCACAATTCGTTAAATATACTAATGCCCAACAGACTGGTTCAAACTTGGGAAGGGAGTACGTCAAGGCTGTGTTTTGTCACCCTACCTATTTAACTTATATGCATCATGAGAAAGGCCTGGCTGGATGAAGCACAAGCTGGAATCAAGATTGCTGGGAGAAATATCAATAGCCTCATATATGCAGATGGCACCACCCTTATGCCAGAAAACAAAGAGGAACTAAAGAGCCTCTTGATGAACATGAAAGAGGAGAGAGAAAACGCTGACTTAAACCTCAACATTCCAAAAACAAAGATCATGGCATCCGGTTCCATCACTTCGTGGTAAATAGATGGGGGAAAAAATTGAAACAATGACAGGCTTTGTTTTCTTGGGCTCCAAAATTACTGTAGATGGTCATTGTAGCCTCTTGATGAACATGAAAGAGGAGAGAGAAAACGCTGACTTAAACCTCAACATTCCAAAAACAAAGATCATGGCATCCGGTTCCATCACTTCGTGGTAAATAGATGGGGGAAAAAATGGAAACAATGACAGGCTTTGTTTTCTTGGGCTCCAAAATTACTGTAGATGGTCATTGTAGCCATGAAATTAAAAGATGTTTGCTCCTTGGAAGAAAAGCTATGACCAACCTAGATAGCATATTAAAAAGCAGAGACATTACTTCCCCGACAGAGGTCCTTCTCGTCAAAGCTACGGGTTTTCCAGTAGTCATATATGGATGTGAGAGTTGGACTATAAAGAAAGCTGAGTGCCAAAGAATTAATGGCTTTTGATTGTGGTGTTGGAGAAGACTCTTGAAAGTCCCTTGGACTGCAAAGAGGTCCAACCAGTCCATCCTAAAGGAAAACAGTCCTGAATATTCATCTGAAGGATGATACTGTAGCTGAAGCTCCAATACTCTGGCCACCTGATGTAAAGAGCTGACTCATTAGAAAAGAACCTGATGTAGGGAAAGATTAAAGGCAGGAGGAGAAGGGGACGACAGAGGATGAGATGGTTGGATGGCATCACTGACTCATTGGACATGAATTTGAGCAAGCTCTGGTAGATCGTGAAGGACAGGGAAGCCTGGTGGGCATGCTGTAGTCCATGGGGTCACAAAAAATAGGACATGACNAGATGTGTATAAGAGACAGGGACAATACATGGGTGGGGGAGGGGGAGATGCAAACTACTGGGGGTAAGATAGGCCCAAGCATATAGTGTACAACACAGGTAGTATAGGCAGTACTTTGTAATAACTGCAAGTGAGTGTAATCTTTGCATTTTACATAAAAGTTTTGGGATTTCCCTAGCAGTCCAGTGGTTAAGACTTCACTTTAACTCAGTGGTTGCAGGTTCGATCAGGGAGCTAAGATGTCGCATGTCTCGAGGCCAAAAACCCCAAATATAAAATAGAAACAATATTGTAACAAATTCAAAGAATTTAGAAATGATCCACATCAAAAAAATCTTTAAAAATAAAATTTATATAAATTGTTAATTTAAAAACATAATCAATTAAAAAAAACGAAGTCTGTGATCCTCTCACTGTAATATCTATCATTTGTCTGAGTTATTCTCTCACAGGAAAAGCCAAGATCTCAGCATCTCATCAGCCAAAGCCAAGACTCCACTTCAGGGAATCTCCAGAACACCAGGCTGAGCTGAACTCCCATATACCCGTGCCAGGCCATGGGGACAATGGCACGGCTCCGGGAACCTCGTCCTCCTGGGCAGTCGTGAATGCTTCAGGACACTGGCCAGTGCGCAGGTGTGTGGGGTTGGGTGCGTGAGAGGACGAGTGACTTTCACAGGGAAGTAGGGCAGCTTAAAGAGAACTAATGTATACGAGAATACTATCTCCAGTAAGGGCAAACGGCTAAGGGTGTAGGTTTTAGGTGCTCCCATCACACCCTTAAAGGAGAAGATATGTTCATGAGTTTAATCAGCTCAGTATGCTAATGAGCTGGACTGTGGTTATCACTGTGTCTGCGTACAGCAGATCACCATGTCACACAGCTTAAACAAATACAAGTTTAACTTAAATTTTTAAAATAGGTGCTCTGTAATGACCTAGAGGGGTGGGAGGAGGGGATATATGCATACTTATCACTGATTCATGTCGATGTATGGCAGAAACCAATACATTGTAAAGCAAAATATCCTCCAACTAAAAATAAAACTAACAAATAATTTTAAAATAAACTTGCCTCCGTCTTTTACTCGCTATGACCCTGACTTCCTCACCTGTAAAATGGAATTATGGGTGCCTTGCAAGGTGAGCAAGAATGGGGTACACACAAGGAACTGGGAGCTACAGTTTATAGAGCCAGATGTGGTTCTATGCACTTTGATGGATGAAGTATTTTAATCCTGAGCACCTCTGTTGGGGAGGAGTAGGCTGGGCCATAGATCAGATGTAGCTCAGCACAGGGGGCTGGGGTGAACTCAGGCAAGATCAGGGGCTGAGTGAGGTTGCCAGATAAAAATTTTTAATGTGCCACTAACTCACATGTAATTGATTGTTTCATATTTAACTGATTGTCTGACTAAATCTGTTGCCCATAGGTCTGGGCCACTGTCTCCAACAAAACCAGTGTGGGTGACTTACCTGGAACGCTTCTCAGGCAATAGTGGGTGGAGTGTGGGTTGGAAGCTTACACGAACTTAGTTAGGACAGCCCTGTAAAGGTAAATGCACATGCCCCAGGCTCCAGGGTCCCATTTGGGTCTCCTGTGAGCTTGGTTCCTTTGCATCTGTCCCAGAGGGATCACCAGTGAAAGAGACAGGAATTCAGCTGTAGTTACTGTTTCTTCTGCTTTCTGATGCCAGTCAAGTGATCTGTCTAGCCGCCATGTTTTTCTGCTAGGATTTGCCTACACCCTGCAATTATTCTGAGTATGAATAAGGGGAGGAAATCTTCTCTTTCATTATCTTAGAAGAAATGTTTTAGGGTGGTGGTTCTGAAAATGTGGTCCTAAGACCACCAGCAGCAGCAGCATCACCAAGGAACTTATTAGAAATGCAAATGAATTGGAAACCCCAAGACGGGGCAGGAAAAAAGAAAAACCAAAAAACTGTTTCCACAAGCCTCCAGGGCATATTGAAGCCTTCTCAAGTTTGAGAACCTCTGGTTCAGGGCATCCGCATTGAATTAGGAAGCAGGAGAGCTTAGATCCCAGCTCCCTCCTTCCCTGACTGGGTAACCACGTGCTCTCTTAGACTATTTCCTTCTGTTGAGGGCAATGGTGGAAACGAGGACCCCAGAGCCCCGTCCAGCTCTGCTGTGTGTCCTGTCTGCTGCCGTTGATGAAGGCAGAACGCTGGGGGGTCCCTGGGCACCGTGCCACTGGGGTGGGAGCAGTCTTATAGGTCTCTGCTCCCTGCCACCCAGCCTGCGGGTCCCCAGCCAAGAACAAAATGACACGCGCTGCCACTTGGCCTGGCAAGGGAGGTGGCCCAGTGCCAGCCTCTGCTAATTGCTAATTTGCACTGAGTCAGCAGACAAAGCCTCATGTGAATGCCTTGGTTATTTGGTTCTCCCCCAGCCTCTTTTAGCCACCACCCAGGGGGCTGCCTCCTCCCCCCCACTCTGGGGCCATTCACCCCAGGATTCCAAGAGGCCACATGGCCAGAGGCGCACACCCAGCTCCCCGAAAAGCCAGCCTCTCTTGGCAGCTAATTGGAAGGGGGAAGCTTTGCTGTCGGGGAAGGCAATGGCACTCCACCCCAGTACTCTTGCCTGGAAAATCCAATGGACGGAGGAGCCTGGTGGGCTGCAGTCCATGGGGTCGCTAACAGTCGGACTGACTGAGCGACTTCACTTTCACTTTTCTCTTTCATGCATTGGAGAAGGAAATGGCAACCCACTGCAGTATTCTTGCCTGGAGAATCCCAGGGATGGGGGAGCCTGGTGGGCTGCCGTCTATGGGGTCACACAGAGTCGGACACGACTGAAGTGACTTAGCAGCAGCNACTTTTCTCTTTCATGCATTGGAGAAGGAAATGGCAACCCACTGCAGTATTCTTGCCTGGAGAATCCCAGGGATGGGGGAGCCTGGTGGGCTGCCGTCTATGGGGTCACACAGAGTCGGACACGACTGAAGTGACTTAGCAGCAGCTTTGCTGTTGCTCTGTTCTTTTTCTCTCCCTTGTTCCTGCCTCACCATGAAGAAAAGAATACAGTGAATTCTCTCTCAGGGGCACAGAGCTTTGGAGAGAAAGCAAGGACTTCGACTCGTAACCTTGGGATCCTGCCACGTCTCTCAGTTCAGCTAGGCTCGTGTGCTTGCCTGTAATTCAGGCAGCCTTCGGCTCCTCCCCAGCACTTGAGACCCAGATAGGATTGCCTTGAATCCCATCCACTGCCTAAGGCCACATCAAGCCTCCCCAGGGGGCCTGTTAACCTCTGGTTTGACATTCTCAGGGCCCAGCCCCTTATTCTCCCACAACTCCCTGACGCCCACAGCTCAGCTCCACCACCAAGTACCACCAGCAGAGAGAAACCCACAGGTTCCAGACGGTCCACAGTTTTGTGGCATTGTGAGAGAACTGGCGGAGGGTGGAGAGGGTGATGGGGTGAAGTTAGTGATGCCTCCCACCTTCTGGCTACCCACCCCTTCCCCCCACTACATCACATGCTTCCCCGGGTCTCAGAAGCTGTGGGGCTCTCAGGACCTCCCTCACCCCGAGCTGACCCATCACGCCAATCTCCCAGCCAGGAGCTTAGTTCCAAGAGCAGAAACTCTTTTTCACCCTGTTATAACTCATCAGTGACAATGGCCTAAGTCCCTGGCCTCTGGGAGCTTAGTGGGAAGAAAGGGGGAGAACGCACCAAACAGCTAACTACAGACTGGGTCAGGTGGTGAGGAGCCGTGATTCCCTCAATTTGTTCCCCCGCCATAGGGACAGGACTTCCCAGCTGGCTCCGTGGTAAAGAATCTGCCAGTGCAGGAGACACAGGAGATGCGGCTTTGATCCCTGGGTCGGGATGATCCCCTGGAGGAGGAAATAGCAACCCACACCAGTATTCTTGCTTGGGAAATTCTTATGGATGGAGGGGTCTGGCCAGGATATACTGTCGCTGGGGTCACAAAGAGTCAGACACCACTGAGTGACTGGGCAACAGGATCCACAGTTGTAGAATATAAGCTCCATAATATGAAATTTTTTGTAAGCAGCTTTACTGAGTATAACTGATACAATATAAACTGCACATAGAGGGCACAATCTGAGAAGTTCAGACAAATAGACACAGGCGTGAAAGCACTATTGTGATCCAGCGAGTGAACAGGTCCATCACCCCCAGGTTCCCTCGTGATCTTTAGCAACTCTTCTGCTCCATTCATCTGTCCCCACTCCCACTGATGGTGGGCAACCACTGATTTATTCTGTTACTACAGATTACTTTGCATTTCTTAGAGTTTTATAGAAATGAAATCCTACTGCAGGTATTCCTATCTGTCTGACTTCTTCCACTCACCAAAATAATTTTGGGATTCATCACACTTGTTGTTTTAATCAAGACTTCATTCCTTTTTATTGCAGACTATATCCCATTGCTTGGGTAGATCACAATTCAGTTGTGCTTTCACCTGCTGATGGACATTTGAATGGTTGCAATTTTTTGACTGTTGCCAAAGCTTCTGACTGTATGGATCACAATAAACTGTGGAAAATTCTGAAAGAGATGGGAATACCAGACCACCTGATCTG
>SJYX01013830.1:260248-287830 GCA_006410675.1 Oreotragus oreotragus | reverse complement strand
CACGGGGTTTTCCAGCCAAGAGTACTGGAGTGCCATTGCCTTCTCCATTTTATATGTAGTAGTATGCATATGTCTCAATTCCCCAGTTTATCCCTCTCCCTCCACCCCTTATCCCCTGGGAATGTAAAATTGTTTTCTAATACAGCTGTGACTCTACTTTTGTTTTGTAAATAAGTTCATTTTTTAAAAAATTGCCAATAAAAAAATTCCACATATAAACTATTTCATGTGATATTTGTCTGTGTCTGACATTTCACTCAGTATGACAGTCTCTAGGTCCATGCATGTTGCTGTAAATGGCGTTATTTTGTTCTGTTTTTTGGCTGAGTAATTTTCCATTGTATATATGTGCCACCTCTTTATCCATTCCTCGTTGATGGACATTTAGGTGCTTCCATGTCCTGGCTCTTATACTAGCACTGCAATGAACACTGGGGTACTTGTGTCTTTTAAATTATGGTTTTCTCAGGGTATATGCCCAGGAGTGGAATTGCTGTGTCATATGGTAGTTCTACTTTTAGTTTTTTAAGGAAACTTCATACTGTCCTCCATAGTGGCTATACCAATTTACATTCCCACCAACAGTGTAGAAGAGTTCCCTCTTCTCCAAACCCTCTCCAGCATTTATTGTTTGTAGATTTTTCTACCATGGCCATTCTGACCATGTGAGGTGATACCTCATAGTAGCTTTTATTTGTATTTCTCTAATAATTAGTAATGTTGAGCATCTTTTCATGTGCTTTTTGGCCATCTGTGTGTCTTCTTTGGATAAAAGTCTATTTTTTGATTTTTTTTTTTTTTTTTAATGTATATATTGAGCTGCATGAGCTGTTTGTGTATTGTAGAGATTAATCCCTTGTTAATTGCTTTGTTTGCAATATTTTCTTCCATTCTGAGGGTTGTCTTTTTGTTTTGTTTATGGTTTCCTTTGCTGTGTAAAAGCTTTTAAGCTTAATTAGATCCCATTTGCTTATTTTTGTTTTTATTTTCATTACTCTAGGAGGTAGATCAAAAATTCTTGCTGCAATTTATGTCAAAGAATGTTCTGCCTATGTTTTCCTCTAAGAGTTTTACAGTGTCCAGCCTTACATTTAGGTCTTTGATCCATTTTGAGTTTATTTTTGTGTGTGGTATTAGTGTTCTCATTTCATTCTTTTACACGTAGCTGTCCTGTTTTCCCAGCATCACTTATTGAAGAGACGCTTTTCTCCATTGTATATTCTTGCCTCCTTTTTCATAGATTAGGTGACCATAGGTGCAGGGGTTTATCTCTGGGCTTTCAATCCTGTTCCATTGGTCTATTTTCTGTTTTTGTTCCTGTACCATACTGTTTTGATTACTGTAGCTTTGTAGTATCTGAAGTCAGCGTGCCTTATTCCTCCAGCTCTGTTTTTCTTTCTTAAGATTGCTTTGGCTATTTGGGATCTTTGGTGTTTGCATACAAATTATAAATTTATTCTAATTCTGTGAAAAATTCTTTAGTAATTTGATAGGGATTACATTGAAATTTGTAGATTGCCTCAAATCTGTAGTCATTTCCCCAATATTGATTCTTCCAATCCAAGAATATGGTGTACCTCTCCATCTGTTTTGTCATCTTTGATTTCTTTCATCAGTATCTTACAGTTTTCTGAGTACAGGTCTTTTGCCTCCTTAGGTAGGTTTATTTCTAAGTATTTTATTCTTTTTTGGGGATTATACTTAATATTTTACGTGGAAGTGCTATTAACAGCCAGCATGATATAACCTGAACTTAAATGCCAACTTTAAAACTTTATTTTGGAAAGTGATTTTTCCCAAATGCACTACTTTGCCTTCTTAAACAAAATGTTCTGAATATAATTTGACCTTATCTTGATGACTTGCTTTGAACATCAATCATTGTCCAATGCTACAATGCTGCCACGACCTCAGGAATATTTGAGGTCCTCAGGGCTCTTAGCTCAATTAAATGGCTCCAGACAGCTGTGCATTTGCAGTTCTTCTCTCCGCCACCCTGTCATTAGTCACTGCTTGCTGTTTTCAGTGTGTCCCGACTCCCTGCTTTTCACCTGTTGCCCTCACTTTGTACATACTTGCTGAGTGAGGGCCCAAGAGCAGCTCCAGCCATACAACGTACAGATACAGGTGTGGAGAACAGCTTGTTCAGCCACTCAGGTGCCCTCATGCAGAGCCCTGGCCCAAAGGGATTCAGGCTTTCTGTCTCCAGGTCTCTTCCCTGGGTTCAGGTGAGAGCTGAGGGTGCAGAAATCTGACTTCTTGGATAGAGAGATTCACCTGGCAAGCCTCCAGCTTGGCTTAGCCTCTCCTTGGTCCGTAGGCGCTCTTCCATCTTGGAGGTGTGTACACCTGAGTCATCAGGAAGCCCTGATTAAACCCTCGTTTGCCTATGGTACTGCTCTAAATGAGTCATGAAATCTCACTAGTGTTCTGTTCTTGTTTTTCTGTCAATGAGGCCAGATTATTTTGTCTCTGGTAAAAGTGGCTGGAGTTTAACAGCCTCCTTTTCTGTTCTTTAGGAACCATATATGCCAGAGACAGATTACCTCACAGTTAGAATCTTTGTTTAATACCCCTGGTAGGAGGTATAATTCTCTCTCTTGGACTGAGTAGCCCACCTACCCACACAGATATCCAGAGATGCAGAGGCAGAAGCCAGGAGGTAATTGCTACTGCTTTTCCTGTGATGGTGTCTGTACCCTGACATCTGTGTTAACTGCTGGGATGATTTTGACTTTAATTCTTCCAGCTCTTTCTCTATTCCCAAATTCTCACATAGATAAGAGAATTGGTTCTTGGAGGTTCAGAATTGTAAAAGAAAGTAATAATAAAGTATTACTCCAAAATATGATACTGTTGCAGAAGTATTATTTTAAGCTAAAGGCACTTGAAAAACAGCAAGTGTGAGAAGAGTGCTCTGATCTCCCCTTTTCTTCCTAAAAGCAGGAGATAAAACTTCCATGTGAAAGATGTCATGTCCCTACCAAGAGGAAAGAAACATTCTGATCACCTGAAGTGAGAAGTTGAAGCTAAGAGAATTCTGTACAAACAGACCTGGTTTAAACGATTCCTTTGGGCTTCCCTGGTGGCTCAGAGGTTAAAGCGTCTGCCTCCAATGTGGGAGACCCGGGTTCGATCCCTGGGTCGGGAAGATCCCCTGGAGAAGGAAATGGCAATCCACTCCAGTATTCTTGCCTGGAGAATCCCATGGATGGAGAAGCCTAGTAGGTTACAGTCCACGGGGTCCCAAAGAGTTGGACACGACTGAGCGACTTCACCTTCACCTTTCTTCCATTATCCTCCCCGTTTATTTTAGTTACTTTTTCTACAATTGCCTCTAGTTGTTTAACCTAGTGTAGAACCATTTAGGTTCCGCCACTTCTTTGGGTATTCATTTCCTCGTGAAGGCCCCCATAAACTTAGAAATTTTATTATGTAAAACTTATATTACATAAAACTTGTATTATTTTCCCCCTGTTAACTCTCTTGTATCAGTTAAATTCTTAGTCCTGGCTGGAAACTCTAAGAGGGTAGAGGTAAAGTTTTGCCTGCCTTACAATTAGCTCTGGAAAATGATAGCTTTGCCTCTGGAAGAAGTGATCAGCATTTCCTGTTCTCCTACCTTTTAAAATATCTAGTAAATCTCTAGAAGCAGAGGGCTGTAAGGGTGTACACCAGGCATAAACCTACAGGTGGACTTACATTTTCACAGGCAGATGTGATGTAGTCAGGAGTATTGGCAGGAGCTGCCAGTGGGCTTCTTAGCACTCAGTTACCATGATATTACTAATGGCAGGTGTTGCTATCCAGCATTTATACAGTGCCTATTAGGTGTACAGTGATTGTTGAATCATCAGTAATGAGATCCTGGAGGCTGTAAAAGTCAGAATAGCTCCCCCTTTCTCCAAAGCAATTTTTTCTCTTCTGTGTTATGTAATATGTTTTGTGGTTATGGTGGTAAAATCTACTTCCAAGTAAGAGAATAAAAAATTGAAATTGATAGAAAGCTGTTATATTTGATAAAAATGATACCTTTTTTGTATAAACAAATAAACATGTATATTCATATATACATAGAAAAATCATTTGAAGAAATATACATAAGGATATTAACAATAGTTTTGTATGGATAATGACAGAAGTACTTTGAAAAGTATGAATTGGCTTTTAAGGTATAATTTGCATACAATAAATCACATCTAGGTTGATTATACAGTTTGATGACTTTTGATATATAAGAATTCATAGTCATTACCACCACAAAAAGTTTCTCTATGTCCCCTTTAATCAATTCTATCTCCCCCACCCTCCATGCCCAGGCAATCACTGATCTGCTTTTTTGCAGATGTACTTTAAATTATTTTCCTTTTGCTTGTCTGTATAATATTCTTCAGTGAACATATATCTTTTTTTAATAAAAAAAAGCTATTTTAAAAGTTAAAAATTATGTTAAAACAGGAAAGGAATACAAAAAATTAGTCTATGAAATAGTTATTTCAAATTTATTCATGTATTTCTCTCCCATAAAATATGCACCAAAGAGTAGGATTTTCATTTTCATGTTTTGCCCCTGACTCTGAAGGACCTCCCCATCCGTCTCCCAACCCACAATCCAGTCATTTAGCTGGCCCAGAGTCACTCAGCCCAAACCTCCCCAAAGTTGGGAGCTCCCCACCCCTTTCAGATTCAATAGTCTCTAGGGCTTATAACAATGTTCTCACCCAAAATGGAAAAAAGAGAGATAGCCCCCTTTTCTGATGTTTGTAGATACATGACATTGATATAATTTATTGTACAGGGCAATCATTCAAATTATTATTCTTCCTTCAATTCTCTTTGAAATACCTCCTGACCTCAGAGTGATAATTAAATATAGTGGAAGCTTAACACAGTCCAAATATGTTTAAAAGATTGTCTTCCATGGATAGCTCTTCTGCCAAAACACTGGAAACATTCTAAGACTAAAGGAAATGAAGAAATTGTGGTGAATGAAATAGACAGGATCTTGGGATTAGGTCAGGATGCTGCAGACCTAGGAAGCTGGTAGCTTCTCTACCTACAAAGATTATGAAGCAGATCCGAGATTAGCTGTTGGGGTATGCAAAGTAATTCCATTAAAGCCAAAACAAATGATCAAATATTTGTTGAAGACCTGCCTGCCTAATATCCAGATACAAAGTCCTCTTTGTACCATGTACAGTTTGAGTGACGTAGCGCAGTAGCCCTGATCAAACTATTTTATTTAGTTTAATTCCAAAGAAAGGCAATGCAAAAGAATGCTCAAACTACCACACAATTGCAGTCATCTCACATGCTAGTAAAGTAATGCTCAAAATTCTCCAAACCAGGCTTCAGCAATATGTGAACGGTGAACTCCCTGACGTCCAAGCTGGTTTTAGAAAAGGCAGAGGAACCAGAGATCAAATTGCCAACATCTGCTGGATCATGGAAAAAGCAAGAGAGTTCCAGAAAAACATCTATTTCTGCTTTATTGACTATGCCAAAGCCTTTGACTGTGTGGATCACAACAAACTGTGGAAAATTCTGAAAGAGATGGGAATACCAGACCACCTAACCTGCCTCTTGAGAAATCTGTATGCAGGCCAGGAAGCAACAGTTAGAATTGGACACAGAACAGACTGGTTCCAAATAGGAAAAGGAATACGTAAAGGCTGTATATTGTCCCCCTGCTTGTTTAACTTATATGCAGAGTACATGATGAGAAACACTGGACTGGAAGAAACACAAGCTGGAATCAAGATTGCCGGGAGAAATATCAATAACCTCAGATATGCAGATGACACCACCCTTATGGCAGAAAGTGAAGAGGAACTAAAAAGCCTCTTGATGAAAGTGAAAGAGGAGAGTGAAAAAGTTGGCTTAAAGCTCAACATTCAGAAAACGAAGATCATGGCATCCGGTCCCATCACTTCATGGGAAATAGATGGGGAAACAGTGGAAACAGTGTCAGACTTTATTTTTTTGGGCTCCAAAATCACTGCAGATGGTGACTGCAGCCATGAAATTAAAAGACGCTTACTCCTTGGAAGAAAAGTTATGACCAACCTGGATAGTATATTCAAAAGCAGAGACATTACTTTGCCGACTAAGGTCCGCCTAGTCAAGGCTATGGTTTTTCCTGTGGTCATGTATGGATGTGAAAGTTGGACTGTGAAGAAAGCTGAGCGCCGAAGAATCGATGCTTTTGAACTGTGGTGTTGGAGAAGACTCTTGAGAGTCCCTTGGACTGCAAGGAGATCCAACCAGTCCATTCTGAAGGAGATCAACCCTGGGATTTCTTTGGAAGGAATGATGCTAAAGCTGAAACTCCAGTACTTTGGCCACCTCATGCGAAGAGTTGACTCATTGGAAAAGACTCTGATGCTGGGAGGGATTGGGGGCAGGAGGAGAAGGGGTCGACTGAGGATGAGATGGCTGGAGAGCATCACTGACTCGATGGATGTGAGTCTGAGTGGACTCCGGGAGATGGTGATGAGCAGGGAGACCTGGCGTGCTGCGATTCATGGGGTCACAAAGAGTTGGACATGACTGAGCGACTGAACTGAACTGAACTGAAGAGGAGTAAGGATACAATAAACACTGATGCTTATCTTGTATAAGAACTTTACATATATTATTTTTGTTAATTGTCTCCATTTCACAGATGAGAAAGTCAAAGCTTTGAAGGCTTAAGCAAATTGGCTGAGACTGCATGGAAATCAGCAGAATTGGAATTTAAACCTTCAAAGCTCTGATCTCATGAAGGGCCTCATGCCTGTTTGCTCTGCAAATATGGCTGCAGTGCCCTTTAGTCTACTTATTAATCTTGTATTGAAAGCACTTGCAAAAAATTCTCGTGGATATTTGTAAGGCTCATGCCTGCACCTTTCTCTTCTCTGAGAGTATTTCTTATATTCATTTCCTCTTGACTCCTCAGATGTGAGATAAAGTGAAAAATTACTGGCTTTTATTTATTCATCTGTTTATTACTGAGAAAACATTATCACCAAGGAGAAAGAGAACAATTCAAATAAATGGCATTCTAAGTTCCTTTACTGTATTTACGCCTGTGTCTGTTAGACCAATTTTTTCATGGCATTGAGTAGTTGTTATGTGGTACAGACAGAGCAGTTGATTTTCCCTCAATCTCTGAATTATTAAGATTAATTAATGAAGTTAATCTTTATTATTGTTCTGATAGTTTTAAATGGAAGGTAGGGAAATTTTTTTATGTGCTAAGAACTAAGTGTTTTACAAAGATTATCTTATTCCTTTTATTAACATTCTTGTTTTTCAGTTTAAGAACGTAGCTTAGAAAGGTTAAATAATTTGTAGAAGGTCATACAGCTGATAGTTGCTCAAGTTCAACAGAGCCAGCTTTCAAACCCAGGCTGTGTGATTCTAAAGCTGTTGCCCTGTGTTGTGATTCAGTTGATAAGTCGTGTCTGACTTTGCACACCCATGGATGGCAGCACGCCAAGCTCCTCTGTCCTCTGCTATCTCCTGGAGTCTGTTACACTGTGCTATGCCTCTTTCCAAATTCAACTGGGCTTTTCTAGGGTGGCATACTGAATTCATTCACATAACAAATACATTTGACATTTCTTTGGCAAAAAAATGTGGGGGAAAAACAGCAACAAAAATCAAGCAATATTAGAAATAAATGAATCAAATGGAGAGAGAAGAAGAAAGGCCAGATAACAAGGGAGAAGAAATGAAAGGGGGTGGGGGTCAATTGGGACCTTGGTCTCTAACCAGCGCTGCCTGAAGCAGGGAGTTGTGTTGATGCTTTTAAGGAGATCTGGCAGAGAGTCACATGGCATGAACCAATGCCTATTGAGTGATGAGTTATTTTAATTGTTTGGCTGGTGGGTGGCTTCTAAAAGTCTTTTGTAAAGAGAGGTGTCAGGAAGGCTGGGAAGAATGAGACGAAAGGGATGGGCTTTTAAAGTGATTAATTGGAAAGGACTGTATTTATTGTATAAGTGCTGGCAAGATGGATAAGAAATCATTCTGATCCCTTTATGGTGCTGCCTCACAGAGGCCTGGTCACATGAGGTTGTAACAACTGTTCTGAACGGAGCATGTTTCGAATAAGGTCACAGTCATATAAGTCATAGGGGACAGTTTACAATAGAGGATATCGTTTTCACCTGACCACACTCACCCAGCCACCTGCAGCACACTGGTGACAACGGATTCTGAATGAGAGGATATGTGCAAATTCATTGCCATTGTCACACAAAGGATTCTAGATATCTTGCCAATGTTCAGTAATAGAATCTTTTTATGGCACGTAAGCAAATATTTATTGAGCACCTACTATATTTTGGGTTCCATTATGGAAATAACTATAGTTATTATTAATTTAGGCATGAAATCCTGATAGTTTTTTAAAAAGCTCTCACATTAATCTTTTTGTTTCACTTGTTACTATCTTAGGTCAGGACCTCATATCTTACATCAGGATTATTGTTAGAGCCTCCTAAAATGGAATAGATTAGAAAATAATAAATTGTTTTATAGTTGAAGGGATATCATTTAGTTCAAATCAATTACAAGGCTCAGATTCTACCAGAGATTAACATCTCTTAAATCATTGCCTTTATCATGGTGTTCACCTATCTTCTCCAGGATACTCAGGATTTTCCCACAGAGGGTAATTCATACTTTGGCTTTAAGGTCCCACCTTGTATTGTGGCCCTACTCTATCCGTCTAGTCTCATTTTTCTCAAGTTCCCAAAGTACATCCTCTCCTTTAGGCGACCCTAACTTCTTACAGTTGTCTCTCATATGGTACTCAGGTCTGCCTCTGAGACTTTGTTCATGATATTTCTTTCTCCTGAAACATCTTTCCTCCCGTTCCTACTGTCTAAATTCCACCATGGACAGGAGTTTGAGCAAACTCTGGGAGGACAGGGAAGCCTGTGATGCTGCAGCCCATGGGGTCAAAGAGTCAGACACAGTTTAGGAACTGAACAACAACAGTTGCATCTTTGATGAAGCCTTCTTGGCTGTTCCAGTCTCCATTTATCATCTCTCTCGAACCACTAGTGAGATTATAATGCATTCCATAAATTAGGGATTAATTGTAGAACTTCAGGATTGAAAAGATCGTTAAGATCACCCAGTTATACTTTTTAATCTGTGTGCTAATCTCCCCTACTATAGCCTTCCCAATGAGCTTTTGCTCCTCACTCAAACATATATTCTGGCAGATCTCGCCAACTTTACATTCATTCATACATTCGACCAATATTCACTGAGCACCCGATGTTCCAGGCATTGTACAAGGGGCTGGGAATTCAACAGTGAATAGGAAGCAAAAATCCATGTACCACCATGAAGATAATATCATATAGGGATGAATGCTAAAATAAAATAGTGTTGCATTGCAAAGTGACTGGAGATGCTAACTTAGACAGGGTGACCAGAAAAGCCTTCTCATCAGAATTTACCTTAATGCTGAGGCCTTAATGATAAAAGGCCAACCATGTACACATCTGGGGGAAAAGCTTTTCAGACAGCAGGACCAGCAAGAACATGATGCTGAGGTCAGGTTGGTGAGTCTGAGGAATAGGAAGGATGACAGTAGGTGATCTGTAGTGAGTGGGTGGGAGAGCAGTGGGACAGTGGCTGGAGAAAAGCCTAGTACGGCAGATCCCATAGAGCTCACTGGCCGTGGGTAAATGTTTGGGCAACATGGTCTGTACTTCATTTGAGCTGAATGTGATCCACTCTAGTTTTCATTGCTTTATCCTACCTCAGCCTCTAGATGTCATACAGAACAAGTGTAGACCCTCCTCCACAGAATAGTCTTTTATATATTTGAAGATTTGTATCCTGTTCCCAGTGACCCTTTTTGGGGATAGACATTTCCGTTTCTACTATTTCCTCTTCTGTCACAGAAGCCGTCTTTATTCTGGCCCATTTCTTGTACACGTCCTTCACTGTTTGTGTATATCTCATAAAGATGATACCCGGGCCACTGCCTATTTACTTACTCTTTCTAATATGTGTTTGATGCATACATCTCAGTATTATAGTATCTTTTCTTTTCTTCCAGCCAGTCACACTGCATAGTTATATTGTGTTTTCTGCCAAAGTCCATGAATCATATTCTGTCATCTGCTGTTAAATTATATGTTCCTTCAACTTGTTACCTCTATGATGGTCATTGTGGGGTTTTGTGGTTGTTAATTTTGGATTCAAGGGAAGAGGCTTATATTTATCTTTATTATATTCAGTATTATTTAATTTAATCTATTACACCTGCCTGTCAAGATTCCTTGGGAATAAATTTCATCATCTGTAGGATCTACTATTTTTTTTTTTTTTTACCTGCTTGTCACGAAGTGAAGAAGTGAAGCGATGTCGCTCAGTCGTGTCCGACTCTTTGTGACCCCATGGACTGTAGCCTATCAGGCTCCTCCGTCTATGGGATTTTCCAGGCAAGAGTGCTGGAGTGGATTGCCATTTCCTTCTCCAGAGGATCTTCCCGACCCAGGAATTGAACCCAGGTCTTCTGCATTGCAGGCAGACGCTTTACCATCTGAGCCACCAGGGAATGTAATTAATGTGTTTTCTGGATACTCACCAAAGTCATCTAAAAATGTTTATACCTGACAGACTCCAAGTTTAGATCCTTAAGGGCAGACACTGTCTGTCTTATTCCTTGCTGTTCCTTTTGCTCATCACAGTGTTTGGTACAGACTATGTTTGGTGGATTAAACTGGAAAAAGTGCTCAGGCTCTTTGGTATGACACCAAGAACCTCCTTTTAAAGGGACATAAATTCAGCTTGACTGCACTTTGAATAATGTATAAATTCATCAGCCTATATTCACATTCACACAGTGTCGTCATCTTGACCACAGGATATTGAGAGAGATCTATTTTGTTGCTGTTCAAGGGTTTCCTACCTGCTACAGTTTTGCTGTTCCTGCTGTTTAGTCACTAAGTCATGCCCTACTCTTTGAGACCCCATGGATCGTAACCGGCCAGGCGCCTCTGTCCATGGGACTTCCCAGGCAAGACTGCTTGGAGTAGGTTGCCATTTCCTTCTTCAGTGATCTTCCCTATCCAGAGATCGAACTCACATCGCCTTCACTGGTAGGCAGATTCTTTACCAGTGATCCACCTGTAACTCTTGTCCACATGGAAATGAGGTAGTCAGAGATACCTGACTCTTAGAGGGCTTGGTTCATTCTCACACCTGCAGACTGTCTAACTGATCATTTTCTAAGTGCTTATAATCTTGCCCTTTAAAGATTCACTGCAGGATCATTCTGGTGATTAAATTTCAGACCATACCTTCCATCCCGTTTTGGAAATTAAGATGATATTTGCCTGTCCTCCATGTTTCTGCAAAGGTCTCTGGTCTTTCAGTAGTTCTCAGCTGTAATTTATTGGGCCTGAAAATGTGAACTCAAGGCAAGGAAACTTTCTTAAAACATGCTTTCTTGCAGAAGTCTTGATTTAGTCATCTCCGTCCATTTTTTCCATACCTTCTCAGTTTGAATACCATTCACCTTTACTGAAAAGACAGAAATAAAAGAGGCAAAGATTTTTTTTTGGTATTCACAAACTACTATTTGTTTCAGTGTATCCTGATCAAATATAAGCATAAAACTTTTTTTTGTTGTTAACCTTAGCATTTTTTGCAACAAGTATCCTTCTTTCTTTCATGTAATTCTTTATATAGATAGATGCCATTCTTTTATTCTTTTTTCATTGGTCTTTTTCTCTTATGCTTTGTATGCAACTGTTATATATAACATCATGAGAAAACTGTGTAATTACATTGCTTTTCCATTTCTTTCTCATAGAGAAACTACATAGTCAGAACTTCATTTTTGATAACTTCTTAACCCCTTAAATTATATCCCCTTAAAGAATCTTCTGCCGTGGAATCATATTTTCTTCTTCGATCTCAGGCTTTCTAATCTTAGGCTATATTCAACTTCTGTTTTCCTGATGATCATCCAGAGAAGTTTTCTCCTGGGACACCATTACTTTCCTTTCACCAACAAACTCCTCCTTTCTGGCAAGTTTTGGTTCAGAGTTGAAATTCCTCTGGGCACTTCATCTGCTCTTTGGGAGATGAAATTGTCTGTGTATTAAACTAAAAGTTAATCAAGAATTAACTTTAGCTGGATGAGACCCTTAGTAAATGTCTGAATATTTGAAACTACGTCATAACTCTTTATTATTCTATCCCATCAAGTGCTTCTTGTGAAAGCATATTTACCATGCCATGCTACAATATCAAACGTATCTCCTTTATAATCCATACTCTATGTTAGTATGTAAAACACCTGATGTTATGAGACTCTGAGACTTGTTTAGGACACAATTCTCTATTATTTTTATTGAAATGATTTGCAACACACTCATAGTCATGCTTTTTTCTACATAATTTAGATAATAATTGTTTGCTTGCAAGAATTAGGTACCCACTCAAATTAAGCTAAACTAAATATGGGGGCCTTAATGACAGAATATAGGAGTATGTTATAGAGTGCGTGACCATGGAGGATAGCTGAGCTCCACAAGGAACTCAACTGACATCTGACACTTAAGAATTGCCATCTTTCCGTGCTTCTTTGATTTTGAGGTTCATCTGTACCATTCCCCAGCTTCTGCATCCTAGCATTTGTTGGTTATGTTTGCACAAGGTAAAAAAATGGTGATGTTATCTGCAATGGACATGACCCTCCAGATCAAGTGTCCAATCCCTAAACTCAGTCTTGGTACCACTACTGTATCTCCCATATCTAATTGCCTTGTAATGGCCTATAACTTATGTTCTTTGGTGTTACAAGCTCACTTGCTCCAGCCATTTGGATCTAGAGAAGAAAGATCTTCTTTTCTTGACACCAACAAACTGGGGAAAATAGCTTTTCTAAGAAGGGGGCACAGCAGAAAAATGTCTTGGAGTTTCCATGTTAGAACTATCATCTTTTACTCTAATTATTATTGCTATAGGTTTATTTCTAACTTTTCTTCATAATTACATTAAGTAGTTTATAGACAAACAGTCTTATACTTCTTGGAAAGATACAGTCCCATTTTAGACATGGCTCTTTAATTTCATTGTTTTAAGTCATGGTTTAGAAATTTTCATTCACTAATAGCTCCCATATTTTCCTCTTTCTCCCAAAGGGAATCAATTTAAAATACCTCATGTTCTCAAATATTTGTTTCTTTCCAATAATGTTATTAACCCTAAAGATATGTCCCAATTGTCTGTATGGGAATCAGCTGGACCAGGTAACAATCCCGAGCACATGCTTGAGAAAGATAGCAACACTAGCTCTCCTTTGGTTTATTATAGCTGCCTCTAAGTCCCACCATAGGGAGCTACCAACACCAGCATATAGTCCTTCATCCCAGGGTCGTATCTGATAGCCTTGAACTACCAGGACTATTTAGTTCTGGCATTTTTTTTTTCCTTCCTCAAGGGAGGTCCAGTCATATCCCATCTCTACTTCAATGAGAAACACATCCTTTCTGTGCATTTCAAATGAACCAGCATCTTCTATTTCTTCTCTCTGTCACATTCCTATACTTTTTATTCCATGAATTCTGATTTTTCTTCTCTTCTCTGACAGATTGTTCTGTTGAAATTGGTATGAAACCACTTTTCTAGAAAGTCTGGATTTACTTTTGAGAGTAAATCTCATACTTATTGTGCATGTTTAGTTCATTTGAATTTCTTCACCTTTGCTATCTCTTTTTCCTTTTATTCATTACTCTTTATTCACTACTCATTTTATTCATTCATACGGTTGGATCAAGTTTTTCTTACCAAGTCTAAGCTCCCTCTGCTTACCGCATAACAGGCCAATAAATCGGGAGACAAGATGTTGGGGCAAAGAATAGTGACTTTAATCGGAAAGCTAGCAGACTGAGATGACGGCAGATTAGCATCCCAATAAATAAATAAATAAGAGCCCCATCTTTTCTCAGCCCAAATTCCAGGATCCCTTTATACAGAGTAGGGGGAGGGGCCCACTGTGGTGCTGACCAGTGGCCCAGAGGGGCCGCTATAGGTAGCTCCTGCCCCACCCCTATTACAATTTCCCACTGTCAATGTTCATTCCACAGTCTTGTAGGAAAATGGGTGATGATCATCTTTCTGGTTACATCCCACTGAACAGAGGTGATGAGGGTGTGATCATGAAATGGAAGTGATTGGCTTTGGGTCTGGAATATTCCTAAAATTTTTAGTAAGCAATACACTTCTCTGTCCTTAATGAAATTCCTTCTGTGATGAAATTTGAATCTCATCACATCACCTCTGTGATGAAATTTTACTCTTTTTGAAGAGCAATCTTAACCCTTCTAAGAATTCACAAATCTATTGCTCTCTAGCCCTCTCAAGAGTTGGGTTCTTTTCTGATGTCTGTGGGGCTACTTTAACCCAAGTGTGATGAATCCATGGCTTTACTCTAGCTAGCTTGATGGATGAATGTGTGATGAGTAATACCATGTGTGGTCCTACCCATCTTGCAGTCAGCTGGTGTTCAGGCCCTTGTTTTCTACAGGTTTTAAGGAGGATTCAGACTCCAGACCAGAAAGGATAAAAGACTAACTCAGTTGGATAAGCAGACCTACTGGAAACAAACTCATGAACAGAGGTTAGTATAGTGTCCAGAGTTTAACATGATTGGCAACTGTTAGATTTTTCAGAGCATTTATAGATTCTCTGGCCCAGGCAGACACCTGGAATGGCCTACCATACAATATTTCAAAGGAGCGCAGTTTAAGCCTGCTTCTGGGAGCCACGCTGATCCATAGCAAGGCAACCGACAAGGCCTTATCCCAAGTTAAATTTGTCTCCTGACATATTTTAGCAATGCTCCTTTTTAATGTATGATTCATTTTCTCAGTTTTTCCTGTTGATTGTGGTCTCCAGGATGAATGTAGCTTTCTATTAATTGCAGTACTTTAGACACTTGTTGGGTTATTCTCAAAACAAACACAGGCCCATCACCTCTTTGATGGGAGTTAGGCGGTCCAAATTGGGGGATAACTTCCTTAAGGAGGACTTTAACACCTTTGGAAGCTTTTCCTGACCTGGTGGGATATGCTTCTACCTATCCTGAAAAAGTGTCCACAACGCTAGCAGGTATCTGAAGTTTCCTGTGGCTCAAGGCATTTGAGTAAAGTCTATATGCCAGTTCTTGATGCACAGGTTCCTCTGTGTTGGGTCCCCATCTGGGGAGGTCTGAAAGCAGTCTTTGGGTTATTTTTAGCACAAATTCTATAATTTTGAGTGACTTGTTGGATGGTCCTTTGTAGGTTAGGCCCCAGTACATACTTTTGTGTCCACTGTAAGGTGACATCTCTCCTAGAAAGGGTACCATTCTGCAGTGTGCTGAATGGGACACTGCAGCACAGTGTCCAAGAGGGCCTTTGGAAGCAAAACATTTCTGTGTGCATGACACTCCCAACCAGGAGAGGTGTGATGAAGAGCGAATCTCCACTGTTTGACCCTCTCCTTCCCTTTTCTGAATACACATGCTGGTATTTTGACAGGTCAGTCTGTGGGAGAAATCATGGCTTGACCGTCCCCGCCTTGGCTACTTTCTTTATAGCTTGGTCAGATAACCAGTTGCCTTTTATTCAATGAGGCTTGCTCTTTTGGTGGCCCGGGAAGTGCATTGTGGCTACTTGTGGGGGTTTATGGACTGCTTCAAAGAGTGACGGGATTTCAGAAGCATGTTTTAAGTCTTCATTGTTTGAAATGAGGAGCCCCTTTTCTTTCCAGATTGCTCTGTGAGCATGCACCACGGAGAATGCACAGAGGGAGTCTGTGTATGTATTTACTTGCATGCCTTCAGTGGGTAGTAGGGCTCTTGTCAGAGGAATGACTTCTGCCTTCTGAGCTGAGCTCCCCAGCACAGGGCTTTTGCCCCAACAGTCTTTTTAAAGATTACCACCGCATACCCAGTGCACTGCCTCCCTTGATCCATGAAGCTGCTTTCATTGGTGAACAGGTCTGATAAGCGTGGTCTGCTGGAATATACTAGCTGAATGACATGTAGGCAGTCATGCTCTGGGGATTGTGCAGCATTAACTGGGAGCAGCGGGGCTGGATTTATGACTGAAGTGACCTGAAGTCCTACACTGGGATTGTCCAAAAGAATTACTTGGTGCTTTCCCATTTTCCCAGAAGTCAGCCAATAGCTCCCTTTTCATTCCAGTAAATAAAGGACATGGTGAAGGACATACACACTGGTGGGTTGCCCCAGGGTAAACTCCTCAGCTTCCTGAAGTAACTGCTTCAGCTCAAAGGAAAGGTGGCTCCCAGACTGTCAGTTTCTTGCTCCAACTGCCAAATGCTGGGGCAGCTGGTGCCACTTCAGGGAATTTTGAAGGGAAGGTCCTCAGGACAAGTGGTCCTGGAAGCTGCTAGAACCTTACATGAAAATTCTCTAATTGGGGTCAGCTGGCTTCAAGCAGCAATGATCCTGGCTGACTTTACCAAAATTTGTTACCAAGTTGGGGCTCAGTAACATTTTCACCCTCTTCTTTTTTAAAGTCAAGATTTTATACTTTAAAATTCCTCTTCTAATCTGATTTTGTTGGAATTATTTATGTTCAGATGCTCTCTGCAAAGCCAAAATATATTTTTCAAGTCTTCTTATATTTTTAAGTATGTAAGTTAGCTAGCAAGTATTCAAAATTCCCATAACTTATGCTTGCTTCTAACAGGAAGACAAACTTCAATTTTTCCCTCTGCATTCCATTGAACTAGTGACATTATGTCTCATGAATGTTGGTTAATTAAAACATCAAGATATGTATTATCCTATATCACATCATTGTTTAAAACTCATCTCTTGAAATAGAAGTTAGCACCATAATAGTCTTAAAGGTCAGCTGGACCTCTGTGATACTGGAAAAGTTACTAAAACTCTGTAGGACTCACTTTCCTTGTCAGTAAAATAAGGATTATAATAGTTCCTAAAGCATAGCATAGTTATAAAGATCAAATAAGAAAAAGTGGGTTGGCTGTTTACTGCGTAAATAGATGCAGTCCTGTGACAGCAAGGAGATCCAACCAGTCAATCCTAAAGGAAATCAATCCCGAATATTCACTGGAAGGGCTAATGCTGAAGCTAAACCTCCGTTACTTTGGCCGCCTGATGTGAAGATCTGACTCATGGGAAAAGACCCTGATGCTGGGAAAGACTGAGGGAAGGAGGAGAAGGGGATGACAGAGGACAAGATGGCTGGATGGCATCAATGACTCAATGAACAAGAGTTTGAGCAAACTCTGGGAGGTCGTGAAGGACAGGGAAGCCTGGCATGCTGCAGTCCATGGGGCTGCAAAGAGTCAGACATGACTGAGTGGCTGAATAACAACAAAATGCTCAGTAAGTGCTGCTGCTGCTGCTGCTGCTAAGTCGCTTCAGTCGTGTCCGACTCTGTGCGACCCCATAGACGGCAGCCCACCAGGCTCTGCTGTCCCCGGGATTCTCCAGGCAAGAACACCGGAGTGGGTTGCCATGTCCTTCTCCAATGCACAAAAGTGAAAAGTGAAAGTGAAGTCGCTCAGTCGTGTCCGACTGCCAGCGACCCCATGGACTGCAGCCCACCAGGCTCCTCCCTCCACGGGATTTTCCAGGCAAGAGTACTGGAGTGGGGTGCCATTGCCTTCTCTGCAATAAGTGCTAGCTTTAGTTATTCTTATGATTACTTTTGTTAGATTGTAAGCTTCTTGAAATTAGGAAACATGTTCCAAATATTATTAAACAGTGAATATCTAATACAAATATATTATTTATGATTCATTTATATAGCAATTATATTTAGTGATAAGAATTCCAGAAAATGAAACACACTGGAATTAAGATTACTAGGTTTAATTCTAGTTTATGTTCCACTTCATTTCCCTCAAGTTGGTGGGTTGTTTTATGTCTTCCTCTTAATCTGACAATTTTTTCTTTTTGAAAAATAGTAATCATTTCTAAACTTCCTTTTGTCTTTTCTCACTTCAGGTTGATTCACATTCAAATTCCACCTATATTTTTAAGTGTTAGCTGCTCCAGGCTCTGTGCTAGGTACTTGAGCATACTTAGATATTATCTCCATTTCATAGAGAAGAAAACCAAGGCTTAGAGAGTTCAGCTGAATGGCCCAAGATCATACAATTAATGGGCTTCCCTGGTAGCTCAGATGGTATAGAATCTGCCTGGAATGCAGGAGACTTGGGTTCAATCCCTGGGTTGGGAAGATCCCCTAGAGAAGAGAATGGCAACCTACTCTGGTATTCTTGCCTGGAGAATTCCATGGACTGAGGAGACTGGAAGGCTACAGTCCATGGGGTCATGAAGAGTTGGACATGACTGAGCAACTAACACATTCTAGTTCAAGAATGACCAATTAGACTTACCCATAAACCACTGAAAAGAACTTTAGAGGAAAATGACTAAGTAGTTTGATGTACACAGAGATAGAAATGTCTCTTCTTCAAAAAGGGGTGAGGAGGAGGGTCAGGGAATTCTTTGTGAAGATGAAATTACTCTAGGAGATGGCCAGTCACTCCATGGACAATTGAGAGCTGACTAATCTGGAACAAAACTTTTTCCTTTCACTTCTTTCATTATATATATATATATATAAAATAAATACATATTTTATTAATTATATATATGTGTATATATATATATGCATGTTTATGGCATATAAATGAAAGTAGATAAATGGCCACTATTTGGAAGAAACACGGTAGCCATGGGAGAAAAGCATTTTATTTGATGATATGTGGATCATAAGTACTGGAGAAGGAAATGGCAACCCATTCCAGTATTCTTGCCTGAAAAATCCCATGGACAGATGAGCTTGGTGGGCTACAGCCCATGGGGTCTCAAATAGCTGGACATGACTGAGTGACTAAGATGATGATGGACTATAGGTAAATTCACAGGCTTTTAATATATAAAGAATTAATCTAGTAGAAGAAGACCCCTTATCAGTGTTGAGAAATGATAGCACATATGTCCTTTCACCAAGTTTAGTTACAGTGCTCATAATATAAAACTAATCCTTGAAATGCTCGGTAAATGTGCTGATTCTGGGTACAGATGAATCCACCACTTCTGAAGGCTTGGTATGGACTCCGATTTAGGTCTCCAATACATGTCCAGTGATTTTTGGTGCCCTTGCGGGAAATACACCATTTGGCATGATCCTGATAAGAGCTGAAATAAGAGTGTCTAGATATCTTAATTGCTTTGATATTGTAGACATGGTGAGGAAGGGAGCAGTTTGAAGGAAGCTCTTGTCTCTTTCGCTGCCAGGTTTCTGTTAGCAAGTGTGTCTTCAACTGTTGAGCCATCCAGGCTGCAAAGATGTCTAGAGTTTATAAAGAGAAAAAGTGAGGTTAATATTTATTCTTAGATAAATCCTAAAAATATCCTCAGGAAGAGAATCATCACTCATGCCTGATATGTGGATGTCACAAGCATAATAAAAACAATGTGATTGAAAGAGTGAATGGGAGAACATTTTGTAAATGCTAAAAGGATATGAAAATAAAAGTTATTATCATTATTACTAAGATGATATTGGTGCTGAAAATGTCTTCTGTTCTGCACAACAAGGGAGCAATATATGTTTTTAAAAAACCTTTGGAAAGACTAAGGCTAGAGACGTAATCAGAGGCCAGCATCTAGAAATCTTTATAAACCATGCCAGAGTATATGAGTTTTCCTGAAATCAATGGGAAGTTTTTTAATACTGTATTTTATTTATTTATTCTAAATTAGTTAATTTTATTTCCGTTGCTCTGGATCTTCATTGCTGCATGCGGGCTTTCTCTAACTGTGGAGAACAGGGGTTACTCTCTAATTGCAGTGCATGGGGCTTCTCATTCAGTGGCCTTTGCTGTGGAGCACAGGCTCTAGGCTCATGGACTTCAGTAGTTGCAGCACATGGCTCAGTAGTTGCAGCTTGCTGGCTCCTGGGCATGCAGGCTTCAGTAGTTGTGGCTCATGGGCTCTAGAGTGAGGGCTCAGTAGTTGTGGTGCAGGGGCTTAGTTGCTCTGAGGCAGGCAGAATCTTCCTAGATCAGGGACTGAACCCGTGTCCCTTGCATTGGCAGGCAGATTCTTATCCACTCCACCACCAGGGAAGTCCTCAACAGAGATTTTTTTAAGGAGTGTTAGTGGGGGTCACAATAAACTGTGGAAAATCCTGAGAGAGACGGGAATCCCAGACCACCTGGCCTGCCTCCTGAGAAACCTGTCAGGAGGCAGGTCAGGAAGCAACAGTCAGAACTGGACATGGAACAACAGACTGGTTCCAAATAGGAAAAGGAGAACATCAAGGCTGTATATTGTCACTCTGCTTATTTAACTTATATGCATCATGAGAAACTCTGGGCTGGAAGAAGCACAAGCTGGAATCAAGATTGCCGGGAGAAATATCAATACCCTCAGATATGCAGATGACACCACCCTCATGGCAGAAAGTGAAGAAGAACTAAAGAGCCTCTTAAAGAAAGTGAAAGAAGAGAGTGAAAAAGTTGGCTTAAAGCTCAACATTCAGAAAACGAAGATCATGGCATCTGATCCCATCACTTCATGGCAAACAGGTGGGAAAACAGTGGCTGACTTTATTTTTATGGGCTCCAAAATCACTGCAGATGGTGACTGCAGCCATGAAAATAAAAGACACTTGCTCTTTGGAAAGAAAGTTATGACCAACCTAGACATTATATTAAAAAGTAGAGACATTACTTTGCCAACAAAGGTTCGTCTAGTCAAGGCTATGGTTTTTCCATTAGTCATGTATGGATGTGAGAGTTGGACTATAAAGAAAGCTGAGCACCAAAGAATGGATGCTTTTGAAATGTGGTGTTGGAGAAGACTTTTGAGAGTCCCTTGGATTACAAGGAGATCCAACCAGTCCATCCTAAAGGAGATCAGTCCTGTATGTTCATTGGAGGGACTGATGTTGAAGCTAAACCTCCAATATTTTGGCTACCTGATGCAAAGAGTTGACTCATTTGCAAAGACCCTGATGCTGGGAAAGATTGAGGGCAGGAGGAGAAGGGGACGACAGAGGATGAGATGGTTGGATGGCATCACCAACACAATGGACATTGGTTTGGGTGAACTCTGGAGTTGGTGATGGACAGGGAGGCCTGGCATATTGCAGTTCATAGAGTCGCANCCCTGATGCTGGGAAAGATTGAGGGCAGGAGGAGAAGGGGACGACAGAGGATGAGATGGTTGGATGGCATCACCAACACAATGGACATTGGTTTGGGTGAACTCTGGAGTTGGTGATGGACAGGGAGGCCTGGCATATTGCAGTTCATGGAGTCGCAAAGTGTCAGACACTACTAAGTGACTGAACTGAACTGAGTGGGGGAATTAATAGAAACTGATTTATGATCATAAATATCAACTGAAAAACAATGTGCAGGATGAATTGAGACTACGTTAGATTGGAGAGAGGAAAAACACGAGGTTGTCATAATAACTGTGATAACATAGTGTAGACTATGGGCATGACAAAGAGATAAATTGAGAGTTATTAAGGACCTGAAACTGATTGTATTTGATGATTTGATATGGGGGGCAGTGAGAAAAAAAGAGGGATTGAGAGTTTCCAGGTGACTATGCAGAATATGAGAAAAGGGGTAAGATGTGAGGGATAATGATGAGTTTGACATGTTGAATTGTATGTGGCTCTGCCACTCACTGTTGAGTACATCTGTCAGAACACAGGCCTTGGATGAAGATTGAGATTTGGGAATCTTTCAAGGGCTGGCTGGAATTGCCTCAAATGCATTGTAGATGGGATAAGGATGAGTAGAGGACCACAGGGCAGCCTAGTCACAGAAGGAGTATGCAGAGGAAGAGGACGTGGGAGAAGAGACTTAAAAGCAGGAGGAAGACCAAAAGACTGGATACTGCCAGGACTCAGGAGGGGAAAGTTTCAGAAAGGAAACTGTTCCAACTGTGCCAAGTTCTGCAGAAGCTATTTCTGTCCTGTTAATTTGGGGATCTCTCATGCCTACCTCAGGGCTAGACAAGTAGTAGGCATTCAATAAAATTTATTCACTATTAAGGGAAGGAAGCAAGGAAGGAAGACTGAGGTCGATTAAGGCTGTCATGGGTGACTGGGGATAGATACAGAGAAGCAAGACTGTAGTCAAGGAGCAGGGAGCAAGTAAAGACCCTGAAGAGTTTTCTCAAAATAAATTTAGAAGAAAAGAAAAAAACAGAGATATAGGGAATCTAGAATTGCAGGAGGATTTTTTTTAAGGAATGTTTGGGGCTCGTAGATAGGCTAAAATACAAGAGGGAAAACAGATTGAATGTAAGAAGCCATGTTTTCTGAGCCAGGATCGTTTCTAGGGCATGGGGGGCACTGCTTCTGTTGGGAAGGGAGGAACCTGGTAAAAAGGAATGAAAGTAGAAATGATTGTTGAGGGTGGAGTGTGCACCTGAAGTGGTTTCTCCCTCTATTTGCTCTGTGAAGGAAAAACTGAAGATGAGTGAAGAGACCGGAAAAGGTAAAGCACTTGAGGGTAAGGAAGGCTTAAAATAATTGCTTAGGGAGTGAAAGAAAAGGAAGAAAGCTTGATTCTGTGCCCAACTGAGGCTGGAGACTGAGTAGGGACGGGGGAGCCTTGTGGGCTGCCGACTATGGGGTCGCACAGAGTCGGACATGACTGAAGGGACTTAGCAGCAGCAGCAGCAGCTAGATGGTTGTGAGATACATTTTTTGGATGGATCAGCAATCCTTCTGTTCAACTGGTTCTTGTTTGAACTGATCGTTGATGTCCCTTTTCCCTTTCCTCTTTTTGTCTTCCCTCCTACATCCCTAAATAATCAGTATATTTGCTCTCTGCAATCCAAAGTGAGTCCAACAGCACTGTTACAACATATCGTTTTGATGATGGTCTTTCTTACCGTCAAGAAAAGAGTCAGACTTGGCAAAATGGAGGAACTTTTGTCCCTGGGCTGACTGAAGTGTGGCCAGGTGCCGGCCTGGGATCTCTGAGGAGCTGGATCCAGCACACAGCTGGGGCATGTGGATGAGCTCCATGTGAAAGGTTACAGGGATGGAGCAGCTGTAAATGTTTGGGTTGTAGACCAACAGCTGAGAGTCTGAACCGCAAACGGTAAAGAAAAGTTGAGAATTAAAATGCAAATGAAAATATTTGTTGGTATTTTACATCTGGTTGTGAATTAAAAAACTGAGCAGAACAAAAAACAAAAGTGAAAGTATTTCCTTCTTTAAGCCAATAGCCTTCAAACTTTCAATTAAAATAGTTGACACCTATTGAGCACTCCCTACTTTTTATTACATGGGTTTACTAATTTAATCATAAGAATATTACCTTATTATTGGGTAAGTTATTTTATCACAATCCTCATTTTATAGATAAATTAATGGAGAATTTATGCCCAAAGCTATAAAACTTGTAACTGAAGGAGTTGATATCCAAGCCCAGGCAGGCTGGCCTTGGAGACCATGTGTTTTTTATCCTATGTGTAAACATACAAAAGTAGAAAACACCCATATACTGATCATCCAGCTCCAAGAATGACCAATTCATCACCGTGAACACCCAGTCTCTATGCTATTAAGCTCTCTAATCTTTGCAGGAGCTCAGCTAGTTAGACCAGGGCTTAATTTGGGTAACAGGCTCAGTGATCCTTTCCATCAGATGGAAATTTGATTTAAAAAAAATCATATTTGAAACCTCCTATATTAGAACAAATCACTCTTTACTATTTAGCAGCTCCCTCAGTAAAAAATGATTGGTAAAATACCATTACTACTTCTCCTCCTCATTTGTACTTTGGATTTTTCAAGTCCAAGTATTTTTGGCCACTTGAACTTGAGATCTTAAGGGAAAGTCATCTGGTTGAGGCTCAGAAGTGTCACGTTGGTGGCCTGTAAGCAACATGAAGTCTGCACAACTTAAAAAATAAGGGGGAGACCATATAAGAAAATCTTAAGATCTCTTTCTCTCTCGATTTCTCTTTCTTTCTCTCTTTTCTACTTTACTCTTCCCCTAGAATTCTGCTTCCTCTGAAAAATATGGAGATGTAGGTCTTCATCTCATGGAGCCACAACAGAATGTAGTTGCAGCTTTCGAGGAAAGCTAGTAGACAGTTAACACCCCATTTTGTCAAATTTCCCACTGCCCATGCGATGTCCATTGGTGCCACCCAGTTTTGTCACTTGCCTGGCCCCTTTAGACATTTGAAACTACCAATTCTGATCAAGTTCAGAGACTTCCTTGGACCAGGAAACCAAGGTTCAGTAAGTGAGTCTGCCCAAGATCTCATCATGGCAAAACCAATATTGGAATCTAGGTATCAGGGTTTATGAACAGAGAAGCAAATGAAGTGATACATTTATTCATAATTTCCAAATCCCTTCTTAAATATTATGTCTTTTTTTAAACACTCTAATGTTACCTATTGCTTCATACTGGTTGTACTTGAAAGTTATGCAGATGCCAGCTTGTCCATTTCGTCTCCCTGTGGGTGGATAATCATAGCCTTCTTCAGGAACTGGAGGAAAATGGGGAATGGAATGAATCAGCCAGAACCCCTGGACTCTGTTCCACAGAAGTACACCTACCAAAGATACAGTTAATACAGATAAATTAGAAAAACAAGCCTCCTTTAAAAACAGAGTTCAAAGCTACAACATTTAAGCCCTTTAAACTTCAGGCTAATGTTTCCTTAGGCTAATAATGACAAAGATCATGTTCTTTTTCAAAGATTTCAAAACCATTTCAGGTACACATCACATTGCCCCATTACTGATAGTAACTCGACACAAAAGGGAGCTAGCGCAGACACCCTGTGAAGAGTTAAGAGGCATTTCATGTTGAAACTACAAGGAAAATTTGTTTTGGCAGAATGCAAATTTGCTAAATTGGAGTTTGACCTCGATAGACTATATAGTCACCTGGCAAGCTTCAGATAATGTTTTTACTGTTAAGCAGCTAAGCTATTTTCAAAACCCAGCTGAAAAACATAGTTGAAAGAGAAAATATCAAATGAAAAAATGTATTTGCAGTAATTTGTTGTGAGAAACTGATGCTCATTTATGTGCAGAAGTCATCCAATTTCACAAGTTTGAAAAAAAGGAAGCAGAAAAGGGGTGGGGGTGGGAATGAAGGAAGCCATGTTCTAAAGCATCCTGCTGCTGCTGCTAAGTCGCTTCAGTTGTGTCCGACTCTGTGCGACCCCATAGATGGCAGCCCACCAGGCTCCCCCATCCCTGGGATTCTCCAGGCAAGAATACTGGAGTGGGTTGCCATTTCCTTCTCCAATGCATGAAAGTGAAGAGTGAAAGTGAAGTCGCTCAGTCTGTCCGACTGTTAGCGACCCCATGGACTGCAGCCCACCAGGCTCCTCCGTCCATTGGATTTTCCAGGCAAGAGTACTGGGGTGGGGTGCCATTGCCTTCCCCGCTAAAGCATCCTAGTTACTTGTATTTTGTAAAAATCTCTGGAGCAGACAGTATGAAAGCCAGAAAGGAAGAAAACTGAAAGATTTTCAACATCTTGTGACATGGCACAAAGAACTCTGTCCAACAAGCACCAATGACTTTCTGTGTTTGTAAATATATCAGGATAATTTGGGTATGCTAACTTGGCTTTCTGGTTTGCACATGACCACGCAGACATAAAAGTCATGCTTGCCTTAGTGTTAGAGTAGACACCAAATGCCTGCCAGTTATTTCTTTGTCAAGAACATACTTTAAGAAAGCACACTGCTGCTGTCTCAGTGACTGTGGAATCAATATCTGCATCGAGATGGAAAATGTTCAAAGTTCAGTTGCCTCATAGAGGTGGATGACCTCAGGGTCTCCCTTCTGCCCAGATGAGTATGCTGTTTGTCTGAAATCCTAACTTCCTGGTACAAGTGCCACAGGATGTTGGAGCACCTGTTGGCAGAGAACTCTGCCATATGACATCAGGTTTCACTCCATTTCTAATCTTCTTTCTGAGCCCTTGTATAAACTAACACTGGAGTGACAATGGTGGTGGGAGGTTGGTAAAAAAGAGTTTGCAGAACGTGGCTGTGGCTGTTGCTCTTGCTGTTAAGTCACTTCGGTCGTGTCCGACTCTGTGCGACCCCATAGACGGCAGCCCACCAGGCTCCCCCGTCCCTGGGATTCTGCAGGCAAGAACACTGGAGTGGGTTGCCATTTCCTCCTTCAATGCATGAAAGTGAAAATTGAAAGTGAAGTCACTGAGTCATGTCCAACTCTCAGCGATGCCATGGACTGCAGCCTACGAGGCTCCTCCGTCCATGGAATTTTCCAGGCAAGAGTACTGGAGTGGGGTGCCATTGTCTTCTCTGCAGAACGTGGCAGGATGTGGCAAATAAGACCATCAGGAGGGCAACTTAGCTAAATCAAAAGCTAAGTTGCTCATGGGATTTGACAGCCATTACAAATTAAATTCTTAATCAGAGGTTGCAAACTGGCAGCCCACAGGCCAAGTCTAACCTGCAGATACATGTTATTATGCTTGCAGATTATTTCTAAAACTTCAAATTCATTGCCAACAATGAAAAATGGATTTTCCACAAACTCCTCATTTTCTCTGGAAAAAATCACATTCCCATAAGGCAAGCTGAGTGTTAACTGCTTCTTTAGACCATGTGTATACTCTCCAGTTCTCTAGTTACCTGCCAATTCAGCCCCCTTGGCTTGCTGACGTCATTTTCCTGACTCTGAAGGCATTTGATTTGGGAACCTTCTGAAAAGTACTTATTGCCATGGGAAGTTATTCCTGGTATAGTAAAAAGTTTGAAGTAGTCACTAAAAAAGTTAAAAAAAAATGTTTCAAAATATATATTATAGAAAAAGTAAAAAATATTAGATGTAACTGGGGGCTTCCCAGGTGGCTCAGTGGTAAAGAATCTGCCTGTAATGCAGGAGAAGTAGGTTTAATCCTTGGTTTAGGAAGACCACCTGGAGGAGAAAATGGCAACCCACTCCAGTATTCTTGCCTGGAAAATTCCATTTTTCAGGAGTCTGGTAGGATACAGTCCACAGAGTCACAAAAGAGTTAAACATGACTTAGTGACTAAACAACAAGATTAGGTGTAATTACAAAAATAAACTCAAAATGGATTAAAGATCTAAACGTAAGACCAGAAACTGTAAAACTCCTAGAGGAGAACATAGGCAAAACACTTTCCGACATAAATCACAGCAGGATCCTCTATGATCCGCCTCCCAGAATACTGGAAATAAAAGCAAATATAAACAAATGGGATCTAATTAAAATTAAAAGCTTCTACACAACAAAGGAAACTATAAGCAAGGTGAAAAGACAGACTTCTGAATGGATAAAAATAATAGCAAATGAAGCAACTGACAAACAACTAATCTCAAAAATATACAAGCAACTTATACAGCTCAATTCCAGAAAAATAAACCACCCAATCAAAAAATGGGCCAAAGAACTAAATAGACATTTCTCCAAAGAAGACATACGGATGGCTAACAAACACATGAAAAGATGCTCAACGTCACTCATTATCAGAGAAATGCAAATCAAGACCACAATGAG
>SJYX01013830.1:211640-255310 GCA_006410675.1 Oreotragus oreotragus | reverse complement strand
TCATGTTTGGGAGTTGATGTACACCCATGACGGATTCATGTCAATGTATGCCAAAACCAATACAGTACTGTAAAGTAAAATAAAGTAAAAATAAAAATTAAAATAATAATAATAAAAAAAATCTCAAAAAAAAGATTAGGTGTAATTAGCTAATGAATATTAGTGTTACAAATTTTTTGTTTACTATCATTTTGACTTCTTCAATAACACACATATTTATATACATAGTTTACAAATAGAAAAATATAAAAATCCCTATATTAAAAATCATTATAATATATAATTATTAACAAATTTACTATAATATGAAAATAATTTTAAAATACTTTTTAAAAAATGTTTACTGTATTTTAAATGGGACTAAGAAGAGTGAATTTTACTCTATGTAAATTATACTTCTATAAGTTTGACTAAAATGTGTGTACACACACACACACACACACACACACACACACACAGAGTCTGGCTAGTATTTCCAGTAGTCAAATGCTTGTATTTCTGCTTTAAAGTATATTTTTAAAATGTTGAGAAATAAAATGGTATTCATGTGAAGGATATTTCAAAGTCAAATTCTATCATTATAAACTGTGATACAGGAATCACTCATCTTGATAACTCAGACCATTAAAAAGAAAAGCTATCTTTTTAGTGTGGAATATAAACCTACCAAAGATAGGATGTTTTAAGAAAATGCTGACTTATTCTGCTTTAAAGTATATTTTTAAAATGTTGAGAAATAAAATGGTATTCATGTGAAGGATATTTCAAAGTCAAATTCTATCATTATAAACTGTGATACAGGAATCACTCATCTTGATAACTCAGACCATTAAAAAGAAAAGCTATCTTTTTAGTGTGGAATATAAACCTACCAAAGATAGGATGTTTTAAGAAAATGCTGACTTCCAGTAGGAAAGAGAAATAAGAGCCTTTTCATACCTTTGGTGTGTCCATACTTTCTGCTGTAATTCACGGATTTAGGGACTCCATCATTGTATATTAGATAGGCTGTGCTGTTATTCTGCAGGAATATTTTAAGGTTATAATGGCATAAGTCCTTCACTCATAAACATTTTTCACTGACAACATTTCTACCAACTACCCAGCCTACAATACAGAACTTTCATTAATACACATGAGAAATCATCCATTCCCCTAATAGGAAGATTTCCTATCAATTTGAATTCTATGACATGCAAAGGAGGAGACAAGAAATCCATCCTCAACTTCGCAGCTTGTGTGACAGAAGCCCTGTGCTCTGTGATGTGTGTGAGGGCAATATTCTTATTTCTCCCAGTTGTTTTGGACTCATGTTTCTGACGAAGCAACTAGTGTATAATAAAGGAGTCCTTAAATATTTGTTCAGGAAATGAAGTAGGAACAACCAGCCAAGGATTACATCTGGGCTTTTTCCATTGATATTATAGGTACAGTGCAGAAATGGCTGTCAGGGTTTGATTTCCTCTGCCTACTTTGTACTTTACCACTTGGTCATAGCTTCCTGTTTAATCAGAATTCCTCATTCTCTGCTTCTACTACCTCTTTGTTAGTGGAGGATTTTTCTTCAATCTATTTCTCTGTGTCACTTCACCTTTCCAACTTGACACTTCCCTGCTTAAAAAATGTGGTGTAATTGAATGTGTGATATTGGATTTCCTCTGGTAAGGCAAAATGCTAATAAATTCTCCAGTGTGCCAAATCTCTGAGCCAAAATGAGCTATTAACTTTGATAGTGTCTTTTTGTCATGTTTTGGAAACTTGCTTTTATTTGTTCAGTGTCATTCCATTTCAATTGTAACATGAAGCAATGACTTTTAATGAAGCCAATAATGTCAATAATGCAAAGTCTCAGCAATATATTAATAATTAAAAGTAGGAAAGGACAACCCATCTCTGTAAAAAAGGTCTTTGTTTTTCTCTGAAGAAAAATAAGAGTCTCCTGCAGTTGCTTCATTATTTGATTTCATCTAAAACCAATTTTCTTTTAAAGGCATAAGGTAGTCTGTATAGCATTTTTGCCTACTATGTTTAGGAATATTTGGGGAAATAAGTTGTTTTCTTACCTGCATTTTCCATAATTGACCTCATTCTCTGCTTCTACTACCTCTTTGTTAGTGGAGGCATTCGTATTCTCCACTGGAGAACTCTGACAGTTATTCTATGAGCCTGTGTTGAATATGGTAACAAGGCCATTGTGTGCCTTTAGGGTACAATGTGGAGGGCCTCTGGGAAGATTCAGTGAGGAACATAATTCTCCTAATAGATGAAGTTTATCATTCTAACTAGGACAATCAGCTAAGATTAAATGGGATGTAACTCTGGTGAAGAGAGGCCCTCTTACAAAGAGGAAAAATCATGAACTAACAATAGGGCCCAGAGATTATCATACTAAGTGAAGTGAGTCAGACAGAAAGACAAATATCATATGATATTATTTATATGCAGAATCTTAAAAAATGACAGAAAGACAAGTATCATATGATATCATTTATATGCAGCATCTTAAAAAATGATGCAAAGGAGCTTTTTTACAAAACAGACTCACAGACTAAGAGAATAAATTTATGGTACTGGGGCAGGGGGGAAAGGTGGGGAGGAGGGATAGATTAGGAGTTTGGGACTGACATGTACACATTGCTATATTTAAAATAGATAACCAACAAAAGGCCTGCTGTATAGCACAGGGAATTCTGCTCAGTATTCTGTAATAAACTAAATGGGAAAGTAATTTGAAAAAGAATAGATACGTGTGTGTATATAACTAAATCACTTTACTGTGTACCTGAAACTAATGCAACATTGCTAATCAACTATGCTCCAGTATAAAACAAAAATTAAAAAAAAAAAAGGCAGACCTAGTCCTGTGCCTTTGGACATCTTTATTTCTTTAACTCTTAGTTGGATTTGATTTATATGACTACTGGATGTTGAACAAGAAGGTTACAGTCCCCAGTCTAGCTGGGAATATAGTCAGGCAAATACAGGCAACTGTGATATGGTCTAAGTGTTATTGTCAAGGTATGTGGAAGGTTCTCATTTATTGACAAAAGTAGAAAAAGGAAAGTATTTCCCAACATAACCCCAGATATTATCTTAACTTGAATTTGAGATTTAAAACCAGTTAGTCTGATCTTGCTTTCTGCTTTCTGTTAGAAGTTCAATTCTGGGGCAGAAGACGAGAAGGTTATATCTTCATGGTTACTTCTGGCACGTGTGTTCAACTTCCAAAGAACATTCAGTCTTATCTGAATATCACCCCCTATTATTGTTATTCTTTTTTTGGCTCTGTGCTAATCAAACATGGCAATCAGCCCCTCTACTGTCATTTTCTTCCAGAATCCACCACTCATGGCATTATGTGTGAACAGGGTTTACTGAAGCTATGAAACATTGAATGGTTTTACATTACCAAGCTGACCTGCCTCAGTTTCCCTCCATGTTTTATCTACTTTTAAATTCCTAGCGTCCAACTACTTTTTTTTTTTTTTTTTTTTTGCAGAGCAGTTTAGCTCTCTTGCCCTCCTAGGCTTTGGGACTACTTTTGCACTTCCAAAGATCATTATTATAGTTTGTCAAACTAAGACCCATCCTCCCCAACCAAGATAAATGACAGAGGCTTTGCAGTGTTACTCTTTCCTTTCTCTTCTTGGGCAGTGTGAAGTGGGGAGGGGACGAATGTGTTTGTTTTTTCATTGATGGGTTATACTCCAGGTTTTCCCACTGCCAACCTTGGAAAGCAGAAGCAGCTGCAGGTAGTTTTGATTTTACATAGTAATTTATTAATTCAAAACAGGCTTGTTGCTGAGACTGAAGAATTTCTAAAAGCCTCTAGGACAGTGTTTGGAACATCACGTGTATTCAAATAGCTTACAAGTAAGTTTTGACTTGGTAACTTTGTTCTGAAGGCTGGTGTTAATGACAGGTGAATACAGTGAAAAATTTGCACACACAGAGACAGCTCTCCACACATTTCAAGTAAATGTTCAAATAGACCTGTGCACTACAACATCTCAGATGGTAAAGAATCTGACTGCAGTGCAGGAGACTCAGGTTCGATCCCTGGGTCGGGAAGATCCCCTTGTGAAGGGAATGGCAACCCACTCTTGTATGCTTGCCTGGATAATCCCATGGACAGAGAAGCCTGGTGGGCTACAGTCCATGGGTTTGCATAGAGTTGGACATGACTATGTGACTAGTACTTTCAGTAGTGCTACAGTCTAACTCAGAATTGTTGTGGGAATTAAATTAGTTGACATACGTAAAGGCCCAGCACATTGTTAAGCATTATTTTACATTTTTTACTTCTCAACAAATTGTTAGAAATGCATAGATGAATATGAAGTGAAGTGAAGTGAAAGTCATTCAGCCATGTCTGACTCTTTTTGACCCCATAAACTACACAGTCCATGAAATTCTCTAGGCCAGAATACTGCAGTGGGTAGCCTTTCCCTTTTCCAGGGGATCTTCCTAAACCAGGGATCGAACTCAGGTCTCCCGCATTGCAGGTGGATTCTTTACCAGCTGAGCCACAAGGAAAGCCCACGGATGAGTGCAACTGGATATTAATTATTGTTTGATTCACTTGTCATCTCTGGTTGAAAAACAGTATCTTGTCACTGAATAGCAGACGTTGCCTGGATGTTGGGAGACTGCGCAGAGGCACTAGGCCTGTTTACCCGTGTCTCTTTGGCTGGTTAGTTCATTGCCTGATGAAGTACAGCGTGTGCGCTCAGTTACTCAGTCATGTCTTACTCTTTGTGACACTTTGGACTGTAGCCTGCCAGACTCCTCTGTCCATGGAATTTTTCAGGCAAGCATACTGGAGTGGGTTGCCATTTCCTCCTCCAGGAGATCTTCCCAATCCAGCGTTCAAACCCACGACTCCTGCATCTCCTGCATTCACAGGCTGATTCTTTACCGCTGAGCCATCGGGAAAGCCCAATGAAGTCCAGATAGCAGATTTAATCTCCATACAGGCAAGTTAGTTCCAGGGCCTTCAACTAGTTCTTAACCTAGTAACCTAGGTACAGATACTCTAACCCAGTCCTAGCTCTTAACCTACTATTTTGAAAATGATTAATTAAAAGGAAGACCAAGTGGAACCCTTTACTTTTCCCATCAGGCTCATCACACTATGGCATGAACAACCCATAACTCATGGCATATTGACCATAGATCTATACTGCATTGTCATAGGAAAGAAAGCGCTCTTCTCTCTAGATCCCTTTAAAGGGCTAAGATAGCCAGTACTGAGAAAACTGGCAGAGTTTGGCAGCCAAAATATTTCAATATGTAATTAGTTCAGTGATGCCATTGGACATAATGCTAAATGTATCAACAGTCTGGCATTGCTGTAGAGTCTGTTGACATATCCCCTAAGGTCTTGGTTAGGTTGATTGAGATTCTGAGTTAACTTACTTCCAGTTGCTAGGACTGGGGGTTGGGTATGTGAGCAATTGTAACTTTTTGGAAGCTTTGGAGTCTGGATAATGCATTTTATGTGATTCAAATGAATGATTAACCATAACATACCTCAGAGGCAGATGCTTCATACAGTTGTTGTAATGTCCTTCCCAAAATGCTCTTGGTGGCATTCATCAGTTGCTTACTCCTACTCCAGCTTCTGGTTGTAGAGTCTAGGTACAAGTACTCTAACCCAGTCTCTCTGCTTTCCTCATTTTGCTTTCTGGGCAACTTATAAAAGGTAAACCTAACAAAGGAAATAGTTATGAATTACTAACATTTACTGAGTGTTACATTTTTAAAAAAATAATTTATTTATTTGGAGGAAAATTGCTTTACAATGTTGCATTGATTTCTGCCATACAACAGTGTGAATCAGGCATGAGTGTGAGTGTATACACACATGCATTCATCACACCTACCTCTTGAGCTCCCCTCCCCTTCTGCTTTCCCAGCCCTCTAGGTCATCGCAGAGAGCCAGGCCGGGCTCCCAATGTTATATAGCTGTTTCCCGGTAGCTCTCTATCTTACACATGGTGGTGTATATATGTCAATGCTACTTTCTCAGTTCATCCCGCCCTCTCCTTCCCTTGCTGTGTGCACAAGTCTGTTCTCTATGTCTGTGTCTCCATTCCTTCCCTGCAAATAGGTTCATCAGTACCATTTTCCTAGATTTCACATATGTGCCTTGATACATTTTTCTTTTTCTGACTTACTTCACTCTGTATAACAGGCTGTAGGTTCATCCACCTCACTACAAATGACTCAAGTTTGTTCCTCTTTATGATTGAGAAACACTCCATTGCATAGACGTACCACATCTTCTTTATCCAGTCATCTGTCAATGGATATCTATTGCTTCCATGTCCTGGCTGTTGTAAATAGTGCTGCAATGAACATTGGGGTAAATGTGTCTTTTTGAATTGTGGTTTTCTCAGGGTATATGCCCAATAGTGGGACTGTGGGATCATATGGTACATTTATTCCTAGCTTTTTAAGGACTCTCCATACTGTTCTCCATAATGGCTGTATCAGTTTACATTCCCACCAATAGTGCAGGAGGGTTCCCTTTTTTCCATAGCCTCTTCAGCATTTATTGTTTGTAGATTTTCTGATGATGGCCATTCTGATTAGTGTAAGGCGATATCTCATAGTAGTTTTGATTTTTACTTCTCTAATAATGAGTGGTGTTGAGCATCTTTTTCATATGTTTATGTCTTATTTGGAGAAATGTCTAAGTATTTTGCTATTTTTTGATTGGGTTATTTGTTTTTCTGATATTGAGCTGTATGAGCTGCTTATATATTTTGGAGATTAATTTCTTTGTCAGTTGCTTTGCTTGCAGTTATTTTCTCCCATTCTGAGGGCTGGACTGACTATTTTCTTGATGGTAGCCACTGTCAAGCACTTAACTCTATCATTTCACCTATATTTCACACAAGGTCTTGAAGTTTAAGGAGAGGGATTTGCTCAAGCTTTCTACCTCTTATATTCCACCCTTACCGTTGCTCCTTCCCAGAGAAGGAAATACAAATCTGACTGTGCGTGTTCTAAAAACATTTACTGGCCTGGTGTGTGAGATCCCTGTGGTGAAAGCCCACATACGTTGAAAATGGCTCTTCTAGTCTTTCCACAGTTGGTAAGAATGCCAAGGCCCAGGCTTGGACTAGAGAAGTCTTAGATGTGTCTCTGCTGCCTGAAGGGCTTGGCATGCACATCTCTTCGCAGCTGGCTGGCTGAATCTGAGATTTGGGTTTGGACATCAGAGTCAGTGGAGGCTGCTTTGAGCCACTGGCCTGAGCCACGTTCTTCAGCTCAGTTCATCAGCATACTCTGCATTGAGGATTCAGGGCCAAGACCAACCAATTAAGTAAGTGCCTTGCTTTCTTTACTATTGTCTCCTGTTTGTATGTTTCCTTTGGTTGTCTCACAGGATGGAGAGGTGGTTGGATCTGCATGGTATTCAGACATTCTTGAATCATCTGGCCCAGGGGTTCTCAGTGTGCTCTATTCACATTTTGGGGTTCATTGTTCTTTGTTCTGGGGGGCTGTCCTATGAATTGTAGTATCCCTGGCTTCTCCCTGTCAGTAGTACATATTCCCCCAGTCGTGCCAATCAAAAATGTCTACAGACACTGTCGAAAGTACCTGAAAGGTGAAATTGACTTTGTCTAGCCAAATACCCTTTAATAGCATGAACACACATTTAACCCTCAAATATTCACACTGAACCAAACATTGTAATGCATTCACTGTTACCACATAACAGCATCTCACTTTACCCAGAAAATCTTCACTTTTCATTGGGTTCTCATCTTATGATTCTATTTATGCTCTTTCCTGCCCTATCCAGGCTTTCTGCCTCTCAGGGCCAGGTCATCACATGTGGCAGGAAACATGAAATTATTCTTTGGTGCTGACCTTATGTTCCTCTGGCCTTTAACTCTCACAGTAAGTTGTAGACTCAAGACTGTGCCTCCCTGTGTGCTCAGTTCAGCATTCTCTCTGACAGATACTGCTAAATGATATGTCCATTCAGTTGTGGCAAAAATAAATTTTTTGTGCTGATCACAATTTGATGGCCCACCCATGAAAGGTTTGTGAACTATAATGGCACACCAGTTAAGGACTAGTGCTTTTATAAACAATATTCCTGGGTGACCATCTCCAGTTTTAATCTGAAGATTCTTGAATCTATTTCTAGCCCAGATCTCTGTGCTGAGGTCTCAGTTCAGTTCAGTTCAGTTCAGTCACTCATTCATGTCCAACTCTTTGCAACCCCATGAATTGCAGCACGCCAGGCCTCCTTGTCCATCACCAACTCCTGGAGTTCACTCAAACTCACATCCATCGAGTCGGTGATGCCATCCAGTCATCTCATCCTCGGTCGTCCCCTTCTCCTCCTGCCCCCAATCCCTCCCAGCATCAGAGTCTTTTCCAATGAGTCAACTCTTCACATGAGGTGGCCAAAGTACTGGAGTTTCAGCTTTAGCATCATTCCTTCCAAAGAAATCCCAGGGCTGATCTCCTTCAGAATGGACTGGTTGGATTTTCTTGCAGTCCAAGGGACTCTCAAGAGTCTTCTCCAACACCACAGTTCAAAAGCATCAATTCTTCAGCACTCAGCTTTCTTCACAGTCCAACTCTCACATCCATACATGACTACTGGAAAAACCATAGCCTTGCTGAGGTCTAGATAAACCCAAATGCAAAGATGGTTCAGAGACCAACTCCATGTATTTGAAACCAAGTTCATGATATTGTGCAACAAATCTATTCATTCCCTACTCTTAGGGGACACATTCACACAGTCACAGAAGCTAGCAACCTGCAAGTTTTTCTTAGCATCTTCCTCTCTCCTACTACCCTCTGCCCATCTTCCTCTCTCCTACTGCCCTCTGGCCATCCATTACCAAGTCTTCTCAGCTGCTCTCTGCTTTACTTCTACTTCTTTAACTTGAATATCCAGACATTGTCTGGATACTTTTCTCACCAATTATGCTGCAGAAGTCTCTCTGGTCTCCATGACTCTGCACTGGTTCCTGGCTAACTGGCCTTCACAGTACTGCCAGTGGGCTTTCTAAAACGCAAATCTGACTTTTTCAAGTCCCTACTTGACATCCCTCAGTAGTTCCCTTTCGAGGTCAAGTTCAGACTCAGCAGTTTAACCCATTAAGCCCTTCATGACCTGGCCCTCACTTATCTCTCTAAGTTCCCCTCTTGCCATTTCCCCATGTTCTCCTGAAGCACAAACATTACTCAACTGCTTCCAGACTCTCCCCATTGTTTATTGCCTCTGGACCTCCTCGGTGCTTTTCCACTGGCCTGAGATGCCCTGACATCTCCCTTGTCTTTCTAACCAACTCAAAATTATTCTCCAAATGTCTCCCAGAGAAGTCTTTTGGGCTCCATCCTCTCTAATGCCCCATCTATACCCTTACCACACAACTATGAGCTCCTCAAGGGTAAGAACTATGCCTTATTCATATTTATATTTTCAAAACTTAGCACAGGACTGGTGTGTGCTCAGTAACTGTCTGGTGAGAGGGTGATTGAGTGTATCTGTGTCCTCCAGCCTCAACTGTACACAAAGCTTGATGCCAACCATAAAGGCAAAATACCCTAATTAAAGAGTGAAGAAGTGATCAGAGCTTTTGGAGAATCCATGACTGTAATGCAAAGCCATGTTTCACCCCTTTGACACTTCAGGAGATCAGTGGCCTCCCACCCACTCTTAACACCTGCCTGACCGGCCAAACAAACAAGATTAACCAAACAGTGCTGTGTACCATCAAGCCCTCTTTCTCCTTCACATAAGTATATGCTCCACTATCAGGAAAAAGTCATCTATCTTCTCTCCTTTGTCAACTTAAAAGGATGCTGGTTCTGTTAGGAAAACCACAAAGCAATTGAAGGAACTTGCCAAATGAGAGAAGCTGTCAGCTCTCCCACACCTCTGTGGCCACCAGCTTTGCCCTACTGAAAGCATGAACCAGGCCCACAGGGCACTGCTCCGCTCCTTCTCAAGGGAAACGCCCTCATTCAGAGCCTAGCCCTACCTGGCTGCATGGCCCATTTACACACTTGCACTTCCTTTCCTTTTATGGGGAGGGGTGGAGCGGAGGTCTCCTTCAGAACACACAGTCAGCCAGGCAACCACCAGTAGTCTGGCTTGCCACTGGCAGGCGCCAAGCCTTCCATTTCATTTACTTACCAATCCACAGCTTCACCTTCTTCATTTCTGCATGATATTTCTGTTGCCTCCAGGACTCCAAAGAGACCAAGGAAGAGCACAGTCAGTGGCGTTCCTAGAAGTCTCGCTGTCATTTTCTGTCACCCTTAGTCCATGGCACAGCAGGAAACCTTCCCCCAGATGGTGGAGTCTGAGTTTCAAGTCTCCCTCAAACTGTGCTGGCTCTGACGTTTGATTCCATTTACCTCTGCCATTTGCTGTCTGGGCATTTTCAGAATGGGACGCATCCTATGTAATTGTGTGATTCAGTCACATGTCAGCGTGATTCCTCATGCCTTTGTGCTGAATTGTTGACTGGTTTGCAAAGTCATGAAAAAGTCCCGGAGAGAAAAAAGGGATGTACAGGTAACTCTTTGGAGTGAACATCATGTGATAGGAAGTTCAGTGGACAGGAGAACTCTGTATTGATAAACAGATGTTAAACTAAATCTGTTTCATGTGTTTCCCCCTATGATTGTTTCTCTATGAAAAGAAAAGAAAGTAAAGTCACTCAGTCATGTCCGACTCTGTGACCCCATGGGCTGTAGCCTACCAGGCTCCTCCGCCCGTGAGATTTTCCAGGCAAGAATACTGGAGTGGGTTGCCATTTCCTTCTCCAGGAGATCTTCGCAACCCAGGGGTTGAACCCAGGTCTCCCACGTTGTAGGCAGATGCTTTATCATCTGAGCCACCAGGGAAGTCCTCTATGAGTTTCTCTATGAATGAGAGTAAATGTTTGTGGTTCACCCATTAAACAGAAATGACAAAATCTTATGTCTTAATAATAATTAGGATCTATCACTTGTGATACTCACTGTCTTAAGGAAACATTTCCTGAAGAGTACTTCAAAGGCTTGCTTCAAAGAAACGGCAAATTCAGAATTGCTTTTAGCAAAGCTGTTTACATATCCTCTCTACCTCTTAGTTTCAGCCACTCAGCATGGTGCTTTACTTCAAAGAGGCTTTGCTGTCCAATAGGTTACAATGCAATCAGATAAACATACTGACCACTCTTGCTTCAGATCAAATGAAAAATGTTGCAAGCATTGGTTTTGCCCAAATTATTCTTTCTCACTCTTGAAACTGAATCTGAAGTTGAAAACAAAGGGAAAATGGCTCATTACCATAATGACTATCAAAAGGTGAGCCTATTCTCTTTTTGGAGGAGGGAAGAGGTAGATGGGCATATGAAAAAATTTCTTTAAGTGCTTGCTGTTTTGTTATCAATTATTAAAGATGCTGTCATAATAGATAGCAGTTTACTTTATATCTGAAAATAATTATGGCTCTGATCTGTCTCTTTGATTATGGATCCAGATCAGAGTTACTTAAGGATTCAGACTAAACTGGACCCTTGCAAATTGGATCACTTCTATGGTTGAACTGGAGTTATTCAGGATTCTTGGGGGTTCATAGGAAAGAGAGAGCTAGTTCTCGTATAACAGAATTTTGTGCAAAATATTCTGGACCACCTGTCCATATTTTCCGGAGGTGCCTGCAAGAAGAACAAAATTGTGGGTCTTGATCCAAACCTGATAAATAAAAATCCTTCCAGTTGGGTCAGGAATCTACCTTAATTACCAGGTTTTTGGTGATCTCTGTACTTTAAATTTTGAGAATTGCTGGCCTGAGATCAAGGCTGTGCTGTATCTGGTTACCAAATTGGTAAACAGAAGCCTTTTTCTGACTATTCCTCCATGGGTATCATATTATTTAATGTATGCTTTTACTGCTCTCAGATTAAAATCATCTGAGCAAACCCAAGCTTTTCATCAATTAAAAAAGATTTCATAGCATGCAGTTTACTTTTCTAGGTTAAAGTGAAATAAATTTAATTTTATTCATATTTATCTTGTGATACCTTTTCGTATTATGATAATAGATGAATACACTAGGCTTAAGATTCATTAATTCATAGAAAATATAAGGAACATGTTTCCAGTTATGTAAGCTAAAGAACTTTTGTTGAATAAGATAGAAAATAATTCATGTTTTCTCCTCATTACACACTTAGCACATGCATGCATACTTAGTCACTCAGTCGTGTCCGATTCTTTGCAATCCAATGGACTGTAGCCTGCCAGGTTCCTCTGTCCTTGGCATTTTTCAAGCAAGAATATTGGAGTGGGTTGCCATTTCCTCCTCCAGTGGATCTTCCTGACCCAGGGATTGAACCTGCATCTCTTGCATTATGCTGCATTAGCAGGCGGATTCTTTACCAACTGTTCCACCTGGGCAACCTACACACTTAGCACTGTGCATGGCAAATAGAAAATGATCTGTAAATGATAGCTAAGATTATTTTTACTTCAACCTGAGCCTTTCCTGTGACTGGGCTTTAGGATATCTGTATTAGGATGGTTTTGCTAAAGCTAATTTTATTTCAAGGTCTGGAAGAACAGGTAGGTTCTTTTCTTGGAGATGTCATTTTCAATAAGCTTTATTATCTCTTGTTTCTGACCTGATCATGCTGGTTGTCAGTCAACAGCCTTCATTATGCAATCACTAAGTGTCAAACAGTGCACCCCAGACACTGAGGGGATCCAGGGATTTCAACATTACCCTAAAGCCTAAATTCCAGCGTGTCCTAGGTTTTTACTAAAAACAGCAAAGTAATGTCATGGAAGGAAGCACAATGAATTTAATGGATAGATGAAACAAACTGGGCAGAATGTGTTTCACATTACCCCCTTTTGAAGCCCAAGTAATACAATATTATGAAAATACCATGTCTCTGTCATAATGATTAAATCTTTATAAAAGAAATCGTAGACAAATCCCTTCATTGTAACTTGGTCAAGTATAGTGAACAAAGACGAGTTCTTCATTTGGCACTGGGCTTCTTATTTTATGGTTAGAAATTTGCATTAACTCACCCAGTAATTCTAGAAAACCTGTCTTTTTAAATTGAAGTGTAGTTGATTTACAATGTTAATTATTGCCATACAGTAAAATGATTGTTATACACACATATTCTTTTTTTAAATGCTCTTTTCCATTATGATTTATCATAGGATATTGAATGTAATTCTCTCCGCTATACAGTAGGGTCTGGGTGTTTATCTGTTCTACGTATAAAAGCTTACGTTTGCTAACCCCAAGCTCCTAGTCCATCCCTCCGCTGACCCTCTCTCCACCACAAGTCTGTTCACTGTGTCTGACTCTGTTTCATGTTTTAGATTCCACATGTAAGTGATATTATATGATATTTGTCTTTCTCTTTCTGACTTACTTAGTAAAATAATCTCTAGTTGCAAAAAGCTCAGTCTTAATCTCTCCAAATTTTGCCTCTTTCACATTATCTTTATCATATCTTTCTAGTATATTTTTATACTATTCTTTTTCTAAAAAATTTTTTTTCATTGAAGTATAATTGATTTACAATGTTTTGTTAGTTTCAGATGTACAACAAAGTGACTAAGATACAAAATATTGAGTATAGAGTTCTCTGTGCTATATAGTAGGTCCTTGTTGGTTATCTATTTTATATATAGTAGTGTGTATATTTCACTCATAAATTCATAATTTATCCCTTCCTCCAACCTTTCCCCTTTGGTAACAATAAGTTTGTTTTCTATGTTTGTGAGTCTGTTTCTGTTTTGTAAATACATTTTATGTTTCGTATATTCAGTCTCCTGTGTATCTGCTTTAATCTCTGATTCTTTATTTGGGTCAGTCTCCCAGATCAATCTCTTTGGCAAGATTAAATTGTTACTTAATCTATCTCTTACAAATAACTAATTCTTTGTTTCAGTCTGTTTCTTAATTCACTTATTAGTGCATTTCTAGAAGCTCTGTTGGATTCTTTTTCAAATTTTCTTGGTCGTTTTTATGGTTTTTTTATTTCTTGTTCAAGACAAGCTATCTTAATTTTCTCTTTTATTTGTGTACAAATACTAAATATATGATTTTACATTTTGTATCTGATAATTCCAGTGTCTGAACTCTTTGCAGCTCAGACTTTGCTGCTTGTTATTTCTGTGACTCTCTCTCAAGATGCCTTGTTACTATGTATGCTTTTGATTTTTCATTGTGAGTTCACGTTCCTTAAAGCTTTATATGTGAGAATGTGAGGATGAGATATAGTTGGGTTTGTCCAGACGATGGCCTATGTGGGCTTCAGCACAGCACATTCATCTTGCAAGGACTCCTAGGAATTAGACTGCTGGCTTTCTTTCTTTAGCCTCAATAACTCTTTGAGGCATGGCTTACCTGGTGGCTCAGACAGTAAAGAATCTGCCCACAATGTGGGAGAGGTGGGTTCGATGCCTGCGTGGATAAGATCCCCTGGAGAAGGGCATGGCAACCCATTCCAGTACTCTTGACTGGAGAATTCCATGGACAAAGGAGTGTGACAGGCTACAGTCCACAGAGTCGCAAAGAGTCGGACACGACTTTGTTACTTTCACTATATACTACAACATTGGTATGTTTAAGCCAAACTTTAATTTTGTTCAAACTGTTAAGAAAAAAACCTCTTAATGTACAGAGTAAAATCTAGAATGTGACAAACTGAAAGAAAAAGTTGATATGCTTGTTGCATTGTTATTTTGAAGAAATGGGCTGAGACAAGCGAAATGGCCCAGGTATTCGTAGCATAAAGAATTGTTGATGAAAATGTGGTTAAAAGAAAAGATAGGAGAACAATCAGAAGAGGACCAGACAATCTGCCTGTCAGCTATGTGACTTCGGGAAACTTGCTTAACATCACTGATGTAGCTTACTTTAAAATAAGTGTTCTTTCCACCAAATCACAGGGTTTTTGTGAGAAATAGATTAGATCAATTCAGTTCAGTTCAGTCACTCAGTCGTGTCCGACTCTTTGCGACCCCATGAATCGCAGCACGCCAGACCTCCCTGTTCATCACCATCTCTTGGAGTTCACTCAGACTCACGTCCATCGAGTCGGTGATGCCATCCAGCCATCTCATCCTCGGTCGTCCCCTTCTCCTCCTGCCCCCAATCCCTCCCAGCATCAGAGTCTTTTCCAATGAGTCAACTCTTCACATGAGGTGGCCAAAGTACTGGAGTTTCAGCTTTAGCATCATTCCTTCCAAAGAAATCCCAGGGTTGATCTCCTTCAGAATGGACTGGTTGGATCTCCCTGCATTCCAAGGGACTCTCAAGAGTCTTCTCCAACACCACAGTTCAAAAGCATCGATTCTTCGGCGCTCAGCTTTCTTCACAGTCCAATTTTCACATCCATACATGACCACTGGAAAAACCATAGCCTTGAGTAGACAGACCTTAGTTGGCAAACTAATGTCTCTGCTTTTGAATAAACTATTTAGGTTGGTCNAGCTCTTACAAGACTCGTCCCAAGCAGACCTGTTTTCAGCTGCTGCTGCTTCTGCACTGAAATGACCTTTTTAAACAAATCCTTGCCTTGAAATCAAGACAGAGAGCATCTCTTGTTTTCATCGGCGTCTCTGCATGGAATGTGAGTCAGATTTTTCCAGCAGGAGGAGGATTTTGTTTTTTAACCACCTCAGACATGGAGAGGCCACTGCAAGGTTGTAATTACCTTACCAGGAAGCCCGTGACCAAGGCTTCTGGGTCTGGCGGCCACTTCTGAAGACTCAGGTGGGAATGAATACATGTAGGTCTTTACTGTTAGACTCCAAGCTCCCACACTTTTTCTCCTTCCTGCCCCCTTTCAAGCCCACCTGCGTCCCACATCTGCAACTAGAGAGGGTAGATTTTAAAAGGTAAACTTGAATGATGGCAAGTTCTAATAATCCAGCCAGAAAGACGAGCCATTTTAGCTGAAGTTCCCATACTTTACAGTGAATCTTTTTTGTCTAGAGGCTTCTCAGGTGGCACAGTGATAAGGAATCCACCTGGCAGTGCAGTAGATACAAGAGACCTGGGTTTGATCCCTGGGCCAGAAGATTCCCTGAAGTAGGAAATAGCAACCCACTCCAGTATTCTTGCCTGGAAAAGTCCATGGACGAAGGAGCCTGGTGGGATACAGCCCATGGAGTCTCAAAAGAGTCAGACACGACTTACTGACTAGCGCCTCCTTGTCTAACTGGACAGGCTGCCCCACTAGTGAATTTCTTTTCTTTTTTATAAAGAGATATGTGAATGTCATCAAAGCTATTCTGAAACCCTTGAGAAAATGGAGGTCATTTTTCTTTCTCTCTCCGTGTGCTGCGCAGCCCACTCCACCCAGCTAGAAACGCAAGCGGCCAGGTCAGTGGTCAGTCGCCCTTTGCTGTTGCCCGCCTGACCAAGGGCTTCCCAAGTGACTCAGTGGTAAAGAACCTGCCTGCAATTCAGGAGTCCTGGGTTTCATCCCTGGGTGGGAAGATCCCCTGGGGGAAGAAAGGTCAACCCACTCCAGTATTCTTGCCTGGGAAATCCCACAGAGGAGCTTGTGGGCGACAATCCTTGGGGCCGCAAAGAGTCAGACTCGACTGAGCGACTAAACAGCAGCAGTTCCTGACCAAAGGCCAGCCACACCCTCCTGCCCTTTCCTGTGGTGAGTATCGCAGAGGCTCCGGGATGCCACGTTTCACTGCCTAGCCTGCATCTCTTGGGTATCCTGAAAGCAAGGGATTGGAGTGGGGGAGGAGACAGCTGGACACCTGCGATCCCTCTTGGGGGGCACATACCATTCCAGAAGCTGCCTTCCTCCTGGGTCTGGTCATGACGCACACATGTCCCCCGCAGCAGCTGCAGGCCTTCTCGGCAGCTGCTGCATTGGTTGTGGCCAAGGCCGGTGCAGGTTTCGCAGGCTTGGTGGCAGGGCTCACAGTCTCCCCTCTCTGGGTCACCGTAGAAGCCAGGGCCACAGTTCCTCACACAGCTGCCCGCTACGTGAGAATATAAGACAGGAAGCCTGAAGTGGAAGCCTGGCTGGCTGGGCTGGGTGCTCTGCGCAGGGCCAAGTTCTAAACAGGCCAAAGGGAGGCTGAGGAACATTTTTTAATCTTTAAAGAAACCGTGATGACATTTGCATATTTCAACCCAAGAATCGTGTCTTAATAAATCCAACACTTTAAGTCCTCTTTCAAATGAAAATTTAAGTTGGCTATCAAGGGTTGGGAGCATAAAGACTTTTATGTTCTCAAGACCTTGAAAAATTGCAGATAAAATGATCTCCACACATACAGAACCCCCGAAGGTCACTGTGTCTGCCCCACTGTCTCTCCCGATTGGAAGACTCAGTGTATATCTTTCCCAACCATTCATTTCCATCAAAGTCAATGAATTGACTTAAATCTAAGACTAAAATATCTTATTTAACTTTTGCAGGGCAGGGAATATAGAACATGAATAAAGTCTCAAGGAAAGAGTCATGTTCTGAATGTTCCAGGTGACTTCAGTTCCAAAGCATTTATTTCTCTTCAGTGTCTCTCCCTCCCCTCCACTCACTCTGCTTTCTGTCAGCTTGGAGATACTTGAGAGTAATTAGTGAAGTAGGAAATATGCTTCAGTAATAAAAGCAGAAGGAAGCAGTCCTGACTAATGTTTATTTTCAAACCAAAGTAAAATTCCTCCTTGGACAAGAGGCACAGGAAGACTCTAAAACCTATCAGACGAGCTCTCTTGTTTCTGAATAGAGCGCTTGTTCTCACTTTGTACCATGCCTATTTTCAAGCTTGGGGCTTCCCTGGTGGCTCAGAGGGTAAAGAATCTGCCTGAAATGCAGGAGACCCGGGTTTGATCCCTGGGTTGGGAAGATCCCTTGGAGAAAGGGAATGGCAACCCACTCCAGTATTTTTGCTTGGAGAATTCCATGGATACAGGAGCATGGCAGGCTACCATCCATAGGGTCGCAAAGAGTTGGATGCAACTGAGCAACTATTTTCAGGCTTACCCAAGAGGAAGAAGCCCTCTTCACACCAGTAACATTCATTCTGGTCACAGTTGCCACAGTTGGTATCACACGCTTTGCATTCAAATTCTTCCCTGTATGTCTTCTCAGGACAGGTTTTATAACAGTGGTCTTTGAACCTGGGGAGATAAGATGCAGTTTCTTCCTTGAGCTATGTTAACATATTAATACTTCTCTTTATCACCATAATTTAATCTCCTTATGTGTCTACACATCATTTCTTTTGAAGTTATAATATTTCTCCCTTAATAACTTAAAATATAAGTGACATACACATTACATTAGTTCCAGGTATACAATATAATAATTCAGTATTTGTATATATTGCAAAATGACCACCACAGTAAGTCTAGTTAACCTCTGTTATCTTAGTTACAGAAGTTTTTTTCTTGTGATAGGAACTTTCAGGATCTATTTTCTTAGCAATTTTCAAATATTGTGCATCATTAAATTTTTAATTATGGAATAGTTGATGTACAATATTATATGTTTCAAGTGTACCACAGAGTGATTCATAATTTTTAAAGATTATATTACATTTATAGTTATAAAATATTAACTATATTTCCCATGTGTACAATGCATTCTTGTAAATTATTTATTTTATACATATATTACACATTATTTTTAAATTGAGGTCTACTTAATTTACTATATTGTGTTTCAAGTGTACAGCAAAGTGATTCATTGTATATATATATATATATACACACACACATACACACACACATCTTCTCCTTTAGATTCAGTTTTATATTTATGTTCTTTTTAAGATTCCTTTTCATTGTAGGTTATTTCAAGGTGTTGAGGAGAGTTCCCTTTGCTATACAGTAGGTCCTTGTTTTCTATTTTACATAGAATAGTGTGCGTGTGTGCACAGTCCCTCAGTCGTGTCTGACTCTTTGTAGCCCCACAGGACTGTAACCCGCCCGGCTCCTCTGTCCAGGGATTCTCCAGGCAAGAATACTGGAGTGGGTTGCCACTTCCTCCTATAGGAGATCTTCCCGACCCAGGGATCAGAACTGTGTCTCTTGCACCTCCTGCATTGGCAGTCAGATTCTTTACCACTAACACCACCTGGGAAGCCCCTATATACAGTAATTTGTGTATGTTAATGCCAAACTCCTAATTTATCTCTCCATCTGTATTACACATTGTTTTTAACAGGTGTCCATATTTGGGTTCAAGGGAGAAAACTTGGTCTATTGTGTGAGTCATTAACCACCTCCCTCTAAACTTCAAGCACCCTTTATTGGAACTGCAGGGAGGGGCCTAGGAAGAAGGAGAAGGGTACATTTATTCATGGAGTGCTGATTATGTGTCAGGTATTAGCTCACTTAAACCTCTGCACAATCCTCATATGGCAGCTGTTACATATCTTTAATTTCCAGATAAGGGAGCTGTAATTCCCTTAAAATTATGTAGGTAAATCACATAGGCAAGAGGGGGGACTGGAATTCTACCCAAGGTCTATTTGAACAGACAACTTGTGTGCTTTTGCCACCTGGCACTCACCAGGTCTGAAACAGGTCAGTGTTGAGTTCAAGTAGTCTCATGAGTCCATGATGTCTATTACCAGATTATTGATATTACCAATGAAGTGCCCAAGCTTTTCTGTGTTTATCATTTTATATAGATCATTTCTTATTCTTGTTCTACGGTAAAACGTTGTAATTCAGACTCCATTGAGGTTCATTTGAAGGGGGAGTGGAATGAAGTTGACCTTTGCCCTCTGGTGAATTTCACACTGTCAAAAAGATATCACAGGGAAGCTTTGTATTTCTTCCTTAACAACATCTATTGTGCAGTGTTTAATTAGCTGTATTAGAAATGACTGCATATCATAAAGGGCTATAATATGTACTTCTGGAAACAAATGTCTGATATTTTATGCTTAGTGATGCTGGCCATGTTCTTTCAGTGTATCTCAAGGGGTTTTATGAAATGTGTTCATTGGTGTGCAGTGCTGAAGTGGAGAGGTGGGCTCCAAAGTCCCACAGAGGAAACGGCTCTCAGGTGACACAGGATGTAGGTGCAGATGCAGGGGTGTGTTCTGGTGTCAAAGTGAAGGAGGCAGGCAAGGTAGAGCTAGTCTGAGGGGGTCTTGGTTTTTGTTCAGTCACTAAGTTGTGCCCAACTGTTTTGTGACTCCCTGGACTGTAGCCCTCTAGACTCCTCTGTCCATGAAATTCTTCCCAGGCAGGAAGACTGGAATGGGTTGCTATTTGCTTCAGGGGATCTTCCCTACCCAGGGGTTGACCGTGTCTCCTGCATCACAGGTGGAATCTTTACTGTCTGAGCCACCAGGCAAGACCCAAGGTGGAGGGATGCAGAGCTGTAATAGGGACAAAGAGAATCACTCACCTGCTTCTGCATGGTTGCTTTTTTTTTTTTTTTATCTCCTTTCTTGGCTCTTAGAGGAACGTTTTGTCCCTCCAACCATGTGACCTTGCCATAAGTGCTTGCATTTCTGCTCTTCTTGTCTGCTGCAAGTTCGTGTGGTGGGCCACATACCAGCTATGAATATGCTGACAAAGGACTGGCTGCTCATTGAGTGTCATCTGGTCTACCTTACAATAATCAAGTCTAGACCCCTATTTAAATGGGACAGTAATTTAAATTATTCAATCAGGAGGACGTAGAGACATAGTCAATGTAGAGAATATTAGGCAATTCTGGAAAAGTTGAATTAAAACCATAAGTTTAAGTAATGCTGAGGTTAATAGATTATTTTTAGTACGTCTCAGATTTTGGGTTTCCCTTCTCTCACATTGTCCTCACCCTTTTTAACCTCTTTTTACCCGCCACCACATTTTGAGTTCTTGGAATCTGATGGAGGAGAAAGGCCAGGTGTTGACAGAAGGAGTCAGCCAACCAAAGTGGAGGTGACCCAAACATAGACCACCCCAAAGAGCCTTGTCTCCCTTCTTTTCTTAGTTTTTCTTCCAAGATAGGCACCAATGTATCCTGGAAGGGAGACAAGAATAGGACGGGGAGGTGATACTGAGACATAACATCCTTGATTTGTGGATTTGTATCAGAGAACTTTGGGGGTGATGGTTATTTGCATTTCATTTAGCCTAGTGGTCTTCATTTCTCATTGCCTGTAGGGGGATTAAGAGCTTAACAAACACCTGCGTTCATCCTGGACTGTCTGCCCTTTAGAACGAGGTCTCCGTGCAGACATTTGGAAACAACTTGCTTGGGGTCGAGTGTATTATTAAAGTCTGTCCATAAACAGCAAGGTCTGAATCTTGGTAACACATGGCAAGATTCCTAGACACCAGTGTCAGGCTGGGTGACTTCCAGGACCAAGAGAGAGAGGACCTCCTTTCGAGGCAAGAAAACAGCTGGGCTCTTATTGCTAAATCCAAGAATTGTTCATTAATAGCCTGACAAGAGAGAGTTGCTTCAGGCTGCAGGGCCTCTTCGCTTTAATCACTGGATTTAAGATTAAGTCACTAATGCTTAAACTGCAGAAAAAGTTAGTGCCATGGAAAAAAAAAAAAGACCAGACTTACATGTAGTACCCTGTAGTGCATGATGTGCAGGTTCCAGGATCATCTGAAAAAAAATTATAATAATAAAAATAATAATCATCGAGTTCATCATTTGAAAAACTGAGTTTTAGAAAAGTTGTGGCTTGAAACACATTCTTATGGGATGGTTTTACAAAATGTACTGTCTAGAAATGATGTTTGAGTAGATTGCACCATTTAAAAATTAGTAACAAGATGTACACTACGATTTATCTTTATTAAAGCTTGAAAATAAGAGTTCTCATAAAAACTTGGCCCTGACTTTTAAGGAGAAATAGATACAAGCTACTGGGTCTTCAAATTGCTGATTATGAATGATCTACATAAAGAAGCTCCTGACCACAACCTAGGTAAAGGCTTCAGGTGTGTCCACACACCCAGTTGGAAGGGATTGCAAGCTTCCGACCTGAATGGTGGATTTCTGTTGAGTTATCCCTTAATAGCAATGTGAGGGGAGTCTCATCTGGGAGGCTTCTTTGAAATCTGGATAAGTATTTATTTATTTTCCTAAGACAGTATATCCTTTTGTTCTGCTCTTCACCACCCTCTTAAAGAAACTGTCCTGTTCACATTAAGTACAGTGATTCATTGTGTCCCTGTTGGCTCAGAGGACTCTTTCCTACAACTTTCAGGCGACTTAATGAGAAAGAAAGGACTTTGTGAATCACTAACTTAGACTGTTTCTCTCTCCTGTCCCTCCCTGAAAGATCCCAACTCCAAGATCCAGTTATTAAGACAATTTGGTGACTTCCTCTGGCCTGCAGTTCTTGTGAGTGACAGAGTTACTTCCAGTAAGTTCTTTCTGTGATCTTATACTCTTAAGTTTGTTCTTTTCATTCTAAAAGGAGATAGAAAACAGTTGCTCCTTTTTGAAATGAATGTATGAGGATTTATGTCCGTCTAGTCAAGGCTATGGTTTTTCCAGTGGTCACATATGGATGTGAAAGTTGGACTGTGAAGAAAGCTGAGCACTGAAGAATTGATGCTTTTGAACTGTGGTGTTGGAGAAGACTCTTGAGAGTCCCTTGGACTGCAAGGAGATTCAACCAGTTCATCCTAAAGGAGATCGGTCCTGGGTGTTCTTTGGAAGGACTGATGCTGAAGCTGAAACTCCAATACTTTGGCCACCTCATGTGAAGAGTTGACTCATTGGAAAAGACCCTGATGTTGGGAGGGACTGGGGGCAGTAGGAGAAGGGGACAACAGAGGATGAGATGGCTGGATGGCATCACCGACTTGATGGACATGAGTTTGTGTAAACTCCAGGAGTTGGTGATGGACAGGGAGGCCTGGCATGCTGAGATTCATGGGGTCGCAAAGAGTTGGACACGACTGAGTGACTGAACTGAACTGAACTAACTTTATTTAAATTAAATATTGGATTGGCCCAAAAGTTCATTTGAGATGTTATGGAAAAACCCAAACGAACTTTTGAGCCAACCCAATAAAATTATGTCCTTTGAACTTTGTGCTTGGTTTTCCTTTCTAATCTAATTTAGACTTTATTCTGGTTTTGAGACGTCTGCTCCTTGATGGCAGAGTCAGCTTCATCTGAGTCAGAGTTTCATCTTGGCTCCTCCTAAACACTGCTGTATATCACGCATACTGCAACTGATGCATGTGCTGAAAATTAGTGGAAAAGTTTCTAGAAGAGGTTCTACCATGTAAGCAAGGATCCCTAGAACCTTCTGGAAACAGTCTAGTGATGATACCATGGAAAGGGCACTGGCCTAGGATCTGGGCTACCTGTGTTTAATTTGAAGTTTTCACCCTGGCTCAACTGTTTTATGAACTTGCATAAGTATCACTCCACTTTCTGGGCGCTGATTTCTGCAGGCATAAACTGATTCTGTTGGATAAGACTGTTGCTAAGCCTCCCCTAAAGTCAAATATTCTGAAGCTAAGTCTAGCAGGAGTAGGCAATCTATGGCCTACTCAGGGGGGCCCCTTTTCTTTGCATATTGTGTGTGAATTCTTCCATGCCACAGCCTCAGAGTGGTTGAAACAGAGTTAGAAAGTATTTACTGTCTGTCACTTTACATGTGCTGGCCCCTGGCTGTAGCACTGTTGGCTCATGACTTGGTTATGCTCACCTCTGTTAGATAGCATGGATGTAAACATTATTATCTTAACAGCTTGTCCCAGAGTTCCTCTAAAGAGCTGTCTATATTTAGGAAAATATCTTGTTAAGCCACTTGGGATACAAGTTTAATCAGGATGATTAAACAAGAGCCAAGACAATCAAGGAGATAGCCAGGCCCTTCTGCAGGAGGCCATGGTTTGCTCTTGGCGGGGAAATAGTTTTTGTGTCTGGGTCAGCATGGTTTGCTGTAGGGTGAGCTGAGCAAGACAGTAAAGTGAACCATAAACCAGGCGAATTGTGTCATCGTGGAAAGGAAAAGCTCACTGGAATTTGTGGAATTCTCAGGACTGGGCTTTATGCTTCTACAATCCTTTGACTGGGGATCTGAGTCCATTTTAAGAGGGTGCAAAGGTCCCAGTGAGTACTAGTGGTTATATTGGGTGAGTATTTCCCACTATGAGTCTGTGTTTGCGTCTGCATTGTTTTTAGTCCTGCTCCTAAAGAAACTGCTACTACTCGGCTTGCTTTTGGGTAGCTTTCCTCTTCCCCACCTGTCCTCAGTGAACATATTTGACTCTGACAGTTTTGCTAATTTGGCAAGGGCTGAGGAAATTCTAATCCTGTTCTCCAATGTTCTGACCATCCCTCCCATCTAGGAACTTAATGAGTTTGCTCTCTGCTCCCTTAAGCAGGTCACTGATGAAAATGTGAAACAGAACCAAGCCTCAGAAATGTGCATACCAATGTAATCTCCAGTCTAGGGACTTTTCCAGCCCAGTTGCACAGTGAATTTGCTACCTTTACAACAGTTTGCATAAATGAATAATGCATAGAACAAGAACTCTGTCTTATAACAGCTTATGAATGCCCGTTAGTCTTGCTAATTATTACCAGTTCTAAAGCATAAGAATTGTTGAAAAAAATTTTTCTACCCCAGAAGATTCACAATTCAGACATAACCTAAATGGATTTAGCTTGACCACTTGGGAGGCAGCTGCTATGGGATTAAGGTAAGGTAACAATCTCAAACCTGGAAGTTGACTCTAAATCAAGTTGGCATTTGGATGGTAAGGAGGGCTTAAGGAAGAAAGATACATTTTCCTGACTTTGTGTCTGTGTGTGTGCTGGGGTGGTGGTTGAAGAATCTAAACAAGCTAGAATTGTTAATTGCCTTGGAATGTGTTATCCAGAGTAGGGTATTTAAATAGATCTGGTTATTTGATCTCGTCAAACTTGAGCTGAGAGAACATATTTTGAGGAGGGATGGGGCAAGTTCAGACAGAATTCACAGTGAGAGCCTTCTACTTTTGGAAAAAAGTCTTCAGAAATAGCCACTGACTTTCAGCTGCTCACATCCCAGCTAAGGAGAACGTGTGAGCAGATGCCTTGTCAAGATGTCCCTTCTTGGAAAAATTTGTTTTATTGTCTCATTTTTACAGGATGGGCTGGGACGGGTAGGACTTCAGTGTCCACTCTGTCTGGAGAGAGCTGCGTGATTCTCTGCGTCCCTTTTCCATAGTTTCCTTGGAGATCAGCAGGGCTGGAACCCAGCATGAGTGCGCTGTCCTTGTGGAGACATTGACTCCTGCTGTCAGCGTCCCCTTCAGTGGTCAGCTTACATTCTCGGCAGTTTATCATATTCTCAGTAATACCTATAGCCTTTACCATTGCATTGAGTTGGGTGGATCAGGCCACATCAGGAGTTAGTAGTTCTTAATTACCAACTATATTGGAAAAGGGGTATTTTAAACTTGAGATGGAGCCTAACATTTAAAAATGTCCAGAGAAAAATAAGTTATTTTTATGGTTTACATAAACTTTTGAGCCACATAATTAAAAATACATACAAGTTAAAATGATTCTAGTTTGCTTTTTCTAAACTTGTTGCTTATTGTGTGTTTATTTTTCACCTGAGGGAGGCAGAGGAAACTTGGTATCCTAAGAACAGCCTTTCATTAATATCATGTAATATCTAGATATGCCAGAATTAGCCAGGAGTTAGACTGTTTAGGCAGAATTGACTCTCTGCAGAACTGTAGGGAAAAGTTAATGTCAAGGTGCTCCCAACTTAGTTATGGTTGTTTTTCTCAAAATCCATTTTCAGACTCCTAGGACTTTTGTCCACACCCTGTGCTAGCCAGGCCTCTATCTTCTACTGGCTATTGAAACCTATCTGACCCCTGTCCCATCACTGCAAAGACCTACTAGGTTACTACCAAGGATTCTAGACTACTGGGTGTGTTAAACTCACAGTTTCAGGAGGCTCCTAAACCTCAGTCTCTTCTCGGGTGTCCTAGATGAAGGGTCCTTTTACTGTGGCCTCTTAGCCCACGTCTGTAAAGGTGCCATAAAACAGTGCCCACCTCATTGTAATTCAGCATACCCTGGATGCTTCCTTGCTTTTCTCAGATGATTCCAACTTTTGGACTCAGTCACCTTCTTGGGTCCAGTCACCTGTATCCTAGGCTTGAGAAAATCTGGGACTTTACCTGCCTTCCCAGTGCTTCTTACATTCAGGCAAAGCATTAGACCAAACTGATGCTCCCCCCATATTTTATAGGTTTCTAGTCCCAATAACTTTCCAAAGCTCCATAACAACACAAATCAAAAGCAGTAATCTCCATATTTTTGAAATGTTTTAAAAAGTTAGCATGTGCCTGCAATGCATATGTCTGTCTAAATTATTTATATGTACGGTGCATGAATATTTTACATATGTCAGAAAGGCATGCCAAAGTAGAAGATTTAAAAGGATAACATAATTCTGAATACAAATTCTCTATTTTTCTATAGCCCTAATGGATTGTCTTGCATACTTTAGAGACCACTCACTCAGACCACACCTAACTAAAAGCCATATCTGAGCTAATGAATTCATATATTAAACTCCCCAAAATGTGTCTTACATTTGGTTCCTTAAAGTTATAATTGAAAGGAATGGCTTTCCATGGGTTCATTCATATGCATATGTCTAAGGACTGCCTACTCTTGACTTCCAGCCCGTATTTATAGACAGACTATATAATTCTAATCAACTTGTTCATCTAGCACTTTTGGGTTGAAAGAAAAGTTGAAAATACAGATATGAATGAACATGCTTTAATGATGGTGCTGGGTGCCACTTTCTCTACCTTTCTACCACCCTTTATAGATTTAGTACACAAATTTATTTCTCTAGATGAAAATAACCAGTTCTCATGTCCCTGCAAAAGACAGCCTAAAAGTTCATCTGTTGGGAACAAGTTAAAAAAATATGGCACATTTGTATAAGATGGGCTAGTAAAAAACCATTCAAATCTTGTTTTTCTTGAGTGTTTAGAGATATGAAAAAATTTTCATGATAAGCTAGGTGAAATAGGATGATAATCCATATCTAGGTACATGTATAATCTATCCATCTATATGTATGTATAGATACAACTTTATAAAAAATCAGAAGAAAAAGCTAAAATGTTAATCGTAGTCATCTGTGATTTCGTTTGTGTGTCTGTGTATGTTTCTATTTTCCTAATAAGAGTGTGTCATGGAATTTGTTAGAATCGGAAATGCTATTAAGGGAAGAAAGAAAGTGCTTAGGTTATGAGTCTCTGGCGTCCTTTGGGCCATGTGTCTGGAAACACTCTCTGCCCACAGATCTCCCCTGAGGAAGCTGGCCTTTTGGTTCTGCTCTTCATTTTTTGTCCCTTTCCTGCCCACTTCTGTTCTTTCATCTTTCCATTTTGCTTCTCAGCAGTCTCTAATTCTACATCACTGGGACAGGACTGACGTTCTTCCATGGGGTGCAGTTAAAACAGTGGCAGATGTTTGTACAAACTCCCTTGTAAAAATTCACTTTTAATATGAATTGTTTTTCTGATAGGATTCTTTAAAGAAGGTAGTTGACAAGGAAATGGGGTTGTTCTTGGCTCTGTCTCAGACTCCCTAAGTGGACGAGGGCTGTCCCTTGGGCCAGCCATTTTAAAACCACCCCTTTATGAGCAGCTGCAGACTTCTCGGAGCATCAGTAGGATGTCACCTCCTACTGAGGTGCTCTGCTGCTTCCTTTGAGGAAACAGATAGCATTATAAGCAGCCAGTACTTAAAACTGTTTAGGGAAATAATTAAGCACATTGTCAATAATGCATATTCTCTGAGAGTAAATATGTACTTTGTTACTGCACAGTGCTGTACAAATCTGTAGGCAAGTCAGTGACATTCCTCACCCAACCCCAGGAAAATGAACTGGGTTAAGAGATTTATATGCCAAAAGAATGCAACTAATTATAAGCCCCAAATAGCACTAGAAAGTACATAATTCAGATATGCTTTGCACTTATAATTGCTTCAAATAGTGAACACTCAAGTATGAAATGGACCTTCTGACAGCTTTGTCAAAACAGAAGATTTTTCTGGAAGGTTCAGTGGTGCTGGTATACAAAGTATTTGGTTAAGGGTACTGTTGATGATTTTCAATCGTTTTGTCCTCAGTGGTGTCCAAGGACAATGAATAAATATTTGAATTGGCAGTAATGCAAGTAGTGCAGCTGACAGTGGGGCACAGCCCACTGAAGGGGCACAGAAGTAGAGGAGACGTGAATAAATAATCTAAATCATTGTCTACAAATGTTGGCCAAAGAGGGCTCTGTTCTATGTTGGATTTTAGTCTTTACCAAGTCTCCTGATTCCAACAATGGAATAGCATAATAGTCTAACTGTTTATGGATTTTCATCCTTCTCTAAACCAGCTAGCAGGTAAAAGTGATGGCTGAGTATACAGAGCTGAGTTCATGTGAGGATTGCTCACTACAGCTGTAGGTTCTTTCATTATTCATTCATTCTAGGACTTACATTTTAGGGGGAAGACAGATGATAAAAGAAAAATTAGATCATTTTTAGAATCTAAATAAAAAATATATTTTTTCAATAAATGTGTTAAGTAGCCACTAAAGTTCAGGCTCCATGAAGACAGCTTGTTTTGTTTGGTTTTATTTTTCTGTACCTTAATATCAACAGCATTGCCTGGCACATAGCAGATACTCCAGAAATAGGCATTGAATGAAGAAGAAAAACATAAATAATACATTCAGATAAAGGGCTAGAAGTGATGAGACTATAATGGAGAAGGGAGGCTTTAACTTAGGCTAGTTGGGAAAGAGCCTTGCAAGAACTGACATATGAATAGAGATCAGAATGATAACACAGAGTTAGCCCTGTGTAGTTTGAGAATAGAATGTTCTAGACAGAGACCAAGAAAGTTTGATCTGTTTATGGAATGTCAAGAAGGCCAGTGGGGCTGAAGAGGATAAAGAGAAAGGGAGAGAATCAGGATATGAGGCTAGGGTCCAGGGCAGGACCAGATAAAATATAGTCTTATAGACCAAGGTAACAGGTTTACATTCTAATTAAGAGTCATGGGAAGACATGAGGTGCTGTATTAGAAAATAACTTATTTTACTGTAGACATGATTACCTTTATTAAATTGTAGATAGCAAAACTACTGTTGCATGTAGCACATTGAGAAACACCCTTTTAAGGAATATAATAGAGGAAAAATGATTAGGGATAAACTAATACTATAGCTGCAGTCATGAAGAAAAGTCAGATTTAAGAGAAATTGAGAAGATAAAATTGAAGAGAATAGATGTAAGATGTGAGAGACAAGGAAGTCAGATGATCCCTGACTCTTGCTGGAGCACCTGGATGGATGGAAAAGGAGAATTCAGCAATGAAATAACTTAGGAGCAATAAACACTTAACTGAAAGCAATCCATGCACTGCTTTTTATGTTGTATAGAGTATATGCAGATGCGAAAGGCAACCCCTGCTCTCAAGGAGCCTGCAATCTGGTGAGGGGACAGTTCAGTTCAGCCTCTCAGTCGTGTCCGACTCTTGTGACCCCATGAATCGCAGCACGCCAGGCCTCCCTGTTCAGGTGAGGGGGCAGCAAGTAACAAAGCTGGCTAGAGAAGACATCATGATGTAGAAAAATGTAAAACAGATGTGAAAACCTTTAATCTAGAGCACCACAGAAAAATGTGTTTAGGGCCTGAAAGAAACTAAGTTGTGATTCTCTTTTCTTCTCCTTTAAATAGGCTTTCCTCTCTCTTTTTGAATGGAAAAATTCAGAGTATTCTTATTATTGTTAGGGTTGCCAGATAAAATATAAGACTAAAATGAGAACCTAAGGACTACAGTTTCAGTGTAAGGCTGAATTTAAAAATAAAGTTGCCTGGAGAAGAGGCAACAACCACGGAACAACAACCAAACCATCCTGGTCCTGCGGTTGGCATTGGGTAGATTAAAACAACAGTGACAACAAACCTCTTCTGGGAATTTGGTTTTACATAGGCTTTTAATTATGTTGCATCTTGCATTGGCTCTTACATAGGTTTTTAATCAGAATTCATGTTATCTGTGTGTTCTAAAGTATCTCATAAGGAAAACGTAAACTAGACCCAGGTAGGCAGTATCCCAAAGCAATTGGTAGAGGCAAATGTGAATCTGCAAATCCTCTCTAGAGAAATGTAATCTTAACCTGGATCGCAAAGTATTCTCACATTCATCCTTGATGTTAATCTCTCATTTTGATATTAATTTCTCATTTAAATTCTTTTTTTTTCTGCAATTACTCTTTGTGTTTTTTTCAGTTTTTTAACTTTATTGAGGCTTTTAGTAGTAAGTCAAAGATCTCTCTTGGTAAATTTCCCATTGCACTTGAAAATATATGGGTTGTTTTCAAGATACCTTTTTTTTTTTTTTTTACATTTTAGTATAATGGACAGGGAGGCCTGGCATGCTGTGATTCATGGGGTTGCAAAGAGTTGGACACAACTGAGTGACTGAACTGAACTGAATTGATAACATTTTTATTACCACCAACATCTGTAGTATGTTTTCTTTTTAATTTTAATTTTTTAGTGTCAAAAACATTTTGTATAAGGGTATAGCTCAAACATCTTTTGACATTGATTTCTAATGTAATTCCATAGTGGTAAGAGAATAGACTCTGTATGATTTCAGTACCTTTAGACCATGACATTTTTGTACTTTGTTTTGTATCCCTGAATATGTTCCAGTGTCTCCTGGTTTATAGTGTATGGGAACTTGAATAGAATTTGTACTCTACTGTTGTGGGAAAATTGTATAAATCTCAATTATGTTGAATTGGTTAAAATAAAGAAGAGAAATATTCTGACATTAAAGGAGAATGGTCACAATTTAAAAACATAAGTCATAAAGAAATCAGGTGCTCTGAATGAAAGTCAGCAGAAATAATAGACAGAAGAATCAGACCCACAGAGACTACAGATCTTGAAATTATCTGACATAAAAATAAAAATTTAGTATTTCAGAGAAATGAAAGAGCATCTTGAGAGTAGAAAAGTAACCAAACAGTTGAAAAGAACCATATGTAGACTCTGTAAGTGAAAGACTCAATGGATAGATTAAGTAGATTAGACATAAGAGGAAGAAAACTAGTAAACTCAAACACAAATACAACGAAAGAAAATTCAGCCCAGATAGACAAAAAAGCAAAGAGGAAAGAGCAATGAGAGATAGTGGAGGTTAAAATGAGAAGGTCTAACATATGTTGAAGTTCCAAAAAGAGATGGTAGAATGTGAAAGAGGCAACGTTCAAAGAGAATAGAATACCTGAGAATTTGCCAGAGTTGTCAAAAGATAACTAGGCTGGGCTGGAAGAAACAGAAGCTGGAATCAAGATTGCCGGGAGAAATATCAATAACCTCAGATATGCAGATGACACAACCCTTATGGCAGAAAGTGAAGAGGAACTAAAAAGCCTCTTGATGAAAGTGAAAGAGGAGAGTGAAAAAGTTGGCTTAAAGCTCACCGTTCAGAAAACGAAGATCATGGCATCTGATCCCATACCTTTGTGGGAATAGATGGGGAAACAGTGGAAACAGTGTCAGACTGATGCTAAAGCTGAAACTCCAATCCTTTGGCCACCTCATTGCTAGGAGGGATTGGGGGCAGGAGGAGAAGGGGACGACAGAGGATGAGATGGCTGGATGGCATGACCGACTCGATGGACATGAGTTTGGGTGAACTCTGGGAGTTGGTGATGGACAGGGAGGCCTGGTGTGCTGCGGTTCATGGGGTCACGAAGAATCGGACATGACTGAGCAACTGAACTGAACTAGGCATTAGTCCCAAGAAGCAGCATAAACATATAATTATATCTTTGATCTGAAAGAAGACCTATCATACTAAAATAGAATAACCGAAAAAATGAACAGCTCTTAGACTGTGGAGAAGAATCAAGAGACTTAATAAAGAGAAGGAAAATACTTTGAGAAGTAGATGTGAAATTTTGGTGGATGAAAGAATATCAGTCATTTCAGAAAGACACTAAAAGAGTTGCAGGAAGTTCTCTGAAATTGTGATGAAAGACTTGGAATAATAACATATAAGAGCCAGAAGAGAATTTAGGCTCTAAGCCCAGCTTAAATGTTATAAGAATATGAGGGATTTTTGTTTGTTTCTTTTGAATACTCTGCTTCTTCCAAAAGAATGAGTCTTTTTCTGAGTTTCCAGTGAATTTTATGTTTATGCTGCCACTCTTATCCAGTGGGGGTGTTGTGAATTACTAATGATCTGCCATATTCAGGGAATATATCTTACTCATCTCTGCAACCTTAGTCCCTAGTGTTATGCCCAGCATTAGTTAATTCCTTTTGCAAGTATATTTTGGGTTCTACTATATGCTGTGGCTACAGTGATGACTAATTCCTGATAAAATATGGAGCTTATGGTCTGTGGATCAATGCAGCAAGTAAAAAGATATTGTAGAATGCTATGTGATCAGTGTTAATAACAAAATTGTGAACAATTTATGAAGAAAAAAGTGTGTGTGTTTGTGTGTGTGTGTTAGGGGGTGTTCCTTGAGGAAGTGAAAGCTTAGATGAGATCTGAAAAATGAGTTTGAGGGAGAGAAAGGGTGGAAACTTTTTAATGTGGAAAAGCCTAGAGGTAGAAAGAGCTGAATTTATGGAGATAATTCCTTTAGTAAATGGGTTCATGAGATTCTCCTTGAAGAAACCATAGAGAGAGTGGCAAAAACCTTGTTAGAATATAGCATAGATGCCCTCACCTTAAAAACATACAGGTTTTTAAATTAAAGAATGGGAAAAGTATAAAAGTGGTTTCCAAAGAATTTGAGGTAGCTCCTGTAGAGTAGATATTAGGACTCAAGGAAGCATGAAGAGATAGGAGAGAGAAGATGGAAGAAGCCAGTGGCTAAATTATGAAGTTTTTATGTCATGCTCAGGAATACAGGTTTTACACAGAGCTGTAGGAAATCATTTTAGATTTGTAGGCAGTTGTCACAACAGATTTTAAGTTCTAGAAAGCACGCCATTTTGCAGGATAGAGCATGAAATTCAGAAGTGAAAGAATAGAAAAAAGATTAGAATTAGGGAGACCAGTTAAAAGACTATTGCAGTATCCAGATGAACTATGTTTATGACCTGAACTATAGTAGTGGATGTGGGTTGAAGTGGACAGAGTGAACAATGTTTAAAAAGTAGAAATGACTTGGTGACTGTTTGGGTTGAATTATGTTCCCCAAACAATGTGCTCACATACTAACCCCTGGTGCCTGTGAATGTGACCTGACTTGGAAATAAATTCGTTGCAGATATAACAAAATTAAGATGAGGTCCTACTTGTAGGTCACTCAGTCCTATCTGACTCTTTGCAACCCCATGGAATGTAGCCCACCAGGCTCCTCTGTCCATGGAATTCTCCAGGCAAGAATACTGGAGTGGGTTGCCATTCCCTTCTCTGGGGGAGTCTTCTGTAGCAACCCAGGGATCAAACCTGAGTCTTCTGCTTTGTAGGCAGATTCCTTACCATCTGAGCCACGAGGGAAGCCTCACAGTAGATTAGGATGGCCCCAGTCATTGTATTTAGGGGTCACCCACTAGATTAGGTAGCCCCTAAATCCAGTGATTTATGTTTATATAAGAAGACATGTGAAGACAGACATACAATTTCAGAAGGAAAATGTTAATGAGATCGCGGAGGAAGAGATTAGAGTAATGTAGTTGTAAGCCAAGGAAAGCAAGGATGACTAGAAACCATCAGAAGCCAGGAAGAGGTGGGGAAAGAACCTCCCTTGGAGCCTCCAAAAGGAGTCACCTGTACTGACTCCATGATTTTGGACTTCCAGCTTCCAAAACTGTGAGAAACATACCTTTCTGTTGTTTTCAGTTCAGTTCAGTCTCTCAGTCTTGTCTGACTCTTTGCGACCCCATAAATCGCAGCACATCAGGCCTCTCTGTCCATCACCATCTCTCGGAGTTCACTCAAACTCACATCTATCGAGTCAGTGATGCCATCCAGCCATCTCATCCTCGGTCGTCCCCCTTCCCTCCTGCCTCCAATCCCTCCCAGCATCAGAGTCTTTTCCAATGAGTCAACTCTTCTCATGAGGTGGCCAAAGTACTGGAGTTTCAGCTTTAGCATCATTCCTTCCAAAGAACACCCAGGGCTCATCTCCTTCAGAATGGACTGGTTGGATCTCCTTGCAGTCCAAGGGACTCTCAAGAGTCTTCTCCAACACCACAGTTCAAAAGCATCAATTCTTCGGTGCTCAGCTTTCTTCACAGTCCAACTCTCACATCCATACATGACCACAGGAAAAACCATAGCCTTGACTAGACGGACCTTTGTTGGCAAAGTAATATCTCTGCTTTTCAATATGCTATCTGTTGTTTTAAGCCAGTTCAATTTGTAATTCTTCATTATAGCAGCCCTTGGAAACGAATGCAGTGATAATAGTGTTTAGTGGCCATCATTTTTCCTCTGTGTTTCTGCCTTCTTCTTTAAAATATTGGAAAGATCGCTACTATTTCTTCTTGGTAATTCACCTATTTCTTTTTAAGAGGAAGAGGAATGCTCTGTCTTACGTGATTGAGGAGTTTGGGAGAAGGGACTCAGCATGCTTGAGATGGGAAGTTTAACGGGGGTGGCAGAGTGTTAGGAGACTTACTTTTTATAGATCTAACACGTATTCTCCACTTTGATCTGTTTCTATATTCCACCCTTCACCAAATCTTAATGCTTACCTGGTTGTGAATTGTGGGGAGCAGTATTTGTAATAAAGCCCAGAAAGAGAAGGAGAAATTCTGGGAATTTGGGCTTGAGCAGCTGAGTGGTACTCTATTTGGAACCATATACTCAGGAGTAGGGGTCGTTGACACAGGTGGGAGCTGATAACATGTAGAGAGTGCTTGATATATTGGCTGAATTGAAGGTGGTCCAAGCCCCTAATTTTTTTTCCAATTTTTTTTTATTTTTTAGATATTTATTTTTTTAATTGAAGGATGCTTAACAGAATTTTGTTGTTTTCTGTCAAAAATCAACATGATTCAGCCATAGTTATACATATCAAGCCCTTCATTTTAAGGATAAGTAAACTGAGCCCCAAGGTATCTCAGCCACTTGTTCAAGATCATACAGAACAAATGAAGATTTGGAAACTTCTGTTCCTATGAATTCCAAGTGACTTTTCTATCTCTTCCACTCTGCCTCTATTTAAGATTACATATCCTTGTTTAAAAATATTCCCACACTCACTCTAAAAGATCTTAATATGCAAGCTTACTGTGCTATTCAAGACTGCTGATTTGGCTATCCATTATTAAAAGCCCACATCGCGTTGTCAGCTAATGACTGTCTGTCCAGGCACAGCCTTGGGACACTTTAGCTGGACTTTGCTCTAAGTCTACCCACATCATGTAACTAAGAGCCTTCCTCCCTCTACTGAAGGGGTCCCCAGGATATTTCATCATTGCAGTTTTCATGTCCAGACTTTGCTTGGAATCTCCAGTCTATTCAGGATACTCTGCCAAAGTTAAACTGCCTGGAGCAAAACAGAGCAATCCTTTGGATCCTGAAATAAGTGTCCAGGGCTGCGGGAGCCAAGCTGGAGAAGGCAGAGGGACTGGGTATGCAGTCCCCCCTAAATCATATGTTTTATTACCTCTCTATTCAGGCAAGAGAAGGTTACAGAAAGCATAACCTTTCATTTCCTGACTCTGTTTAGGTGCACTTCACAACCTCAGCATGCACGGAAATTCTCCAGCTAAATATATCGTTATAAAAAAAGAAAAAACAAGACAACATACGTTGTTCTCCCTTGCTGCCTAAACAGAAACAAAACTGCTGAAAAACAAAATTTACTCTCCAACAGACATATTTTCTGGTCATTACTTTTTGCCCAAATTGCTCGTTTGTGTAAGCAAACTAGAGCTTGTGTAAACAAGTTCTGTTATCTGGAGGAAAAAAAAAAATCTAAGCACCATCCTCTGTGATAGGCTCTTAAAGAAAAAAAAAAAAGCCTCTTTCATTTCTAAGAAGATATTTTGAAAGACTCTGCCTATTCATCATCAGGAATATTTTAAAGAAGTGATGTTTTCTTTTGTGTATCTTCAAGTCGCTATAGCAACTGGATCACTTTCTGCTCGTTAATCAGGTGGCACCAGCCAGAGAATCTATCCTTCTCCCTAGGTTTGGAGCCTTTGCTTCTTACTTTACCTTTTGAAAACTTCACAGAATTTGGAAATAGTTTTCTTCAAAAATCTTTCCCTTGATCTGCGAGTTTTTCTGTGTTCAATGTCTTCTTCGTCACTGCACATTTTCTCTGTTGTGTTATTTGATGGCTTCTGTGGAGTACTGGGTATGTTTTGATTGCTCCTTTTTTCTGTACTTCTGTGCTTTGATTTCTTACAGCCCTGGGAGTTTTTGCTGAGTCTCCAGAGTTGTGTGGTAGATTATATAGAGACCTACTTCCTCTTCATTGTGTAGACTGGCAGCTACAAGTACATGTACAGTTAAAAGTGGAGTTTTGTTTCCTTTAATGTTCCTTTTAAGCCCCTCCTCCTTCTCAAAAGTCATCAATCCCATATTGATTTTCATCACAAACACCTGGACCTGCTGAAACAGTGTTGAGTGAGCGATGACCATAGCTCATCCTTGTTCAGTGATCTGAGGGATTCAGTGACTGGGTTCCCCAGTGTCCATACATTCTTCTGAATACTTGGTTTGCTTGCCAGTTGCTGGATGACTCTAAACATTATACAAAATAGGGCCAGAGGACCTTGGAGGGCAGGTAGTTCAGAAGCTGCTTAACTGGAGTCTGGTTTGCAGAAATGTTTGGTGGACCAGCACAGGGTTGACCTCTACTATGTCTAAAGAAATCAAAAGTTTTCTCATGACAGTCTGGATTACGCTCAAGTTCTACCAGCAACAACAGATAGCTGAGCAGCAAATGACTCATCTGGATTGTTGGACCCCTGGCCCTAGGCCTGAGCTCCCCAGCTGGCCCACCCAACTGTGGTTCCTGCCTGGCACCTGCAGGGATTTGAAGTTAGGCCCTTGATCTTGTTCAGTTTTCACTCCTCCCCGATTTGTACAGATTAAAAAAACTGAAACCTACACTTTTCAGGACTTGACCTAAGCAAGAAGCTAATTAGTGCCAGTTTGAGCTTTCAGTGTAGATTTACTGGCCACTAGCCCAGGGCTTCAAGTTCTTTGATGATTAAAACTACATTTTATAGTGTATCTCGGGTAGAATGGAGTTCACAGGAGATACACGAAATTATGGCACTTTAAGCTACACAAATCCACACATGATCACCTGCAACTGGCGATGCTGTAACAAATCTTGTCAGTGTGAGCTTTTTGACTAACACTCTGCATGTTATTTAGAGTAAGAAGGGCATTTGTTTGTGGGTATAGAGGAACAAAGTACTGGAGCTGAGCGTGTGCATGTGTCTATGTATGGGATGGGTGGGGTGAGAAGGGAGAGACCCTCTGAGGACACTCTCCAAAAGTGGTAGTTTTTCAGGGTTTCTTAAGTGTACTGGATTGAGGTGAGGACCAGGATTAGAGAAAAAGTGGAAAGAAAGTTAGAAGCAGCGCTATGAGCACAGCACTGATTTATCTAGAGAAGGTAGTGAAAGAGCAGAAACATTTTTATGTATTTGCTTCCCCATTTGTTCATGAAGGGCACATGTCCTGTTTTGAGCACAGAGTTAGTCTCTCCACTCCCCAATCACATGTTAGAACCCTGATGTGTCTGTGGTGTATGGTGGGGGGTTCCCCAAGCACACATGTGTGTGCATATGAATGTACCCACAAGCATGTATATAGGTTTTGTGAGGGTGGGCAATAAATTACTGAATGAAAAGGTAATACTCTTCAGGTTTTTGAGAGCCCTTTCCCCTTGTAGCCATTCCCAAAGAGAACAGAGATTAATAAACAAATCCTAGTTGTTTTGGTGCTGCAGTAAATAAAATGAAAAGTTGACCATAAAAGAGAACTCAGTCTGTGGCTTTACTTAATCCAACAGTCCATGGGGGAATGAATCCATTATCATAACAAAAATAAAAACATAGCACCTGCTAATGAGGCAAGCCACCCTGAGAGATGATGGCTTGCAGGGCCTTACAGGGATGGAGATGCAGGACTGTGGAGCCACAGGAGCCCTAACACAGGGGCTTTGTGATGACAGAGAGAAGAGTCTGTGAAATAGCCAAATGCCCAATCTCTACAAAGCCAAACTCTTCTTAGTGAATCTCATGTGACTGCTCTCACGGTGGCACTTAGGTCTGAAAACAAGAGGGATTTCACAGCGTCATTAATTCTGCACAATAACACATGAGGTAGAGAGCAGGCTAACAATTGTCTGTCGAATTTGCTGAGAGATTGGCCCCACCATGAAATATCTTTGATTGGCTGTCTATCTTGTAGGATTCTTTGAGGTAATTGCTGGTGATATCTTCCTTCCATTTCTTATTTTACGGGCCTGATTATTTGTGAATGCTCTTCTATTTTCTTTCTCCATGGCATGGGAACACCCCAGGACTAGTTTTCAGGGTTCACTTAGAAAAAGAGCTCTGTTTTATAAGGCAGGCCCTTTTGCAGTCAGCTGAGATTCCTCTCTCAGGCACCACAAAGATTCTGTCTCTAAGGCCATTATTCTTTCTGCCATTCCTCAGCCCTCCAGGGGCCTTCATTCATATTGGCAGGTGATAAGCTATTTTCAAGTCATGGGCAATCAGTAATTCAGCATCTTTCCTTATTAGCACCTCTGAATGGAGAAACTGCTCTTCTGTGCTGTCTCTTTTCTCTAGGCTTGGAGTTTTTATGCTCCAGATGGGCTGTGTTAGTCCAAAGGGATTAAATGGAAGAGCATCCCTCAGTCTTTCTAATGGTCACAAATGACATGGATGAGATGCTCAGCATTTCTTTCTTCACTTTGAGAGAAGCCACTGACCTGGTAGGAGAGCCATTGCTATTTTCATTCCTGGGTCTTGAGACAGTTTTTTGAATAAGATGTCAAATGATGGATGCACACGTGGGTGCCTGAACACATTCGTGTTTATTGTCAGTTATGAGAGCAATTTTCCAAAGCTTTGATACATTTTAGGAATCTCCAGTGTTTTCTAAAGAAACTTGGCACTGAGGGAAGTGGGGCTGGCTTGACCGCAGAAGGCTCAAAACCTCATATATTTTGGTGTGTGAATAGAAGAGAAGAGGATTCAGTCTCCATAAGCACACCGCCCCAAACACCGACAGTCTTTACCAACACTGCCAAAGATGAAAAGGCTTATAGTGCAATGGGAATTAAATAGGCAAACATTTAGAATTATTTGGAGGCACCTGTGATTTACCCAACCCACCATGATCCCTCCTGTAGGCGCATTATTGTCAATAATTCTGTCTATGTACAATAAATACATGTAATTACCTTTTATGATGAACTGATTGTTTCATTCATCTGACATTTTGGCTGATAGCTCTGCCACCTTTTTGAGGCAGTGCTTTTACTTAGCCTTCTGTATGGATATTTCTAAGCAGGTGGCAAGCACTTTAGGATCTAAGAACTATTGTGTCTAAAACTAGTGGATTATTTGAAAATTGTGTTTTCTCTGACCAAGACTTATGTTTAATACATATAATGGAAAGTTTGAAAAAATTTTCTGTCTCGATGGTGGTTTGGGAAGCTGTACATTCTAAATGCCTGGAACACGGACAGGCATGATGAGATAGGGTATCTGATGGAATGACAAATCAGAAGAAAACATGTGGCTTGCCTTTAATGGACACTAAGACCTACCCATTGCTTCCCTTTACAGGTTTGCAAACTGAGATTGCTTTTCTTTTAACATTTTACAGGCTTACCTCATTTCATTGCACTTCACAGATATTGCGTTATTTTACAAATTGAAGGTTGTGGCAACCCTGTATTGAGCAAGACTATTGGCACCATTGTCCCAACAGCATTTGCTCACTTCATGTCTCTGTCATGTTTTGGTAATTCTCATATTATTTCCAGCTTTTTCTTTATTATTGTATGTTTCTCCCTGTTTCCTGAGACACAGTATTGAAATTAGGCCAGTTGGGGTTGCAAAAAGTAGGACATGACTGAGCAACTGAACAGCAACACAACAAATAATCCTACAGTGGGCTCTAAGTGTTCAAGTGAAAGCAAGACTCACACGCCTTTCACTTTAAATCGAAAGTTAGACATGATTATGCTTAGTGAAGAATGCAGGTCAAAAGCTGAGGCAGGCTGAAGGCTAGGCTTCTTGTGCCAACTAGGCAGCCAAGATGTGAATGCAAAGGAAAAGTCCTTGCAGGAAATTAAGAGTGCTACACCAGTGAGCACACAAGTGGTAAAGTGAAACAGCATTATTGCTAACGTGGAGAAAGGTTGAGTGGCCTGGATAGAAGAGAAAACCAGTCAAAAATTTCCCTTAAGCCAAAGTCTAATCCAGAACAAGGCCCTAAGTCTCTTCAGTTCTACAAAGGCTGAGAGAGGTGAGGAAGCTACAGAGAGAAAAGGTTGAAACTAGCATAGGTTGATTCATGAAGTTTCAGAAGCCATCTTTATAACATAAAAGTGCAAAGGGAAACGGCAAGTGTTGACATAGACGCTGCAGCAAGTTATCCAGGTTTAATTAAGACCATTTATGAAGGTGGCTTCATTAAACAACAGATTTTCAATGTAGACAAACCAGACTTCTGTTGGATGGTACCATTTAGGACTTTCATAGCTAGAAGAGATGTCACTGCCTGGCTTCAGAGCATCAAGGACAGGCTGACTCTCTTGTTATGGGCTAATGTAATTGGTGACTCGAAGTTGAAGCCAATATTCATTTACCATTTTGAGAATTTTAGGGGCCTTAAGAATTATGCTAACTCTATTCTGCTTGTTTTGTATAAAATGGAACAGCAAAGCCTGGATGACAGCACGTCTATTTACAACATGGCTTGCTGTGCTTAGTTGCTCAGTCGTGTCCGACTCTTTGTGACCCCATGGATTGTAGCCCACCAGGCTCCTCTTTCCATGGGGATTCTCCAGGCAAGAATACTGGAGTGGGTTGCCATGCTCTCCTCTAGGGGGTCTTCCTAACCCAGAAATTGAACCCAGGTCTCCAATAATGCAGGCAAATTCTTTACTGTCTGAGTATCTTAAGACCACTGTTGAAATCTGATCACAAAAAAAGAGTACTGTATTCACAGACAATGTATCTGGTCACTAAAGAGCTCTGATAGAGATGTTCAATAAGATTAATGTTGTTTTCTTGCTTGATAACACAACATCCTTACTGCACCCCATTGATCAGGGAGTTATTTTGACTTTCAAGTCTCATTATTTAAGAAATCTCATAAGGCTGTTGCTGCCATAGATAGTGATTCCTCTGAGGATCAGGGTAAAGTCAATTGGAAAAGTCAATTGAAAACTTTCCATACAGGATTCACCATTTTAGATGCCATTAAGAACACTTGTGATTCATGGGAAGAGGTCAAAATATCAGCACTGATAGGAGTTTGGAAGAAATTGATTTCAACCTTTATGAATGACTTTTGAGGGGTTCGAGACTTCAGTGGAGGATAGGGCTTCCCAGGTGGCTCAGTGGTTAAGAGTCTGCCTGCAACACAGGAGAGGTGGGTTCATTCCCTGGGTCAGGGGGAGGGCGTGGCAACCCACTCCAGTATTCTTGCCTGGAGACTCCTGTGGACAGAGGAGCCTGGCGGGCTACAGTCCACAGGGTTGCAAAGAGTCAGACACGACCAAAGCGACTTAGCATGTGGTGTAAACAGCAAGAGGACTAGAACTCAAGGCAGAGCCTGAAGATGTGGCTGATTTACTGCAATCTCGTGATGAAATTTGAGCACATGAAGAGCTGCTTCTTAGGGATGAGCAAAGAAAGTAGTTTCTTGACATGGAATCTACTCCTGATAGAGGTGCTGTGAAGACTGTTGAAATGACAGCAAAAGATTTAGAATATTACATAAACTTAGTTGATAAAGCAGTGGCAGGGTTTTAGAGGATTGACTCCAAATTTGCAAAAAGTTTTACTGTGTTAAAATGCCATCAACACATTGATGGCATTGCCTGCTTCAGAGAAATCATTTGTGAAAGGAAGAGTCCTTCGATGTGTCAGACTTTACTGTTGTCTAATTTTAAGAAACTGCCAAAGCCATCCCAACCTTCAGCAATCACCCCCCTGATCAGTCAGCCTCCATTAATATTGAAATAAGACCTTCTACCAGCAAAAGACTATGACTTGCTGAAAGCTCAGACGAAGGTTAGCATTTTGTAGTTATAATGCATTTTGAAATTAAGGTACTTATATTGTTTTTTTAGATATACCATTGCACACTTAATAGATTAAGTATAGTGTAAACATAGCATTTGTACTGGGTGAAGAGAAACAAATTTTGATGAGTTTCTTTTTTGTGCTATGCGCTCTACTGTGGTGATCTAGAACTAAACCCACAATATTTCCAGGATATGCCTGTAATTTCAAACTTACAAAAAAATTGCAAGACTAAAACCATTTATCCTTTACTCAGATTTATCTGTTGTTTACACTCTGATTGCTGTATAATTCACTCACTTGGTTTTACATCAGTTCAGTTCATTTGCTCAGTCGTGTCCAACTCTTTGTGTCCCTGTTCATCACCATCTCCCGGAGTTCACTCAGACTCACGTCCATCGAGTCAGTGATGCCATCCAGCCATCTCATCCTCGGTCGTCCCCTTCTCCTCCCGCCCCCGATCCCTCCCAGCATCAGAGTCTTTTCCAGTGAGTCAACTCTTTGCATGAGGTGGCCAAAGGATTGGAGTTTCAGCTTTAGCATCATTCCTTCCAAAGAAATCCCAGGGTTGATCTCCTTCAGAATGGACTGGGTGGATATCCTTGCAGTCCAAGGGACTCTCAAGAGTCTTCTCCAACACCACAGTTCAAAAGCATCAATTCTTCGGTGCTCAGCCTTCTTCACAGTCCAATTCTCACATCTATACATGACCACAGGAAAAACCATTGCCTTGACTAGACGGACCTTAGTTGGCAAAATAATGTCTCTGCTTTTGAATATACTATCTAGGTTGATCATAACTTTTCTTCCAAGGAGTAAGCGTCTTTCAATTTCATGGCTGCAGTCACCATCTGCAGTGATTTTGGAGCCCCCCAAAATAAAGTCTGACACTGTTTGCACTGTTTCCCCATCTATTTCCCATGAAGTGATGGGACCGGATGCCATGATCTTCATTTTCTGAATGTTGAGCTTTAAGCCAACTTTTTCGCTCTCCTCTTTCACTTTCTTTTTTTGTTTGTTTTTATTTTTTTATTTTTTTATTTTTTTGTATTTATTTATTTTTTTACACGAACTCCCAAACATGAACCCCCCTCCCACCTCCCACCCCACATCTTCCCTCCAGGTCATCCCCATACACCAGCCCCAAGCATCCTGCATCCTGCATTGAACATAGACTGGCAATTCATTTCTTACATGATAGTATACATATTTCAATGCTGTTCTCCCAAATCATCCCTCCCTCTGCCTCTCCCTCTCCTTCTCCCTCAGAGTCCATAAGTCCGCTCTACACATCTGTATCTTTTTTGCTGTCTTGCATGCAGGGTCCTCATTACCATCTTTCTAAATTCCATATATATGTGTTAGTATACTGTATTGGTGTTTTTCTTTCTG